>OY757937.1:52275274-52417774 GCA_963585895.1 Sepioteuthis lessoniana | reverse complement strand
ACGTCACAATTATAACGTCAGTAATATCCCCCATGAATTAAGAAAACAAGCCATTGAATTTCGGATAGATATACACCCAGATACATTACACCTATGATTCAACAAACATTTTATCATAGAGGGTATAAAAGTAATCCTCCAGAATAACTACTATCCAATTCAACAACGTTAACTATATCCAGACACTAGGAACAGGCATAGGAACAAAAATGACACAAACCTACGCTACCCTAATCCTGTCGTATTTAGAAGAAAACCTATATGAAATAATTGGTAAAAAATTCAACAACGACATAAAAGAAGACTTTATCAAATCATAGAAAAGATACGTGGTTGATTGCTTCATATTCTGAAAGTATACATGGGGAGACATCAACGAATTGATCGACCTACTACAAAACCTACGCCCTAAAATAAAATTTACTATGGAACACAGCCTAAAAGAATTGCAATTTTTAGATATCCTTATAAAAAAAACGTAAAAGGCAAAATTATCACGGATATCTACCACAAACCAACAGACACTCAACAATACCTCCACTTCAGAAGCCACCATCCCAAAAACTGTCTAAAATCCATCCCTTACACACTAGCACGTAGAATACACACTATAATCACCAATAAAAACCCTAAAAAAACACGACTACACACAACCCTACAGCAGAGAATTAAGGAATCCGAAAAAACACAACAACGAAAAAACACTAGCATACGTCGCAACCGACAACAGAAATAATCGAGAACTAATCACAGAAATAATGAAAACAAAGACAAAATCAAAGAAATACTAGACACAACAAAAATAATTAAAAGCCAGAGACAACCCCAAAATATGAAAAGAATACTCACCTCTTCTACATTCGGAAAAAAACACAACACAAGGAGTTACCAAACCCAAAAATAAACGATGCAAAATATGTGATATAATTATAGGAGGTAAATCCTACACCTTTAAAAACCCTGAAACCAAATTCAAAATAAATAAAAGCTGCAATTAAAAAAAACGAAGTATACATAATTGAAGGTAACGAATGCAAAGAAGTATACATAGGGTCAACAAAATCACTCAATACAAGGACATCACTTCATAAGAGTAATATCAATATAGAAGAAAACAGAAAATTAAATGTTTCGAAACACCTATACCAATGTAGGAAAAGAAAATTTGATACTTTGTCAATCAATCAAAACAACGACTACGCGCTACTTCAAATAATGGAAAGAAACTTTATAGATGAATACAAACCTAAGCTAAATAAAACATGAACCATACACACACACACAAACGGAAATAAACATACATCATCATCATCATCATATCACGCTGGTAGCACGGATATCCCTGACCCTCTCTCGCCACTCCTCCCTATCGTTCATCGCCCTAGGTAGGTCTTCAGGACAACATCCCGTATCCTCACATAGCTGCTGAATGTATGTTCGTGCTGGTCGTCCTGCTTTTGCACGGCCATGTGTGGGGGTCCATAAGAGTACATCTCTTATGAGTTCGTCCCTGCTTCTCCAGCAGTGTCCTGCATGTCTGGTTCGTCTAACTTGAATAGTTTTCGTGATAGGGGGCAGGTGGCCGTACAGTTGGTGTCTTGTGGGGTGTTGCCGCCGTGTGCGTGTGTGTCTGTGTGTGTGTGTATATATATATATATATGTATGCATACATACAAAAACATAAGAAATCAAAAACCATTCAAACTACAAACACTAGTAAATTGAAATCCCATTTAAAACTCTTTTAATAAACCTTATGCTAAACATGTTCTCAGACGAAAGAAAAAACTCAAAAACACACACACATAAACAGACACATGCATACATACACAAAATAGAAAAGGAGAAAGAACTACTTGTAAATTTAAAACCACAAAACTCCCCATGATACACACACACACACAAACAAGCCGTTAGTGAAACCCAAATCCACTCCAATGCCAACAAAAACACACCCAAACACACACACACGCACATACACACAACTATAAACATATCAAGTCGCAAAGACGGGTAAAGCAGACCAAAGCAAACACTCCAGGAAATAGGAACAATGACCCCTGTATAAACCAGTTTGAACGACCAAGGGTCATTTATACTGGAAACAAGAATGAGTTCAAGTCTCATGGAGTGCCCCATTAAAAAGGCCTTTAGCCACATATGTTCTCTGACGAAAGCAACAAGCTGGAAACATACATATATATAACACGTATGTAAGAACAAAATAAATAAATAAATTCGTGGACCTTCCTATTTTAAAATATATCCTTATTCTTTCTTTGGACCAAAACAACCATCTTTATATATATATATATATATATATATATATATATATATATATATATATATATATAAACAACTTTGGTTGAATACCGCAGATTGTTTCTCTTTTAAAATCTTCAAGTGAAGACGTTCAAGCCACTCCGAATGAATATAAAACTCACTGCAACAAACGATCTATCACGACCCCCGAAAATGACCAGTGAAATGGTCGAAAGCGCTTTGGCTAATATAGGGTCCTTTCTTTACCAAGTTGACCCAGAAGTAAGAAGACCAGTGACCAAACCTGAACGTCGTCACTAGATTTTAAAAAAGAAACAATCCCTGATATTCAACCAATATATATTCAAAGAAAATGAGTTGTGAATGATTCCGTCTGAGAATATATAAGAGTTCTTATGTATCTCCCGGAGTGCATAATATATGATAATCAATATATAAATTCATTACGTAGCAAATTTTCATATAACTGGAAAAAAAAAATAACAAATCGTTATTTGGTAATTATAAATTTATTTCTGCTAGCAACTCAATAAAAAGAAATTAGCTTCTTTTGATAGCCATTATACAATGGAGGGAAAAATATCCTATTGTTTTCAATGGACTCACACTCGTTAAGAGAGAGAGAGAGAGAGAGAGAGAGAGAGAGAGAGAGAGTGAGTGAGAGAGAGAGCAAAAGATATGGGCTTGAAGTTAGTCTAAAAAATGGATATAATATCAAAGTCTGATATCAAGTATCTCTTTATATATCTAAATTTTTTTACAACTCACAAAACCCTCAATAAATAAAATCTTGTCAATAAATTAAACTATTTTGTTTTAAGAAAAGTTATCTCTATTCATTTATCTATTTATTAAGGAAAACGAAGTGAAAAATACTATAACTAATATCAAACTGATCTTGTTTAGTTAATTAGATATTTTTTCATTTTTTTTTTTTGCGAGCTGAAATAAATTTATCATAGCCAAATGACAGTTTGTTGAGTTTTTACCATTATATTTCCGGCGTGTTAACTATTCTTGAGCGATTCAGTGCCGGTACATTTTTTCTTTATCTATTCGGTTTCAAATAGCTAATAATATCTAAAACAAAAATGATAGCTTCAAGTAACTATTCTCAAAGCAAATAGTTTTTATGTGGTTACATGATTTCAAATATTCCTCTACAGTGATTACAGAGTAATCTTTGAATGCAAGTAACAGTGGGAAAATTATCTGCATATCTTATTAATCAACTAACAGATCGAATTTAAAATTGATTGAACGATAACGTGTATCTTCAATCTAGGTAAGACCGAATCTGGAATAAAATCAATAAAGGAAGCACTTCCCACAGTCAAGATTTTAAGAAATGTTACCTGACCACTCGACGAGTTTAGTATCATACCCATGATATATATATATATATATATATATAGATAGATAGATAGATAGATAGATAATTTTGAGTTTTTGATAAGTATGGTAGTATTGGATTGATTAGTGAGTTATTTGGTTCCGGCATATAAACCATTCTTGAACTATTTAATGCCAATATTCTTTATTCATTTATATATGTTAAATCAACCTTTTTATTTATCGATCTATCTATCCACACACACACACACACACACACACACACACACACACACACACACACACACACACACACACACATACACACACACATATATATATATATATATATGTATATATATATATATATATATATATATATATATATATATGTATATATATATATATATATATATATAACCTGGTGTAGTAGCATCTATTTGAGTCTTATCCATTTGTCAAATAGATGCGTTTCCATATTAGACGTACTTGATAGCATTGAAACCATTTAAACATGAACATCTGCTTTAAGAATAGTATCCTGAAGCTTTATGTGCCTCTAAATTATTATCATTACTTACTTGTTTATTATATTAAATAATATTGAAGACATCAAATCGTCTACAGTGCCTGGACCCACCTCACTAGTACTACATATATACATATTTACATTTATAAGTAAATTTGGTAACTGTAGTTGAGAGCGACTCGAAAGTTCCCCTTTCACTAGCTGCAACACGAAGGCGTAGAGGAGTATGCTACTCTATTCCCTGAATTGCTCCATTTTACCCTTGATCCGTAGATTATAATTCTGAGTGTTAAACAAGACGGCATCAATATCATTTTTTGGGTCTTTGGTATGACTCGACCTGGTTGCGAACCCCGATCTCCCAGGCTAATGGCGAATACTCTACCTACTTGACCAATAGGAGCTAATGCTAATGATTTTATGGTATCATTTTAGTGTTAGATGGCTGCATATTTTCTTATCGATTAGACAACTTCTTAAAGAGATTTATTCGATGGGACCCTAATAGAGTGGACCTTGGAGTAATAGCAATGAAAGTACACTTCATATTTTCCAAATCTCCCGAACGGGAGCTGCAACATTAGATACAGTTTTCTGTCATCTCCAGGATACCACTTAATTTCGGTGAATTATACATCTTCTCATTCGTCTGGTGGGTAAAGTGTTCGCCAATGGTCCGGGAGACCAGGGTTCAATCCCAAGTCGAGCCTTACCAAAGACATAAATAACGGTACGTGATACCTCCTTGTTTAACACTCTGCATTATAAGGTACGTATCAAGGGCACAGTGGAATAATCCAGGGAAAGGAGTAGCGCCCTCCCACACAACTCGGTGTGATAGCAATTGAAAAGGGAACCATCGGGTCTCCCTCAACTAAGGTCGCCACCTTTTTTTATACACCTTCTGCTGGAAATGCTGACTCACTATCAAATGATTTAAGACTTAACGAGAATATGACATTAATATCTGCATAAATTAGAATTCACTGAGAATTCCAAACGGGTCTCCCTGGTCAAAGGAGAGAGGAGACTTTTTTCATGATCAACGAATCCAAAGCAACTTATTAGATATAATCGTTCCAACAGACCAAAAAGATGCTTTAAAACATGAAAACAGTTGACGCCCCACTCTTCGACATATGACAGTTTACAAGGTTTCAAGGAATTTTATGGAGGGCGCCCGTGATATGATGAGTATTTTTGTGAGAAAATGACACAGCAATCCGAAATCTAAACCTTGACGAAGCTGTTTGTCCATCACGTTACGCAAATAGTAATGGGAAAGATATAAATCAATCTCTCCTCTCTCCAGTCTATGGGCTAGTAGTTGGCCCCTCAGCCCTGCTACAGCAACCGGTCTAGAAAAAGGGAAAACTCTGAATTTAAACCGGCTCTACCCCTCTGAAAACATTTCATCACATCCAGCCTTGTGGTAGAGAAGTCAGGTAAATGAAAGGAAGTAAAAGTAAAGATGGCCACTTTAGTCGATGGAGACCCGAAGGCTCTATTTTCAATAGCTACTACACCGAGGTGTAGGGAAGGGCGCTACTCTATTCCCAGATTGCTCCATTTTACCCTCGATCCTTACCTTATAATGCTGAGTGTTAAGCAAGGCGGCATCTTGTACCATTTTGTAGTCTTTGGTATGACTCGACTTGGGATTGAACTCCGGTCACCCGAACCATTGGGAAATACTCTACTCATTAGGTCAATAGCCTAACCAGCTCATAATTATATGGAGCCAGGAGAAAAGAAAGATTCTAGGGATTGTCTATAATTGGTTGGTTTTTACAAGGTTAAATGGATCCACTTCTCATACAATTCAACAATAACGCAGGGACAAGTGGATCCATGCCTTCAATAAGGTCGCTAATGTAAATTGAACTCAGATTACCTTAATTTGTATCTCGTTTCGTTGTTTTAATTCTTCGTAATTGTAACTGTTATGTGGTTTAGCAACCACCTGAACATTACGCAGTTTTCGAGAAGCAATTATAATACTAATAAGACTTGCTGTCACTTGTTTACCACGTTGAGCCATAATAAAAGCGGTGTGAACACGCAGTGACTAATATACTAATACTAATAATAGGACTATGGTGATTAACCGGTGAAAAAAGATTATTGACGATACCTGTTGATGTATTCTGGGTCTGGTTATGGATGAGAACAATTAAAGTGATAAAAAAATAAGACGCTGATGAGATAGAAGAGAGGGAGAAAAAAGTATTAGGAGCAAGAGAAAAGTGACAGGAAGTGAAGAAGAAGAGATGGAGGATGGGGAGTTGCAAGGCAAATAAGGATGGACAGTGAAAGAAGTGAGTTTTGCGATAAAAGAGAAACATCAAGAAGGACAATTATATTAAAGATAACGTCGATAAATTATTAATGAAAAAGATTATGGGACCAGAGACGAGAATAGGATTAATAAATAATGCACGGTATTACTGAATTGATGCAAAGCAGAAAAAAATGTTTACTTTTTGTTATAAGATTATTACGAATAGAAGAAACATTGAGGGTGAAGAAAGAAGACGTAGTTGGTGATGATGATGATGATAATGATGATGATGATGGAAAAACAGGGAGCGTGAGAAGGGAAGGGAGTAAGGAGTAGGAGGAATGGGTTTAAAAATGGAAGAGTAAAGAAGAAGAAGAAGAAGAAGAAGAAGAAGAAGAAGAAGAAGAAGAAGATGGCAAGAAGAAGAAGAACGTGGCAGGGAGAAGAGAAAATATTAGAAGAAAAAAATGAGAGAACGGTAAAACAAATTGAGAAGAGGCTCCCTCTTCACACCCTGTTTTACCGAAGGAGAGAAAGAAGGTTGGTCGAAAGTTGATAGAAGAAGAAGAAGAAGAAGAAGAAGAAGAAGAAGAAGAAGAAGAAGAAGAAGAAGAGAAAAATTAGAAGAAAAGGAATGAGAGAACGATAAAAGTAAGTGAGAAGAGGGAGAGAAGGAGTGGAAGAGATTTAGTCGAAAATTGATTGAAGAAGAAGAAGAAGAAGAAGAAGAAGAAGAAGAAGAAGAAGAAGAAGAAGAAGAAGAAGAAGAAGAAGAAGAAGAAGAAGAAGAAGAAGACGTTAACTATTTTGTAAACTGATGGGTTCCTAAAATGTATGACAATATAAAAAAAAACCTTGTTTGGGTGCTGGGATGATTACGCCTTTTTTAACGGCATGGTCACTTGGTTTATTCAGTCATTTAAGGTTACTGATACAAATCTGCCATGTTGTGGGTACAGTGATTTTGATTAAGATAGTGACACAAAATATTGAAGAATATTGAAGAAAAATATTACAAAGTACTTGGATCCACATCTCTAAAACAAGAGGAAATGAGTTGCAATAAGAATCAAGAATATCTTATGTGAATAATCAAAACGAAGTGTCATGAAAGGTACCTCAACCGTTTCAATATTTCGACCGGCCAATTTTCACAACTATTGCTAGATTTTTGACAAACCCTTACATCACACATATATATTTACATTGAATATTTGGCTCACTGTTATTTTCTGGCTTTTTCCAAAACTAAAATCGACTTTAAAACGCAAATTTTAAAAGTAAAATAAATGCAGTGCTGCAGCTAAAGGTTGTCTCTTAAAAAGACTATTTCTAAGATTTCCAGTGGCACTGGAATAAGAGTAAGATCAGAAGGAAAGTCAATTAACGAACCTAAGCACCGTTTTCCTAGGTAGGTTACATTTTATTTTGAATGTAAAATGTATGGGCCATTGCTAGACTGAAATTTTAAAGGGCAAAGAAAATTAACGTAGAAAAAGATAATGATATATAGTTTGAATAAAATGTATATGTTAGAATTTAAATCGATCAAGTAACAAAATAGGCCAAAAACCATTGACCAGAGGCTGGCCATATTAATAAAAACTTGGTACATCTAGAGTAAGGATTCAAATGTTCAAGCTGGTATTTGTAATGTATGTAATAATAATGATTATTAATGGACTGCAAGAATAATAAGAGAATTCAAAAGACAGATGAAAATGTGTGTTGAAGAGGTGGAGACGCAAAGGGTATCTGAAAGTAGAAACGCAGCTCCTTGACATTGCCAAAAAGAACAAATTCATCAGGGCAAATTATATAAAATAAATTATGTTGACTAACTTGCCATTTATAGAACGGCAGTGTCATCAACAAATAAAACAATCTTTCCACTAAATAAAACCATCTTTCCACTAAATAAAACCATCTTTCCACTAAATACACTTAAACTATAAATGTTATATACTTACGATAATCCTCTCAATACCAACTCTGATACAAACACATTTACAAATGCACTAGCGACTCCGTTGTTCAGAAAAGAACCCTTTATTATTAACTTCTGAGTTCATTTCTTCGACTCGAGGAGAGAGACATAATTCTTAAAAGTCTTTCGTAAACATATTATGCTAACAACATCTTTCAATGGCCGAAATCTAACCCTATGCCCCAATGGCAGGAACTCAACTATCCTCTTCCATGGTCCAACCTCAAAATCCCCAATTTCGACTGTCTGCCTCAATGGCAGACAATCCAGTTGTCTGCCTACATCGTCCAATCTTAAATCCTCAACATCATGGTCTGACTTCTTAATACCATGGTCGGAACTCAACTTCTCAACATCATGGTCGGAGCCCAACTTCAACTGTCTGCCTCAATGGCAGACAACCCAACTGTCTGTCGTCATGGCCCAAAGTCAACTCCATACTGCAGTGTTTTTCAAAATCCTCAAATTCTCAGCCCATCGCTTCCGGACATGACGTCATTCACACTCCAGCCCCATTTCCTATCTGAGGTTTATTATGACACCTGTGATTATCATATCCTTTGCATGCGAGCGTAAACTGTACCCAATGTCTGTGCACCTGAACTAAGAACCGAATAGTTCAAAACCCAACCAAACCGAACGATAAAATATAACTTACGAAAAATGATTAATATAAAAAAAAATAATTCCGTAATTATATAACATAAACAAGATAAATAAACCATTAAAATATTACAGATAGTAATATATGGGTTTAGAACATTTGTTGTCATTTGTTGTTTAGGAGTTTATGTAACTTCACTATTCTTCTTATCCCATTTAAATTGTTGGTGTCTTCTTGGTCTGTAGAAAGCCTCAAGAGAACTATGGAAGGAAGTAAAAAGGAAGGAAAGAAAGTGACAAAGATTCCCTTTAACTAAAAACTTTATTATTGGGTTTAACGACTATTCTGAGGACGTGAAAATTCGTCCTGAAACCAGTGGAAATAGTTGCGTCCCCCAGACAAGATGTTTAAAAATATTAGAGTTATTTTCGGTGGGATTATGAAGTTGAAGTCTATGAAAGGTTCAGTAGGTGTCTTCAATAGAGGCCGCTGCTAGAGAAGACGCAAGCTGCTCCCCACCCAACGTCCAAGACTTGAGCGAAAACTTCCGCTACCTGCCAGCACCTAATTGGAGAAAGTCAGTTCAGTATCAAGGGTAAGGCAGAAGTGAGGCAGAATTTCTCTTTAGCGACGGAAGCACCTTTCTTTAGGCATGCGTCATTTTTGCTTTCTATCTTCTGGGAACTACAACTCTTTTTGAATTTATTCTATTTTACTTGTATATTTTATTTTCTTATTTCTCATTTCATCCAATAAATAAATATCTAATATTTCATAATACGACAAACAAAATTAAAATATTGAAAATTAGCGTTACAAATAATAGTGCAAGTCTAAACAAAACCTCGTATAAAACTAATGTTGTATATCAATTCACATGCCTTTCAGAAGATTATATCTCTAATAATAATGATGATAAAAAATATTTAATTCATACATCGGATACACTAATAGCAAGACTAAACTACAATTTATCAAACACTAACGCCATCTGCATAAACATCATTGAAGACAAGAATACCTGCATGAACATTTGATAAATTCTAGTTGATAATGCAAATAAATATTGTGTATCATTAATTGTAAAAAACGATTATTGAATACTCATTAAGAATAGCCACTATACATTAAACAAAACTTCTTTTAGCTTAAGGGTGGGAGTCTTGAAATACATTTGACTTGGATAATGTCCAATAGCCTCGACGGATCCAGAGTTACGTGATCAGCTATAATCTCTAATACTTCAACCCAGCTCGAATGGCCAACCGTTCATAGACGATAGAAGAACAATATCTTTGAAAATGACCAAAGATGTTCGATTGTACCCCTACGCAGACTACAAAACCAGATACTTCAGAGAAATTTTAAATTGACCACAACCACAATTGCTCGATATAGTTCGCCAAAAAGAGTAGCTGAATACAAACCAAACACTAAATGTCTATCTTCACTAAAACATGCATACAAAAGAATCTGTTGCACACACACGCGACCGTAGTCGACGGTGACTAGAAGGCTCCCTTTTCAATAGCTACTACACCAAGGTATTGGGGGGCGATACTCCTTTCTCTTGATTGTTCCACTTTACTCTTGATACGTACCTTCTATTACTGAATGTTAAGCAAGGGGGTATCTAGAACCATTTTTAAAGTCTTTGGTATGACGTGACCTAGGATTAAACCCAGGTCTCCCGGACATTTGGCGAACACTCTACCCACTAATTTTATGTGTGTGTGTGTGCGTGTGTGTGTGTGTTTAGTATATAAGTATGTAAATGATTGAAGAAACCACCAGTCAAAAATAGTTATAAATTCTATTTGTTTTACTTAAGTGAAAAGTTTGCTGAAAAATAGAAGTTACAGTGTCTTTTTGGTAAAAAAAATAAGATTAGTCTCAGTGTAAATGTTTGCCAAAATTCACCTAACAAGAAACAAAAATCATACATTAAATCTAGCTGCTGGTATTGTCTAAGTCTTGTAAATGTTGTATCGTTGGTTCAGTAAAGGTATTCCACACGTACAAGCCGAAGAGTTGGCAAGTCTATCAGAGAGCGATGAACGCTTTTTTCCCTGAAGTAGTCGGACACCGTCCATTTAT
Source organism: Sepioteuthis lessoniana (assembly GCA_963585895.1). Classification (NCBI taxonomy): domain Eukaryota; kingdom Metazoa; phylum Mollusca; class Cephalopoda; order Myopsida; family Loliginidae; genus Sepioteuthis; species Sepioteuthis lessoniana. Next base: position 52,406,661 of record OY757937.1, on the reverse strand, counting down.
ATCTTTACCGGTGTCATACTAAAAAGAGTCACTGAGTGTATAGTTCCGGTATGACAGTTAATATATTTTGTGTGTGTAAAATAACATCAACACATGGGTTGCAAAGGCAGGGACAGCTAACGATAATCTATTGGTCATATGGAAGTCAAACCTGACCGATGAAATGAAATAAAATGCAGTTTTTTTCCCAAACAGCGGTCGTGTCGATACTGTTGTATGGATGTACCACATTGATGCTATGTAAACATTTGGAGAAAAATCTAGACGGCAATTACACAAGAATGCTCCGAGCAATATGGAACAAGTCCTAGAGGCAACACCCCACAAAGCAGCAGCTGTACGGCCACCAACCATCCATCATGAAAACTATCCAAATTAGACGAACCAGACATGCAGGACACTACTGGCTCAATAAGGACGAACTCCTAAGCGATGTACTCCTGTGGACTTCTTCAGATAGTTTGGACGACCAGCTAGAATTCATCTACAACATCTCTGCGCCGATACAGGATGTAATCTGGAAGACCTCCTGGGAGCGATAGACAATAGAGACGGGTGGCGAGAGAGGGTCAGGAAGAACAATGCTAGCAGCGTGACATGATGATGATGATGAGTAAAATATCTGTGTGAGAGTGTGCCACTATGTAGAGTAAAAAGTATACTTATACGTTAATAAGCTAACGGTTGCAGTTAAAATATTTTATCAGCAGGGGAAGACTAAAATGTACGAACATGAATATAAAAGAAACATGTTCGTTAAATGTAAGATAATTAAACGATGTTGAAATTGATTGCATACTTGAAGGAATAATTAAACGATGTTAAAATTGATTGAATACTTGAAGGAATACAATGTTAGATTTTAACTCAAAAGACATAAAATCAAAAGTTTTGTGTAGATTAGTAGAATAGATATATAAATCTATTGAAGATTTATCAATGTCATTGCTTATTTAGAAGATTGACGTAGACAAGAAATTCAATAACATTTTGGTGATTCTTTTTTTATTATATTTGGTTAAAAATGTGTTTTTAACAATCTAGTTGGGAAAAAATTTCTAAAATTATTTTGGGGTTTGACCCTTCAAATTTTCCGTGGTAAGTCAAATATTGTCGTCAGCGAATCCTTAAAGTAATTTTGAAATAGGCTGCTACACGCTGTATGTAATAAAATGCAAACAAAAGCAGTTCCATTTTAAACAATCCAATTTTTTATAAGTAACTAATTTAAATGTCAAAACAGTTCTATTTCAAACATTCCAGGTGAGCATTAGAATGCAGTTTAAATATCAAAATAGTTCTGTTTCAAGCATTCAGTTTAGCATAAGTACGCAGTTTAGTTCTATTTGATCCATAGATAGGACCCAATCAAGTGTTAACACTCCGGGCCAGAGTGGAGCTGAAAGCAATGGCAATGAAGGGTTATCCCACATTCCCCAAAGCTCCAGCATTATTAGAACCACACCATCAGATTGTTTAGGGTCATATCAGGACACTCATGAAGGGGTTGGGGTCTTACCCCACTGCAGAGATGTCACAATAGAAATCCCAGATAGGGGGATGTGAATGACTTCACGCATCGGAAGCGTGGGTTGAGATTTGAGAAAAGTCAGTGAGTTGGGTTCCTGCCTCGGAAGAAGGAAGTTGAATTTAGCTAGCTCAACGTGGCCTTGTGGTGGGTGGGCACGTGGTTTGGGGCAGATGGAAAAGTCAGGTGTATCTTTCTCCTTATGTCGAAAACCCTTTAAACTCAAAGGTAATAAAAAGTTTCGTACCTGAAGTAAGACGTCGTAAGTGTTTTTTTGTGTTTCGGGATTTCTATGTTCTATATATATGAGTATGAACATTCTATGTACATTTCACGTGCTCATGTATGGCTATGTAACAGCTTCTAGCAGTCCTAGAATTTTCAGAAACAAGTATGACTTGCTTTTTTTTTCATCTATCAAAAAGATGAAAACATCAGTGATACAGACAGACACCATACTCTGTTAGTTCTCAGAAACCTATTGTTTAACTGGATCAGACAAGCAGTACAATTAGAGATAAGAAAAGCCAAGTACATCCAGTTACACTGGGTTCAAATGAACACATTGCTAAAATATAATTAGCTTAAACCCCTCTTTTGCAGAGTCAATAGATATATAATTAATACAGTAAAAGAAAAAAATAAAATCAAATCAGAGAAGTGGTAAAATACAAACAATCCACACTACTTTCCCTACTTTATTGTAGCCAAGAACTACCGAGGGATAACACTTACATCCTTAGCAGCCAAAATCTACAATGCCCTACTACGAAACCGCATAGAACCCAAAATAGACAACATCCTTAGGAAAAACCAAAATGGCTTCCGGAGAAATAGATCCACAACCTCACAAATACTGACCATCCGTAGAATCCTTGAAGGCGGGCAAAAACCTTCAGTCGACATTACTATTTGTCGACTTTACCAAGGCCTTCGATTCCATACACAGAGGGAAGATGGAGCAAATCCTACTAGCATACGGCCAACCAAAAGAAACAGTAGCAGCCATAATGATTCTCTACAGAAACACCAAAGTGAAAGTACGTTCACCAGATGGAGACACTGAATACTTCGACATTGTTGCAGGAGTACTACAAGGAGACACACTAGCCCCGTACCTCTTTATCATCTGTCTAGACTATGTGCTTAGGACTTCGATCGACGAAATCAGAGAAAATGGCTGACTAAGAGAAGAAGCAAAAGGTACCCCGCAAAAACAATCACGGACGCCGACAACGCTGATGACTTGGCGTTACTAGCGAATACGCCTAATCAAGCAGAGACACTACTGCATAGTCTGAAACGAGCCGCAGCTGGCATTGGCCTCCATGTCAATGCAAACAAAACTGAATATATGTGTTACAACCAAACGAGCAACATTGCCACACTAGACGGAGCCTCTCTGAAACTAGTAGACAAATTCACCTACCTAGGAAGTAGCATCTCATCAACCGAAAAAGACATCGACACACGACTGACGAAGGCATGGACAGCTATCGATAGGCTCTCGATCATATAGAAGTCGGACCTAACCGATAAAATGAAACACAGTTTCTTCCAGGCAGCGGTTGTGTCGATACTGCTATATGGCTGCACCACATGGACGCTAACGAAGCGGCTGGAGAAGAAACTAGACGGAAATTACGCAAGAATGTTGAGAGCAGTATTGAACCAGTCCTGGCGACAACACCCAACGAGGCACCAACTATACGGACACTTACCCCCCATCACGAAAACTATACACGTTAGACGAACCAGACACGTGGGACACTGCTGGAGAAGCATGGACGAGCTCATAAGCGATGTACTCCTGTGGACCCCCACATATGGATGTGCAAAGGTAGGACGACCAGCACGAACTTACATACAGCAACTATGTGAGGACACAGGATGTGACCCTGAGGACCTGCCGGAGGCGATGAATGATAGGGAGAAGTGGCGAGAGAGGGTCAGGGATATCCGTGCTGGCAGCGCGACATGATGATGATGATGATGATGATTGTGCCTTTGAAAAGGTACTTATTTCCTTGACGACCACCTGAAACTAAGATAGGTTGGTTTGTTTGATTTCATGATATATCAACCCTTTTAAGTTATTTAATTTCAAAGCATGTTTATACATATGTTAAATGTATATGATTATTAAACAAATAGAATCTAGGTAATATATTTAAATCAGCCAGAGCTCATTTCTTTGCACATATATATATATATATATATATATATATATATATATTCAATGTATATGTATAAAGATGATTTGGTTTAAATTACCTACAATGGTCGATAGTACATAAAACCAAACAAAATGAAGCCAAAGTAACAAGTCAGGAACTTAAAAAATATACAAAAATATACAAAGTAACAAGTCAGGAACTTAAAAAATATACAAAAACAGCAAAGAAAGACTATTTGCAGCAAGCAATAACAGGAACATCAACAGAGATAACTTCACGAAAAATGTTTAACAAAATTTTAGAAAAAAAGAAAAAGGAAAACAACTGTACATCTACTTCAATCGACAAACTAAGATACTTACACATAAGTTGAACGGGATATGGATAAAATGTAAAAACCTGAAAAGCATAGACGGAATCTCTTGTGATAGCTTAAAATAAGGTCTGGAAAAGAGACAAGAGGAACCAAAAGTCAGAGAAAGAATCGATGCCATCCAGACTACAGCAATTTTAGAATCAGCTTAAAGATTTGAAGTGTCATAGGAACCTCGGAAAACTTACAGTTACAAAGGCTTCAAGGAACAAACACCAGTTAAAACTAATGTGAAAAAAAATCACAAGAAAAATAAAAAAATGCAAAAAGACAAATTGAATGAGCAGTGACCTTAAATCAGAATAACAAATAATAATAATAATAATAATAATAATAATAATAATAATAATAATGATGATTATAAAGTTATAGAATAAAAGAGAATGATTTTCATATAATGAGGACACGTTGAATACAAAGATGCTGGTTGAGTGCCTCGTCATCGGGTGATAGTTAACGAGCTTGGCTAGTGGACCATTATTATTGTGCAGTAAGTTCGTTTCTGATTGGCTGTCCTACATTACGCTCTGGCGCCAGACGAGGCTAAACTTCGTAAATTCATGTAATGATGTTGTTTTTAATGGTGATGTATATTGATTATGACTATTATTAAGAGAAATCAAGAAGAACGCAAATAAAATGACTAACGATGACAAAGAAAGTAGAAAAGGAAAATGAAAAATGACAGAAAATATTTTGTTGATGAAAAAGAAGCAGAATGAAACGTTGATTATTCTAAAATAAAAAAAAGTTTTAAAAAAATAGAAATATAAGACAATAAAAGAAAGAAAGAAAGAAAGAAAGAAAGAAATTTTAATGATAAATTGTAACCAAGAGAGAAAGAAATAAAAGAGAAAGAAAGAAAAAGACCCGATTGATATATAAATGACAAAAATGGAAGAAACTGAAAGAAAGAAAGAAAGAAAGAAAGGCAAACAGAAAAGGTACCAGTGTCTGCGAGAAGTAAATGGTTAAATAGATAAACATACAAAGAAAGAAAGAAATAAAGAAAGAAAGACCTAATAATGATAGAAATGAATAAATGGTTGATAAATGAAAAAAAAAAAACGAAAGATGATCTAAAGAAAGAAAGAAAGAAAGAAAAAGAAAAAAAAGAATACGCAAACGACACACTGGCAATAAAACCAAACATCAGACGCAACAAAATAGCAAATGTTTGCTATATAGTGATAGAGACGAAACGATCAATCACATAATAAGCGAACGCTGCAAATTAACACAGACGGAGTATAAGGCTAGATTCAACTGGGTAGGCAAGGTGATCCATGGGGTGTTTTGCAAGAAATTCAAACTTGACCATAAAAGAAATATTATACGCACAACCCAGCATCTTCCTGGAGAATGACGCACTAACTCCTCTTGGATTTTGACATACAAACGGATCCCTTAATCTTGACTAGAAGACCAGACCTTCACAATAATCAAAAAAAAAAAAAAAAAAACTTGCAAAATTGTTGACTTTGCTGTCCCGGCTGACCACAAATTAAAACTGAAAGAAAGTGAAAAGAAGGATAAGTAACTGGACTTTGCTAGGAAATTGAAAAAAAACTGTGGAACATGAAAGTGACATTTATACCAATTGTGATTGGTGCTTTTGGTACAGTTGCCGAAGGATTATTGAAGCGACTGGCGGACTTAGAAATAAGAGGACGAGTCGAGACCACCCAAACTACAACGTTATTGAGAACGGCCAGAATACTGAGAAGAGTTCTGGAGACTTAAGGAGACTTGCTGTCACTCAACCTCCAGTGAGAGACCATTAGCTGATGCTGATGTGAAAAAATGTCAAGGAATGAATAATAATAATTTTAACTACTGTACCAATGGAAGATTTCACATTTCTCTTAAATCAACTGTCGACTGTGTTTACTAATTTCTTGCCGCCTCTTTTCGCCTAAGTGTTCATGACGATCTCTTTGACGCTCTTCACTCGACTCTCTACTTCTAAGGTAGTCCTCATTCAAAGATAACAGCGAAAGCGTCTTTTACAGCATTGCCATATCTTATACCATTCCATGAATTGTTATGACATAACCGAATTCAACTCTGTATATAATATTCTGCGATAAACTGTTGTCGATTCCTCTGCATATTTAAAACGTTGATTAATGAATAACACATTTAAATATGAAAACTAATGAAATATTATCATTATATAGACTTGTAGTTTATAACAAAACGAATTGATTCATAAAAGCAATTGATTTGGATTGTTTTATTTTTATGCATATTAGTAATTCACATCTAACATTTCTTCGTTGTCACCTCCATTTTCCTTACCTTTTTTCACTCTTTCCTTCCCTATTCTAGCATAATCCTGCCTTTTATCTTTTCTTTCTAACCTACCTCTTTCTTACGATCTTCTTCCTCAATTTCATTATACCAACCGTCATTTCTCTCTTTCTTATCTTATTAACCCTCTTCCTTTTCCTTCACGTTTCTTAACATCTCACCTTCTATTTCCTCACTTTTACTTACGGCCTCAATTGTTCATCTAGTTCCAGATAATATAATGAGTTGAATTTTGTTGCACAGGTTCTGGTTTTTGTTCCTTTTATCTATCAAAAAATATTTTACTCCTTCACACCAACGTTAGCTGATGGTCTTTCAGAGGAGTCTTTGTGACAGCAAGTCTCCTCAGGTCTACAGGACCCTTCTCAGTATTCTAGCTGATCTCAGTAATCTGGATGGTCTGGATCCTTCCACTGATTTTCACTTCCTAAGGTTCCTCGGGATCATTCCGATCACAAAAACAACAATTGATATTAGTTGGATCCTCATCTTCCACATTTTTTTTTTTTCAGTTCTCGTGCAAGATTCAAGTATTTTTCTATCTTTTCGTTTTCTTTTCTTTTTTCTCTCACTCAGAACAGTTAAATAAACAAGATGGCAAAGTCTCTCTTTTCTTTTTCTTTATTTTTTTCTGCTAGTTACCAATAGGTCTGATTTCTTGGCCGGAATAAGGTGATCAATCTTTATCTCCAAAACCCAGATAATTTTATGCGTCTCATGTTTGTTTGTTCGTTTTCTATGTTTAATGGCATATCAACCTTTGTAGGTTATTTAATGCCAAAGCCATCCTTCGAGAAGAACAGTTGTGGTGCTATTTAAACCATAGCTGGGAGGGTAAGGAGGTTCATACCTTTCCCAGGGGTATTTGTCCGAAAGTGGTCGCAATAGCACGACTGGAGTTCGAACTTATGTGTCGAAATCAACAAGACTGATTTTCGGTTGAGCATGTTGATTGTGATAGTATGGTGAATTTTCACTCGCTTGCACAATTCCGCGTGGTCTATTATTATTATTATTATTATTATTATTATTATTATTATTCCTTTTCGAGTTGTTAACATCAGCGTTAGCTGATTATCTTTCATTGAAGTTTGAGTGATAGCAAATCTCCTCAAGTCTCTCTCACTCTTCTCAGTGTTCTGTCCGATCTCAATAACGCAGTAGTTTGGATGGTCTCCACTCTTTCTTCTATTTACAAGTCTTCCAGTCCTTGTACAAATCCGTTGGTGCCTGCAACATGAGCACAAATTACAGTTGGTATAATCGTCACAGTTTTTTCAATTCCTTTGCAAGGGCCCGGTAATTATCCTTCTTTTAGCTTTCTTTTAATTTTAGTCTGTGGTCAGCCTGGACAGCAAAGTCCACAATTTTCCAAATTTTCTTTTTTTTGTTTATTATTTTAAAGTCTGGTCATCTGGCTGAGATTAGGTTTGGTTTGGCTTGTTGGGTTTTATGGCATATCAACCTTTGTAGGTTATTTAACGCCAAATCCATTTTTATGTAAATAATCTGTTCTATTTCAAACAATTCAGTTTAGCGTAAGTACACAGTTTGTCAAAAACATTTCTATTTCAAACTATTCCAGCAGTTATATGTAACAATTCAGTTAAGTGTAAATACAGTTTTAATGTCGAAAAACAGTTCTATTTGAAATAATTCAGTTAAGCACAAACAGGCAGTTTAAATGTAAGTACGGTTTAATTGTCAAAAACATTTCTATTTCAAGCTATTCCGTTTACTCAAACAATTCAGTTTAGTATAAGCATGCTGTTAGTTCTATTTAACCCATAGATAGGATCATATTAGGTGCTACCACTCCGAGCTAGAGTGGACCTGGGAGCGATGGCAATGAAGGGATACTCCACATTCCCCAAAGCTCCAGGACTGCTGGCACCTCAACATCAGATTGTTTAGTGTCATAACCAGGACACTCGTTAGGGGGGGGTCTTACTCCTCTGCAGAGGTGCAGTCAGTGTATTCTACAGCACCAGCTGACTGGGCAATACACAGAGTTAAATGTCAAACAGTTTTATTTCAAATAATTCAGTTCAGCATAAGTACACAGTTTAGACGTCAAAAACAGTTCTATTTCGAGCAATTCAGTTCAGCACTAGTACGCAGTTCCAATGTCAAACTGATCTATTTTATACAATTCAGTTTAGCAGTTTAGATTCAAAAATCCGTTTAGTGAAGGAAGCACAGTTTAGTTCTATTAAACCCATAGATAGGACCCTATCAGGCGCTATCACTCCGGGCCAGAAAGGACCTGAAAGCGATGGCAATGAAGGGATACTCCGCATTCCCCAAATCTCCAGCACTGTTGGAACCTCACCATCAGATTGTTTAGTGTCATATTCCAGGACACTCGTTAGAGGGTTTTTTTACCCCTCTGCAGAGAAGCAGTCGGTGTATTCTACAGCACCAGCCGACTGGCCAACTGAAATTAGGTGATCCGTTTATCTTTCAAAATCCTCGAAGGGTTTGTGCATCTCATTTTCCAGGGCAGATGCTGGGTTATGCATATACCATTTGTTCGTATGGTCAAATCTGAATTTCTTGCACAATCCCCAGTGGATCGCCTTGCCCACGTAATTGTGTCTAGTATCTCATTCTGTGCATTCGATTATTAAGTGATTGACCGTTTCGTCTCTATCTCCACACAACCTACGTCTGCTGTTTTGTCGTGTCTTATCTATTCTTTTGCCCAGTCGGCTGGGGCTGTAGAATACACCGACTGCTTCTCTGCAGATGGGTAAGAACCCCCAACAACGAGTGTCCTGGAAATAACACTAAACAATCTGATGGTGAGGTTCCAGCAATACTGGAGCTTTAGGGAATGCGGAGTACCCCTTCATTGACATCGCCCCCAGGTCCACTATGGCCCGGAGTGATAACACCTGATAAGGGTCTTATATATGGGTTAAATAGAACTAAACGGTGGTTGGTGTTTACTATTTGTATACATTAAAACTGACATTTATGCTAGACCAAATTGTTTAAAATAGAAATGTTTGGACAGTGGAACTGCGTACTAGTGCTGAACTGAATTGCTCGAAATAGAATTGCTTTCACGTTTAAACTGTTACTTATGCTGAACTGAATTATCTGAAAAAAAAAACTGTTTGACATTTAACTATGTGTATTGCCCAGTCGGCTGATAGGGCGTGGTAGCACCTGATAGGGCCCTATCAATGGGTTAAATAGAACTAACAGTATACTTATGCTAAATTGAATTGTTTGATTAAACTGAATAGCTTGAAATAGAAATATTTTTGACAATTAAACCGTACTTACATTTAAACTGCTTGCTTATGCTAAACTGAATTATTTTAAATAGAACTGTTTTTTGACATTGAAACTGTATTTACACTAAATTGTATTGTTCAACAGAGAACTCTTTTTACATGTAACTGTGTGTAAGCAAAATCTGTACTGATACTAAACTGAATTAGTTGAATTAGAACTGCTTTACTAAACTGAATAGCTCGAAATAGGCAGCGGTCACATCGATACTGCTATATGGATGCACTACATGGACGCTAACAAAACGGCTGGAGAAGAAACTAGATGGCAATTACACAAGAATGCTGCGTGCAATCCTCAACAAGTCCTGGCGGCAACACCCAACAAGACACCAACTGTATGGCCACCTGCCCCCTATCACGAAAACTATTCAAGTTAGACGAACCAGACATGCAGGACATTGCTGGAGAAGCAGAGATGAACTCATAAGAGATGTACTCTTATGGATCCCCACACACGGCCGCGCAAAAGCAGGACGACCAGCACGAACGTACATTCAGCAGCTATGTGAGGATACAGGTTGTTGTCCTGAAGACCTACCTAGGGCGATGAACGATAGGGAGGAGTGGCGAAAGAGGGTCAGGGATATCCGTGCTGCCAGCACGATATGATGATGATGATGAAACTGTACTTACATTTAAACTGGGTGCTTTTGCTAAAATGAATCATTTGAAATCGAACTATTTTTGACAATGAAACTGCACTTACACTAAACTAAACTGTTATATATCATCATCATCATCATATCGTGCTGGCAGCACGGATATCCCTGACCCTCTCTCGCCACTCCTCCCTATCGTTCATCGCCCTAGGCAGGTCTTCAGGACAACAACCCGTATCCTCACATAGCTGCTGAATGTACGTTCGTGCTGGTCGTCCTGCTTTTGCGCGGCCATGTGTGGGGATCCATAAGAGTACATCTCTTATGAGTTCATCTCTGCTTCTCCAGCAGTGTCCTGCATGTCTGGTTCGCCTAACTTGAATAGTTTTCGTGATAGGGGGCAGGTGGCCGTACAGTTGGTGTCTTGTGGGGTGTTGCTGCCAGGACTTGTTCAGGATTGCACGCAGCATTCTTGTGTAATTGCCATCTAGTTTCTTCTCCAGCCGTTTTGTTAGCGTCCATGTAGTGCATCCATATAGCAGTATCGATGTGACCGATGCCTGGAAGAAACTGCGTTTCATTTCATCGGTTAGGTCTGATTTCCATATAATCGATAGCCTATTGATAGCTGTCCATGCTTTCGTTAACCTCGTTTCGATGTCCTTTTCGGTTGCTTCGACGCTGCTTCCTAGGTACGTGAATTTGTCTACTAATTTAAGAGGGGATCCTTTTAGAGTGGAGATGTCCCCCGTTTGGTTATAGCACATATATTCCGTTTTGTGTGCATTAACATGGAGGCCTATGCTTGCTGCTGCTCGTTCCAAACTATGCAGAAGTGTTTCGGCTTGGTCAGGTGTATTTGCCAGTATCGCTATGTCATCGGCGTAGTCGGCGTCGGTAATTGTTGTTGCGGGGTATCTTCTGCTTCTTTTCTTCGTCAGTTCGAAGCCATTCTCTTTGATTTTGTCAATCGATGTTCTAATTACGTAGTCTAGACAAATGATAAAGAGATACGGAGCCAGCGTATCCCCTTGAAGTACTCCTGCTACAATGTCGAAGAATTCTGTGTCTCCATCTGGTGATCGTACTTTTACTTTAGTGTTTCTATAGAGAATCGTTATTGCCGCTACGGTTTCTTTAGGTATGCCGTACGCTAGTAGGATTTGTTCCATCTTTCCTCTGTGAATGGAGTCGAAAGCCTTGGTAAAGTCGACAAATATTAATGTCGCTTGTAGGTTCTTTGCCCGTACACATTCAAGGATTCTGCGGATGGTTAATATTTGTGAGGTCGTGGATCTATTTCTTCGGAAGCCATTTTGTTTTTTTCTAAGTATGTTGTCGATTTTGGGTTCTATTCGGTTTCGTAGTAGGGCATTGTAGATTTTGGCAGCTATGGATGTAAGTGTTATGCCTCGGTAGTTTTTGGCTAATCCGAGGCCCCCCTTTTTAGGGAAGGGGAGTATGCATCCCTTCGTCCATCTATCTATCGGATTTTGATTGTATACTGCGTTGCAGTGTCGGAGCAGTATGTCGTCGAATTGTCTGGTCTTCCATACTTCCGGGGGAATTTCGTCCAGCCCTGCAGCTTTCCTTTTTTAATTTTTCTGAGAACCGAGTCGAGTTCTTCTTGTGTGAACGGTCCAAGTTTAATGTCTAATTGTTTGCTAATTATTCTGGTGATTGGTTCATGCGTTATTTTTGGTGGGTTTCCAAGTAAGTTTTCGAAGTGCTGTTTCCACAGTTTTATTCTTTCTTGTTGGTTTGCTGCTTTAAGTTTTGCTTTGGCTGTGTTCTTTCTTCTGCTCACTTCATTTATTGTTTGCCAGGCAATACTAGATTGTCTATCTTCCACCGAGTCTCTAATCTTATCTATCTGATTTTGAATGTATTCTGTCTGTTCCTTTATATATATGCCTGCTAATTGATATTGTGCCGTTTTTAGTTTTAAGGCATTTGTGTTTGTTGGGTTTTTTCGATAGTTTTTGGAGGCTGTTTTCACTAGTGCACGTTTTTCTCTCACCGCTAAAGTTTCCCATGGGACTCTATATTTAGTTTTAATTTTTGTTGGAATGTATTTTGCTGCTGCCTCGAGGTGTGCATTGACGAAATTTTCGTATTCGTCGTTTGGTGTACTTTTTTCCGTCTTTTCTTGTAGTGTTTCGAATCTGTTTCTTAATTCTAATACGTATTTATCTCTTACATCTTTGTTGTTTAATAGGGCCCAGTCATAGTGTTTGGTGGTCGCTGTTCGTTTGTCGTTTTTTCGTAGGCTTAACCGTATTTTCGCTGTGACTATTCGGTGATCGGTGGACACACCCTCAAAAGAGGAGTATGCCTCCCAATTCAATGCACTATTCTTCCATTTCTTGTTTATAAGGACGTAGTCTATCTGAGCTTTAGTGTTCGCCAATGGCCCGGGAGACCTGGGTTCAATCCCAGGTCGAGTCATACCTAAGACTTTAAAAATGGAACTTGATACCACCTTGCTTAACACTTAGCATTATAAGGTACGGTTCAAAGGTAAAGTGGAGCAATCCAGGGAATGGAGTAGCGCCCTCCCCTACACCTTGGTGTAGTAGCTATCGAAAAGGGAGCCTTCGGGTCACCCTCGACTATGGTCGCTAACTTTACTGTTATATATAACTGCTTGAAATAGAAATATTTTTGGCAATTAAACTGTGTACTTATGCTAAACTGAATTCTTTGAAATAGAACTGATTATTTGTATAAAAATGGATTTGGGGTTAAATAACCTCCAAAGGTTGATATGCCATAAAACCCAACAAACCAACAAACCAACTTATCTATTCTTGCTTTGACATGACTGGTTCTTATGACATTGTTTTGGTACCTATTAGAAGAGGTTCAGTTTCTCTCCAAAAGATTTCTTTTCTAACCCACATCCACATTTTTTCGCTTGATATGTCTCTTGTTAGTTGCTTAAAACGTCCATAGAGTTGTCTTCATTCCGATTTTTTCCTGTTTATTTCTGTTATGTTGATTGATGCCTGTGTTATCAGTATTGTTTCTGGTAGCTGTGATCAGTATTCGTCATTGTTTTTCTATGGAGTCTTCGATTCGTTGTATCTGCGTATCAACACTGTCTTCAATTCTGGTACGTCCTCTTCTTCCTTTGCTTGACACATATAGTCTTTGAACGTCATCTCCGGGATGTAAGGCCTTAGGTATGGTCATTAGTTTTCTTGTTCTCAAGGCCAAATGTTTAAGTTCTCTGATCCAGTTTAAGAATAATGCCTATTAATTTACGTCGCGGGCAGCCCTGGTGTTTATCCCTGATAAGGTTATTGCTATATAGTTTTTGGTTCTCCTGAGATACTCCTTTTTAATTTTTCTTTCATCTCCTCTCTTTTGATGGTGTCTTTTGATGTTACCAAGTAATCGTATGTTTCCTTTTCTACTAGCGTTCAAATTTTTCTTGATTTCGTAGTTCCATTGCATCCGTTATGTGTCGTTTTCCGCTTTTCACTATTAGCATGACACATTTTTCTATCCTTGTATCCTGACAGAATATTTTCACTGCGTTTATTAGAGTTTTCGATTCTTTTTCATTTTTTGCAAACAGTTTGACGTCGTCCATGTACAGTAAGTGACTGATCGTTTCCTGCAGTTTACTAAGTTTGTATCCGGATGTGCATTTCCTGAGTGCGTCGTTGAATGGCATCATAACTATTACAAATAGTTATGGTGATAGTGCATCTCCCTGGAATATGCCTTTTTAGATCTTCGCTTCAACAAAACTGCTGTCAGTTCCACTCTTCAGGTTTTCATGGTTTTCTCGATGAAGTTTTTGACATCATCTGATATCTTGTACATTTTGAGGTATTTTATTATCCAGCTTTGCGGGACCATATAGAATGCTTTTCTTTTTTGTTGTCAATTTAGACCTAGCTAAACTTTTCCGTTTCGTCTTACTCTTGTTGGGGATGTACAGATCAGTGTAGAGTAGTTCTCCCGTATCTCTGATTCACTTGCGGCATCCGGTTTGTTCCTCGGGGAACAATCTGTGACTTGTGAGTGAGTCGTAAATCTCTTCCTTATTTGGGCAGTTAGTATTTTCCAGATTCTAGGTTGGCACGTTATTGATCTGTCGTTTTTAAAGGTGGTTCCTTTTGAGGGAGTCTTTTAGGATCACTCTAATCTTTCCTTTGGTGATTCATATGGGTACCTCTGCTTCTTGAAGGCATCTGTTAATTTCGATTGCTTGTCTATCATAGATAGAGATGAATCTTTTGAACCAGAATCCATCTATGCCATCATGGCCGGGGGTAATCCAATTTGATATATTTTTAGTGTTGTTCTAAGTAAGTATATGTGTATTTCCGCTTTCGCACCTTATTCGAGTCCTTCTAACTCTTTTTTATATTGCTTATCCATTCGACTTTTATATTATGTTCTCTTGGTTGCTATATTTTACTTTAAAATTATTTAGCCTCCCTTAAATATGATTGTTGGTATATCTTCGTGCCATTTACCCCCAACATGTTGGTTGAATTTCGTTGTTTTAGAATGTCCTGTTTTGTCTGTAGTGTTTTACTCTTTCTCGATATATTTTAATCTTCCTTCTTTCGCCAGTACTTTCTGCTTTATTTCCTCAAGTTGTATTGTCATTTTTTCCTCTGATGCTTTTTTTCGTTTACTTACTAAAATGTTCCAGCGTTTTTCTTTATTTCATCATTTTTGCCTGTTATCGTAGATTTCTTATTTGCGTGTCCAATCGAATTTCCCATCCAGGTTTTGATTTTCTGTTCGTGTTCTTTAAGGGAAACTCATTTTTTCACAACTTAATTTCTCTCCTGTGTAGATTAGTTCATTTAATTCGGTGAAGTTTTTCGTTGAGAAAGATGTTAATACTTTATTGATTTTATCCGTTTCTTGGTTATGGTGAAGTAGTCTTTGTTTCATCCATAATTCTCTTTAAATTTTCTAAATGATTTCTTTTTCGTGTGTTAGTGTTTGCTGTGTTGTTTGGGTTTATGGGGGTTTGTATTTTTATTAGTTTGAGGTTCATTCTGTTAGACTGTTCTTCTTTGTCGTTACTTAGTTTGTCTGATATCGTATCAGTGTCTTGTTTAGATTAGCTATTTATTTTCTGACTTATTTCTAGTATTTCAGGGCCAGAAAACCAACTTTTCTTTTTTATAGTCCGAACCTGGTCAGTGAATCATTGGTTTGTTTTCTGAAACTTAACACATACTTTCCAGCTCTTTATCAACTTTTCCTATATCCTCTTAGTGAAGAGTTGCCCCTAATATATTGCAGTGCAAGTTAGCAGTCTTCCTTAGTCTCTTTTATTATGGCGTCTCTGATTTGTTTTGTTACTTAAATCGACGTTCGTGTACCTAAATAATAACAGCCAACATTCGCAGAATGATAATCGGGTCCCACATGATAGCTATCAGGAGAGGACCAGCCGATTATAACATCCAGACTTGTGGGTCCCACCTGGTGTTATATTTTGACTTGACTTTTTTTTATAGGTAGTTTACTGTGGCTGTACCAGATCCAGGGATTGTTTATTATGTGCGAGCCTGACACAGATGTGATCAAGTTTTCTAGTATAAGAGAACTCATAAGCGGGTCACATAAAAATGAATTTTGATTGCTGTATTTACCTCTTTATCATTGTTATTATTATTATAAGTGGTCTTTCTTTGGAGTCTGAGAGACAGCAAGTGTCCTCACGTCTCCAGGACACTTCTGAGTATTCTAGCTGATCTGAACATTGTTGTGATTTAGTAAGCTTTTTGCTTAGATGTGGCTCAAGATCATATGCATAGGGCACCCAATGAAATTCAAAATCTCTCGTGTAGGTTTGCTAGTCTATCTTACTAACCATTACACCAGAGGCGCCCAATCTGAACATTGTCGTGGTTTGGATGTAGTCGATTCTTCCTGTGATTTCGAATGCTTTCATTTTCTTTTAAAAGCTTTTGGAAGTCCTTCCAAGCGCTCTTTTTACAATTGGTATCACCGTCATATTCATATTCCGCATTAATCTTAGTCTGTGCCGGAAAGGCAAAATTCACAAGATGGCAAGTTTTTTATTCTTGTTAATTTTTCTTGATCCGGTCTTCTACCCGGGATTAGGTGATCTGTTTTTAGCTCAAAGTCCAAAGTAATTGTGTGCGTCTCATTTTCTAGGAAGGATTCTTGTCTGCACATATATCATTTGTTAGTATGTTAACACTTTATACATTAGTACAACTACCAGTAAATCACCTTCCACATAGAGTTGTGCCTAAGTGTGTCTTCCTTTGCGTTAGTTTATTGCATTCGATTATCATTATCATTTAACTCCTTTGAGAGATTTTTACACAAGCGTTAGCTGAAGGTTTCCCCCTTGATTTTAAGAGACAGTAAGTCTTCTCAAGTCTTTAGGACTCTTCTTAGTATTCTGGCCAATCTTAATAATGCGGTATTCCGGACGGTCTCCACATTTCCATTCACTTCCAAGTCATCCAGTCTCTTTAACAATCCTTTGGGTATTATTCCAAGTGCATGGATTAGAATTGATATCACCGTCTCCTTCATGTTCCATAGTTCTCTTTAGTTCTTTAGCAAGGTCTACATATTTCTCACTCTTTTTGCTTTCTTTTATTTTTACTCTCTGGTCTACCGGAAAAGCAAAGTCCACGATTCGGCAGGTTCTCTTTTTTTTCTTGACAATTACTTGGTCTGGTTGCATGGCCGAGATTAAGTGATCTGTTTGTCTCTCTGGAGAGTTTTTCACGCCAGCTATAATTGGTGATTTCACACTAAAATCTGAGTGACAGCAAGTCTACACAGGCCTCTAAGATTCTTCTAGTAATTTCTGTTGGTTTCAACAGTGCTGTAATTTAAATGGTCTTCATTTCTTGATTCATTCTCTGATCTGCATTTTCTTTTTTCTTTTCTCTATTATTATTATTATTATTGTTATTATAAATAGTATAAGACACGACCTTATATGTTTCAAAAAGATCGCTACCAACAAATTTCGTCACTAACAGTTTTACTACCGACAAATAGTCTCGCTCCAAACGCGTCTTTTATCAAAAACCAAAAGCAAAAACACTAATCTAAATGGCACCAGGCCTTTTATGTCATCGAGACAGTATTGATTAGTCGCGTTCATACATTTTGAATAGATGGTATAGCTCTATTTAAAACGTGTGCACGGTTCATTCATATCAAGTTTTTTTTTCGTCATCAACATGGCGCCTGGTAGAAAATACAAGCGACAAACCGTCGTTCACGCTACTTAGTAATGAGCTTAGTATTAAAAATAAGTAACTTGAAAAAGAGTAAAAAGATGTTTCGTTGGTTTTCTGGTAATTTTTAAACAGATCTGTCAGCCATAGAGAGGATCATAACAGTTAGCCATCTTTCTGTCTCAGAGTGAGACCAGGGCTATTAGAAATTAAGAGCTACTTACTTCACCCCACCGGATATTGGCATGATGGTTAGAGTGTTCACCGAATGCCCCGGGAGACCTGAGTTCAATCCCAGGTGAAGCCAGACCAAAGACTTATAAAATGGTACTTGATGATTCCTTGCTTGACACTCAGCATTATAAGGTACGGATCAATGGTAAAGTGGAGCAATCCAGGGAAAGGAGTAGCGCCCTCCCCTGCACATTGGGGTAGTCGCTATCGAAAAGGGAGCTTTCGGCTCACCTTCGACTATGGTCACCAAATTTACTTTACTTTACTTTTTCCCAGTGACCTCTCCAGTACTGGTGCATCACAATCATAACCAGGAGATTTTTTTTTTTGGTAGGGAGATTCCCTTCAGCAGGAGATATAGTAAAATTATTCTAATCCCCACCAACTAAAGAGCTCGTTTCTGCTTATTTTTTTGTTTTTTGGCGGATGGGGGTTACTTATATGCAAAAGTTTTATAGACAGAGATATATAATTGAAAATTTAACTATCTATTTAATCAACCGGATGCCACGAGCAGAATGCGACAAAAGGCGATTTGTTGGACTATAGAAAATGTATAATCATATGTTTCTGCAAAATGATAATAGAAATGATAATAATAATACAGTCCCCAGAGACAATAGAGTAAAAATAAAAGAAAGTGAATAGAGATATGAGTACCTTGATCTTGCTTGAGAACTAAAAAATTATAGAACATGAAAGTGACTGTGAAACCGATTGTAATTGGTGCGCTCGGAACAATCACCAAAGGACTGATTAAGGACTGGAAGACTTCGAAGTAAGAGTACAAGTGGAGACCATCCAGACTACAGCATTATGAAGATCGACCAGCATGCTGAGAAGAATCCTGGAGGCTTGAAAAAACTTGCTGACACTCAAACTCCAGTGGAAAAATATCAGCTAGCACTTGTAAAATTCAAGAAAAAAAATTAAAAAGAATATCTCAGGAGAAGCAGAAAGCTACTGTAAACCAAACTATATAGTGGGAACCTTATCAAAAGGGACAAATACCAGGGCTGACCTCCTTGTCAGATATTCGGGACGATTCCTGGAGTGCACCAAATAAGAACTTTAAAAAATGGACAAGAGAACAAGAAAACTAATGATCATGCTCAAGGCCTTACATCCAAGAAATGACGTTGACAGAGTATGTGTCAAGTGAAGAAGGAGAAAGAATTAAAGACATCGCTGACGCATCGATACAACGACTCAAAGACTCAATAGAAAGGCGTGGAAGAATACTGATCACAGCCACCAGAATCAATGCTTACAATACGAGGATCAATAGAATGGAAATAACCAGAAAACAAAAATGGGAAGAAAAATAACTCTATGGACGTTTAAGCGGCTAAGAAGCGAAATCTCGCACGAGAGACCGTGGATGTGGCTAAAAATCTCTTCAAATAGTAACGCAAAACAACGCCATAAGGACCACTAATATCAAAGCAAGAATAGATAAGACGCAACTAAACAGTAGATGTTGTCTATGTTGTGATAGAGACAAACCGATCAGTCATATAAGTGAATGCAGCAAATTAGCTCAGAAAGAATATAATATTAGACAAGATTGGGTGAGCAAGGTGATCCACTGGGAACTGTGCAAGAAATTGAAATTTGACAATAGGAACAAATTGTATATGCACAACCCAGTTACTGTCGAAGAGAATGAGGCACACAAACTCCTCTGTGATTTTGAGATAAAAATGAATCACCATATCTCGGGCAGACGACCAGACTTTATGATAATAAAAAAGAGAATTGGCAGAATTGTGGACTTTGCTGTCCCGCCTGATATCAGAGTAAAATTGAAAGAACGGTACAAGAAGAATAATTACCTCGACCTTGCTAGGGAATCTTTAAAACATTGTGGAACATGAAAGTGGCGATAAAACCAATTGTAATTGGTGCTCTTGGCACAGGCGCGAAAGTATTTGTGCAGGAACTTGAGGACTTGCAAATAAGAGGACGAGTGGAGACCATTCAATCTACAATCTGCATTATTTAGATCGGTCAGAATACTGAGAGAAGTCCTGGAGACTAGCGGAGACTTGCTGTGACTCAAAATCTAGTACGAAACCATGTGAAAAACTGTCAAGGAGTCAATAATAATATACCTTTATAGAAATGTGGCCAAACTGTCATCGTCGTAGAAAATAGACTCAATGAGCTAAATTCGAATTCTGAATGAGATTGTTTGCTTTTATTTTGTGGTGATACCCTTTTACTCCCGACGACACAAAGTAAAACGGAGTAGAGCTGGTTTTGATTGAAAGTTTTCTTTCCCCTAGAATGGTTACCGTTGGAAGTCTCTCTTATTATTCATCCATATTAGAAGAAGAAGAAGAAGAAGAAGAAGAAGAAGAAGAAGAAGAAGAAGAAGAAGAAATGGATTTATGTCTTTCCTAAGGGGATTAGCTTTAAATAAAACGCAAGTAACCTAGTCTAGAATTTAAACTTGGTTCTCTGAGACCATTTTTACTACGATTAAAAAATCTACTAAAATAATTAAAATCCTGCTATTCTTGGTACGAAGAAAATGATGTTTTATAAAAAAAATACTTATTTTTGGGCCATATTATATCTAATAAGCATATTTGGTGTAAATCCACTAACTTAGGGCTTCGATTAAGAAGTAAACACTACAACCAAAGATACAAATAGGTAGCAGTCTAAAACTAAGTACATTCTTTATATATTTACTCGATTCTATTTTTGGTAATAGTTTCAATAAGTAATCCTTAAATTGAAAACTAGACTTGATCATAAAACTTAGCAAGCCAACCAAACTAGCATCAAATATTTGTCAACTTTTAGAAATCCCGATAATCATAGGTGGCGTGAATGCAAATCCAACAATCTATTATAATACAGCTAATTCATTTTGAAAATTTCTTTATTCTCTTTAGCATTTAAGCTCTAGTGTCCTACCATAAATTTCTGAAGATCAAGTCATAATTTATTCAATTATCACATTAAAATCACCTTGTGTCAAATTTGGCCCTGTGAGAGATCGGATAAATGCTTTTATGGATTCAGTTACTAAGCTTAATTTAATTAATATATATTGGATAAACAGTGAACATCAGCCACAAAGATAATTATTATATGAGCTTAGATCCGATTTGTATTAGATAGGAATTCTTGAAACTATATAACTGTGCAAGCAAACAACTATCAAATAAATATAGCAACCTGAAACATTATAATTGATAATACATTATTTGAATTTGGGAAGAATTCTTGAAACTATATAACTGTGCAAACAAACAATTATCAAATAAATATAGCAACCTGAAACATTATAATTGTTAATAGACTATTTGAATTTGGGAGGAATTCTTGAAACTATAAAACTGTGCAAACAAACAACTATCAAATAATTATAGCTACCTGAAACATTATAATTGTTAATAGATTATTGGAATTTTGGATGAATAATTGAAACATTATAACTGTCTACAGACTGGTGATTTTTATTATAAGCAAAAAAAAAAGAGCGATTTAAAACCCAGTTCAATGGGATGTAGAAAATATTAGTTGATATGTATAAACCAAAAAATCATAAACCAATCAACTTTTGGTATTTAGTAGACCATAAATGTTTGATATACCATTAAATAAACCAAACGTTTGTAAGTTACATTTTCAACTCATGTTTATAACCAGTAGCAAGTAGATATCACTGCGTTGACTTAGCTCTGCAAGTGATCCAGTTAATCCAATAAATTCGTTGCCAGTCGGCTGGGGCTGTCGAATACACCGACTGCATATCTGCGGAGGGGTAGTATCCCTCCAAACGAGTGTTAATGTTATGATACTAACGAACTGATGGGGAAGTTTCAGTAATACTGGAGCTTTAGGGAATGCAGAGTACCCCTTCATTGCATCGCTCCCAGATACACTCTACCCTGGAGTGGTACCACCTGAAAGGGTACTATCAATGGGTCAAATATAACTAAATTGCTTACTTATGCTACATTGAATTGCTTGAAATAGAAATGTTTTGACATTTGAATTACGTACATATTCTAAACTGAATTGTTTGAAATGGAACTGTTGTTGACATTTAAATTGTACTTACACTAAATAGAATTGTTTGAAATAACACAGTTTTTCACAAAAAAACTATAATTTTACAAAACTAAATTGTCTGAATAAGAGTTGTTTGACTAAGTTGAATAGCTTGAATTAGAAATGTTTTTGACAATGGAACTGTGTACTTATGCTAAACAGAATTGTCGGAAATAGAACTGTTTATTTTGATAAAAAGGGATTTGGTATTAAATAACCTACAAAGATTGATATGCCATAAAACCCAAATAAACAAACTATGCATTTGTGGTGAGTCAGCGAGGCGTAGTGTCTAACGTGCTGTCCTTCGACATAGTCGTTCGAACCCCCATCGGGCAATGAGGTTCAGTTTTGGACTGGGATAAAGGATGCATTCTTTTTATCCCCCGCCTTGTTATGGTTTAAATATTACAATAAGTATCTTTCTTCAAGGATGGGTTTGGCTTGAAATAACCAACAAAGTTTGATAGGTAATTAAACAAAAAATGTAAGGATGGTTTCGGAATAAAATGAACTGCAATGATTGATATGCAGTTGCAAAAAACTGTTAGAAAAGAATTTGAATAGTACCATTAATATCCTTCTTCAAGGATTGTTTAGGCAGTAAATAACCCATGAACATTGACATGCTATTTAACAAAAAAAAACAAAACAAACCAAACACATTAGTAAGAGACTGAATTCAGATTCTCTTTACTTCTAAGCCAGTTTGTAAACTGTAAAGTCAAGAAAACCCATTCAGTCATTGATATTTCTAATTGAAAACGTCATCAGCCACACTAGGGATTGGAACTTGGGACCCTGAAACCATTTTTACGACCAAAAACGTTATATAATGAGGTTTACTTTAGCAGTTTTGTATATAATCGAAGAGAAACAAAGATGACTGTATCAAGTGTTTTAAAAAATAATTGTCATAGATTTTGATCGACTTGACTTGTTACATATTGACCCTCGACCGAGCCGTCAATCAACAGATGCACCTGTGTAAATAAGCTGAGGAACAGTGGAAGCAGGTGGACGTTAGACAATAATATAACCAGGTGCCCAGATAGTTCGAGTCAGTTGGAGACTGGATGCCGAAGTGAGAACCAGCTCCAGACAGAGGGCTTTGGGCCCTTAGTGACCCACGGTTGAGCAACTCCCTGCCAAGATGAGAAAGAGGTGCTGCTATGGTCGAGAGAAGAATTTGGGGTCAATATAGCAGTCCGTTCACTTCTCGAACACAACAAACATCACCCTTTCGTTTGAGAGATTTATATTTTTATAAAGAAGTGTATTTGTTCGTTATTGAAGTAGTCATTACCAGTTGATTGTTTCCGCATATATTTGTATATGTATACGTGCAGTTGTATGTGGCTACATAGCAGACTGAGACAGAGAGCTTTAATTTCTGCCATACATTGAGGAGGTTGTCTTCGGGCGATTGCTACTGTCTAAACAGCACCTCTTCCCTCGTCTAAAACGGTAAGATCAAGTTCATTACTAATTACTTGAGATGCCCCACAAGGGGTTGAATACCGATGAATACCAAGCAATTTTTGCACTGCTCTCTTTTGTGTATTCATGTGAGGGGGATTCTTCGCCTAAAATATGACCTTGTGTCATATTGGAAGGTTGAATAAATACTGAAGCAGAGAAATCTGAGTGAAGTAACTGCCATGCACTGATACGCTTCTTAAAGAAAAAGGAAGCAAGGATTCTCTTCCTTTCTGATTCATATTGCTGACTGCCGACTATCAAGTAACTGTTCTGAGATTCGGGAAAAAAAACAATTGAAATAAAAATGAAAGTTATACCTGTCGGAAACATAGTCATATTAAGTAACTTTCATTGAGATATTAGAATTCGACCAGATACTCTTATTCATGGCGATCTAGTCATAAGAAATGTAATTAAAAAACAAAAACAACAAAAATTCTCCCAGATTTGGCTTTATGGCATATCAACAATAGTATGTTATTAAATCCTTTTTACACATATTTATATTAAATATATATACATATATAATTTGTGAACACATTTTGTATATAACATTCTTAAACGAGCCTGAACTCTTTTTTGCACACAATTAAATGGTTTCAGGTATTGCCATACAACAGTCACAATTTACCATCAGTCAATTGTTTGCCGAAAGTTCGTTGTATTTGAACCATGAAACGAACCATATCATATGCTACCTTTTCGGATCAGAGTTGACCTGAGAGAAATGGCAATGAAGAGGTACTCCCCGTTCTCCAAATCTCCAAGGCTAGAGCCTTGTTATCAGATGATCTAATGTCATATTCAGTACACTTATTGGGGGCTCTTACCCCTATGCGGAGATTCAGTTGGTATATTCTTGAGCTTAAGCCGACTGGACTGGACAGTTATGGGATTACAGACTGAGTGTCTTGAGTTTGACACTAAGCGGCATTCGGTCGTGATGCTCTATTTCTGGATCCCTTTAGAGGAAATCGTACCTCTTTTTTTCTATTACTATCTGGTTAAATATGACCAACTACGGCTATGGTGTAAGGATCCTCTCTGTTTGAAAAGCATTAGTATCAAATAGGAATGCTTGAAGCTATATAAACTTCATGGACATTATTTGTAATAGATTGGTATACTAGAAACCAAATAACTGTGTACAAATGATTGATTATTCTTATTGAATAGGAATTCTTAATCAAAATTATATAAATGTGTATAAATTATAAGTAAAATTATTGATTGGCTTCTGAATGTTACATCACTTTGTTATTCTTTGTATTATATTAGGAATACGAGAAACCATATAATTTTGTGTCAAATTATTATAAGTAGTAAATAAGTATAGTTACTTAAAAATCTTTAATTGTGTAAAAACTATAAGATTGAGTGATTTCAATGGCAGTTCAACTCATCTCGGGTATTTTAAGCCTACAGGTTAGGAAATCGTCTTCTTTACATTTTGAATTGTTCTTTCTTAAGACTTTTATATATTCATTTATATATATATATATATATATATATATATATATATATATATATATATAAGGTTCTAATGAATTCGAACTATTTTAGTTTCGTTTGGTTTCTTTGTTTAATGACATACTAATCTTTGTTGGATATTTGATGTCAGAGTCACCCTTGTAGTAGAACAGCAATCATTCTATTCAACCCATCGATCAGAAAGTAAGGGGCTTAATATCTTTCTCAAGTGTATTCTTCCCCAGTCGGCTGGGGCTGTAGAATACACCGACTGTTTCTCTACAGAGGGGTAAGACCGCCTCCAACAAGTGTCCTAGATATGACACTAAACAATCTGTTGGTGAGGTCCCAGGAATGCTGGAGCTTTGTGGAATGTTGAGTATCTCTTTATTGCCATCGCTCCCAGGTACATTCTAGCTTGGAATGGTAGCACATGATAAGGGTCCCTTCTATGGGTTAAATATGACTAAACCATGCTTCCTTCACTATACTTATTTTTGCCTTTAAACTCCGTATTTATGCTAAACTGAATTGTTTAAAATAGAATTGTTTTGACATTTAAACTGCGTACTCATGCAAAAAAAAATTGCTCGAAATAGAACTGTTTTGACGTCTAAACTGTGTACCTATGCTAAACTGAATTATCTGGATTTAATATAGAATTCTTTTACATTTAACTGTGTGTAAACAAAACCTATACTTATACTAAACTGAAACATCTGAATTAGAATTGTTTGACTAAGAAATAAACAGAGTACTTACATTTAAACTGAGTGCTTATGGTAAACTGAATTATTTGAAATGGAACTGTTTTTGTCATTGAAACTGTACTCACACTAAACTGAATTGTTTAATAGAGAACTGTTTTGACATTTAACTGTGTATAAACAAAATCTCTACATATACGAAACTGAATTATCTCAATTAAAACTGCTTGACTAACTTGAAATAGAAATATTTTGACAAATTGTACTTACATTTAAACTGCGTACTTACTGTTTGAACTATTTGCATAAAAACGAATTCGGTGTTAAATAACCTACAAAGGTCGATGTGCCATAAAACCAAACAACCATCAAGTGTATTCGTCCTGAAGGGAATAGCGAAACTGGAGTTCGAACTCGTTCACTTTGAGACCGCAGTCCACCATTTTAATCATTATACCACAATGACCTCCCTCCCAAATGGTTTTTAAACGGGTCTGTTTGATCCATCAGATGCAGTTTAGTAACATAGAAAGGACTCCATTTTAGGTTGAGGAGGACTGAACACTTTGTAGGGTATACGGTCAGTGTATTCTTAGCGATTACTTTGTGAGGTAACTGTTATACAATGATATGTACCTAACAGAAACGGGATACAAGGTTGCTCTTCGTTTTTTATTCACGTTGCTTACTGACGACTGGGAAAGAAATGTTCTGAGAATTGCGATAAGATGCAACTTAAATTAAGATGAAAGCTATACCAGTCGAATACATAATCATATTGAGTAACTTTCTATGAGATATTAGACTCCAACCAGACACCATTATTCAAGGCGATCCAGTCATCGAAAATGTAATTAAAAAAAAGAAAGAAATTGTGCCCAATATCGGATGACAGACTGGAATTGAACGAAGGAAATATATATATATACGTCTTGCTAGATTGAGGAACAAAAGAAGATTATTGGCATTTTTGGAAAGTTTCCTAAGCGCCTTGCAAAAAAGAATTGATGAATCGAAGATCTAAGTCAGAATCAGAACCAACCAGACGATACTATTATTAATATTGGCAAGAATCGTGAAAAACATATTAGTGGCCTAGGAGATAGACTTGCTGTCACCTGATCTTCTGTATTGCCCACCATTTACTAAGGTTATGAGACAGAAAAATGTTCGAGAAATCAGATTGACATCTTCCAATAAAGGTCCTGCGTCATTAGAGTGCAAAAGAAAAAAAGATGCGTGATAAACTATAAGAAATGTAGGAAAAATCAATAATATTTTAAGTAGTAAGTTGTTATTAGATCGATAGATCGATTGGAAGGAACCAACTTGGATAGATTTAAATATAGATAGATATATAGATAGATAGGAAGGAACGAATGAATGAAGGAAGGGGTGAAACAACTTGGATAGATTAAACCTCGATAGATAAATAGATAGTAAGGAAGGAAGGGAATAGCTTGGATAGATTTAAACTTTAAATAATAAAATGAAAATGATAGATAGATAGATAAGAAGGGATTCGGATAGATAAATTTGAACTGAATTAGATAGATAGATAGATAGATAGAAAAGAGAGAGAATAGAAAAGAGATAGATAGATAGATAGATAGACAGAAAAGAGATAGATACATAGATAGATAGATAGATAGATAGATAGAAAAGAGAGAGAATTGAAAACAGATAGATAGATAGATAGAAAAGAGAGAGAATAGATAGATAGATAGATAGATAGATAGATAGATAGATAGAAAGATAGAAAAGAGAGAGGGAATAGAAAAGAGATAGATAGATAGATAGATTTTTCAAAGAATAAACCTTCATACGGTTGCATAAATCATTACAAACATCTCTTCTGTAATGCAATCTGGATCTGACGACACTTTAGAAGAACGATAGGCAATAAAAATGCCACAGAAACCTATGGAATGCTTCAGACTGCTTTTCGACCATCTTGCATAAATCGAGCATCAGTTTTTGTGTGGCATAAGAGATTCAAGGAAGCCAGGGATGATGAGAGGTGTGGGAGGAGTAAAGAAGTTTAATACACCAGAGTTGATTGGCCAAAGAGTTAGGGTTAGGGTTACTATGTTGAGGTTTTAAGGGAGTTCATGAAGAGATTCCTTGGGAAGAGGCCAGCACTCTTCAAATCGGATCAGTGGCATTTCCACCAGGACAATGCACCAGTCCATAACTCCATCCTTGTCACAGACTATTTGACCAAGATGGGCATCAAGACAGTTCCTCAGCCTCCCTATAGTCCAGACCTTGCTCCCTGTGACTTTTGTTTATTCCCTAAGCTCAAGGAAAAACTTAGATACTCTCGTTCTGAGACAATTAAGGAGATGAAAGAGGTTGCGACGAAGGTCATTTACACGCTCACAAAGGAGGACTTTCATGAGGCCTTCCAGAAGTTGTTTGAACGGTACAAAAATTGCATTGCAACCGAAGGAGATTACTTCGAAGGGGACAAGTGTGTACTATCAATAAAAGTGCCCATACGAAAAAAAAAATCTGGAAACTTATTTAATGAGCTTAGTGAGTAATTTGTTGGCTCAGAGTTTTAATGTGAAACAGTTCTATTTCACCCATAGATAGAACACTTTCAGGCGTTTCCACTTGCGTAGACCTAGCAGCAATGGCAATGAAATAGTACTAGAAAATCTCCATAGCTTCACTGACAAGAGCCTCGCTATCAGATTGTTTAATGTCATATCTAGGACACTTGTTGAGTCGGAGAGTCTCAGCTCAATGCAGAGATGCAGTCAAAGTATTCTACAACACCAGCCAACTGGGCTATATTTAAAATGGAATAAAATATATGTTACTTTAGCTGAACTAAGAATACGCAGAGGTCTTGAGGCAAAAAATAATTTATCAAATTTTATTTTATACATTCAATATCAAATTCACTGGTATCAAATCAAGTAAAGACAAATACACTTACATTTATACAGTTTTTTTTAAGACACTGTCGTATAAGATAAGGGGAAGTTTTATGGTTATGAGTAAGTTGGGCAGGGGAAGTAAATCAACATCAACAACGATTAGTTCTTAAATAAGATCCTTGATTTTTATTCTTCTACAGTTTGAACATCTTAGCATTTTTTTCTACCGTGATATCGATCAATCAACATCTTTAATAAGATTCAACTATTCTTTTTATATTTTATTACATAAAAAGTTAGACTTACTGCTACATAATTTTCAAACGTTATTGTTTGAATTCATTAGAGCTAAAACATAGATACATTTATATTTCCATGATATTTTTATTGTATCTGCTTTCCACGAAAACAACTAAAACCAGGTATTTGTGAGTAAAAATACCTCTACCATAGATCCTGAACATTATTCTAATATTATATCGCTTAGAGTAAGGAAGGATACTTTGTCGAGTCCTTCCTCAAAAAGTTTCCATATTAGCATTAGTATATCCATGATACACAAACACTAAATAGACGCAAAGAAAATACAATTTACGTGCTTAGAACTTCGATTGATAAAATCAGTGAAAGCGGCTTCGAGCTGAAAAAGAAAAGTAGCAGAAGGTACCCCGCAAAAACAATTACCGACACCGACTTCGCCGATGACATAGTGTTACTGGCGAATACACCCAACCAAACCGAAACAATACTGCATAGATTGGAACGAGCCGCCTCAGGCATTGGCGTCCATGTCAATGCACACTAAACTGAATATATGTGCTACAATCAAACAGGCGACATTTCAACACTAGACGGAAACTCTCTGAAACTGGTAGACAAATTCACCTTCCTCGGAAGCAGTGTCTCATCAACCGAAAAAGACATCGACACACGGCTAACGAAGGCATAGACAGGCTTTTGATCATATGGCTTCCGATCATATGGAAATCAGACCTGACCGATAAAATGAAACGCAGTTTCTTCCAGGCAGCGGTAGTATCGATACTGCTGTATGGATGCACTACTTGGACGCTAACAAAACGCCTGGAGAAGAAGCTAGACGGCAATTACACAAGAATGTTGCGAGCAATATTGAACAAGTCCTGGCGGCAACACCCCATAAGGCACCAACTATGCAGCCACCTGCCTACTATCAGGAAAACTATCCAAGCTTGACGAACCAGACATGCAGGACACTGCTGGTGAAGAGAGGACGAGCTCAGAAGTGATGTACTCCTATGGACCCCTGCATATGGCCGAGCAAAAGCAGGACGACCAGCTCGAATATACATACAGTAGCTATTAGAGGATACGGGATGTAGTCCTGAAGACCTACCAGAGGCGATGAATGATAGGGAGAAGTGGCGTGAGAGTGTCAGGGATATTCATGCTAGCTGCATGACATGATGATGATGATGATGATATGTATAGAAACATTTATTAAGATATTTAAAAAAGATATTTAATACATGTTTTGAAAAGAAAAAGGAAACCAGTCACAATATGGTATTCAATAAAAAATCAGCATAGGAAAAGAGTACAAAATAAGGCTGACTTGAGATTGACGGATAATTATATGATTAATCCCCATTAGTTTTACTGAGGAAAGGCGGGCGTAACACGTTTCTATTGTTCAACGAACATAGGCTAAAGAGGACAAGTTTGGATTTTTCGAATTGTCATTTGACCTTTCACGAGTAATTCAACAGATACCCTGCATTGTCTAAGAAAGAAAATTATTTATCTCCCTGAATTAGCATAGCTCTGTCGCTGGAACTTCGAATCCACTGCATCCTGTGTGTGTCGCTTCTCAAAAAAGAATGTGCGTTCTAGGTAATTTAATATTGAATCCATACTTTTAGAAAATAATAGAGGTAATATTCAGGAGGTGCCCGTGGTGTAATGGTTATCGTCGTAGGAAATGTACTCAACGACACGAGTTCAAATCCTGGACGAGACCGATTGCATTTCACATAGCACTAACACCCTTGGGAAAGGTATGAATCTAATTATTCTCCCTCCAGCTATGAGTAAAAGTAGGATAGACTTGGTTCTTCAGTCTTTCTGAGGCAACTAGTCTAGAAGAAGGAAAACTCTGAATTCAAACCTGTTAAACTCTGCTTAAAAATTGACCTTGTGTCATTTCCTGCCCGAGCAGGGGGGGGGGTAAATAAAGATAGAGGTAATATTTAACCAATATGTACCGCATAAGAGGGTTCTTTCCTTTCAAGAGTGTATAAGTTTGAAAGTGAACGTATTAGCGCGACTGGAGTTAGAACACGCTTTCTACGATTTCGCATTCCAACACTTGAGACACCACATAGTGGACTTGAGACTGATGGTTATGAATTTTTACACTACGCTCCCAAGTGCTCCTAAATTGAGCCCTCAAAACTGGATGCAGTTTCCTTTCCTACCCAGGACAGCCCTTTCTAAGAGACTGGCCTACCCTTCTGCAGGGAATAAAGTCAGCGCATTTTACGGGTCATCAATAAGGCTATGTAAAAAGTGAGTGTCTTGTTTATAGCACTAACCTGCATCCAATGGTGAAGTTTCAGTAGTGGATTATTTTTTAATATTTATCAATCAATTCTATTATATATATCTGAACTGATGGATGGATGGGAATAGTAATCCAGCTATTTATTACTGAGAACAAGGAAGTTTTAAGATCTACGCTCATTGGAATAAAATATTTTCATTCCAGTGTCCAATCCATAATAGAAAATATCTGCACTTTCGGTATCGTCATCAGTTGCCTGGCTGCATTTACCCTCATCTGAAACTTCTATATAACAACGGTGATTTTAGCTTTACGAAAAGCCAATTTTGAGCAATAGTTGCGCTGACAGCAGATAAAGGCTGCGTTAACTAAACATTTCCAGCAGAAAACAAAAATGGTCGTTGGAAGCTTTCCAGCCAGTCTGAAGAATCCCCTGATTCCCCAATTATCACACTATCGACCGTCGATTACGGTTTTGTTAGGTTACATTGTTTAATGGCATATCAACATAGTAAGGTTATTCAATGTAATAACAATCCTTGTAGAGGAACATTAATGGCACTATTTAATCATAGATGGAGGTTGGTGATTCCATACTATTCCCAATAGCGTTAGTTCGAAAGTGAAAGTAATATCGCAACTTGAGTTTGAACTCACTTCGATGTCAGATTCCATTATGTTAACCACTAGGCAGCGACGCCATTACCATCGCCGATTAACTTTAAAATCTTAGGAACATTTATTTTTTCTAAGTCTAAAACACTACAAATCCTTGTACAGCTAAGAGACCTCTTTATAAGCGCAAAGTTCTTATCTCCCAACCGATTGCAACGAACATTGCATTTTATTTTATTTTAAGTTCTGGCAATATGTACAGTGACACTGGTGTCAAGTTGCCTCAGCACTTGAGCTTTCCCGGGCAAAAAATTATATATAGAATTACGAATATATGAACTGCCTTCAAAATGCAATGAGACTGTGGCCATCCCCGCCAAGGCAGAAATGAACACTGAATGAAACTTTAATTTTCTTCGAAATTGTTCCCTTGGCAACGAGTTTTAATTTGGTCTGATCAAAATAAATTCCTCTTTGATACGGTGAGAAGCAGCACCATCATATATCTTTTTAATGACCTCCACATCCTCAGATATTACGACCCAGACAATTTTAATATCACAAAATGAAAAGTTAAAAGTGACCCACGTTTTCTGCTTTTGGAAGCTTCTGCCGAGATTAAATCACTGAAACCAATACTTTATTCAAGAGTCATCCAGTAAAATATTTTCTTCGACAGTGAAATAGTTTCGCGCAAAGGTCGAGGCACATTTGCTAAAAATTCAACGGTCATACAAGGCACAAAATCCTTCCGTGACTAATCTTAGCCAACTCTGTAAATTAACACAAGTGCTGTGGCTGTTAAGTTTCATCAAGGCGAGCTATATTTTTCGGTATACAAGACATGGCCGGGTTCTTAAACCTTGCTAAGGCAACCAGTTTAGGAGAAAAACAAAAAACAAAAACACAGGAATCTAAACCAACCATGGTTCTTTTAATAATTGACTGAATATCTCATCATGGTCATGGGGGAGGGGTTTAGTTTAGTTTGGTTTGGTTTCTTTGTTTAATGGCATATCAACCTTTGTAGGTTATTTAATGCCAAATCCATTCTCCCCGAAGAACAGTAGTGGTACTATTTAACCCATAGCTGGGAGGATAAGGGGGTTCATACCTTTCCCAAGGGTATTTGTCCGAAAGTGAACGTAATAGCGCGACTGGAGTACGAACTCGCTTATTACGATTCCGCAGTCCATCGCTTTAACCATTACCCCACGAGGACACCCCCGTATGAATTTGGCTAAAAAAATATTAGTCGTGATTAAAAGTAGAAATTTACATTTGTAAAGTATTGAATGAAATGAAATCTTGCGCACATTTTAAAAAAACACTCGATGTTTATGTAATCTATAAACCGTGTGTGTGTCTCTCCCTCCCCCTCTCTCTCTCTCTCTCTCTCTTATATATATATATATATATATATGTGTGTGTGTGTGTGGATATATTTATGTTTGTGTGTGTTTAGGAAGCGTTTGTAGCGTAATAGTTTTATTATCATTGGAAATGAACACGCTGACCCGTGCTCAAATCTTCGATGAGGCTGTTTGCATTTCACAAGGAACCAAATACCTTTAGGTGAAGTATGCAGTCAACTGTTCTCTCCTGGTTATGAGTAAATAGTAGGGCAAAGTGGTTTCTTTTGTTATATTTGGGCTTCTTCTTGACACTGGGTTAACAAACTTGTTTTTCGGCACTAAATTATTCCTCTCTCTCTCTCTCTCTCTCTCTCAGAGATCTACTGTTTCATCAGGGAGGATTTCTTTTTACAGGCAACAACAAAAAAGCTACTTCTATGTGCATACATATTTTATTTCATCTAGATTAATGAGCTGGTCCGCAACTTCGGAGCAGCAGATAAAAAAAATCACTTATTATCATATCGAATGATTAGCTTGTTCAATTGTTTCCTATTTTTGTCTAATCACATGAATCTTTAATTCATTAAAGAAACCCTAGGGTCACTGTACATCACTCAAACCGAGCCATATTATAATGGTAATTTTTCAGCTATTCACACCGTTATGATTTAATTTGAATGCCACACAAAATATCAATAATTCATCACACCAATCTATTACACAACACTTTAACCTTGATGTGGCAACCAGTACAGAAATCGGAAAATTTTTAATTCAAACGTGTGAAATACTGCTTAAAAATTGATCTTTTATTCATATCTGCATGCTTCTGTGGAGGAATTATTATATATATATATATATATATGTGTGTGTGTGTGTGTGTGTGTATTACCACAGGGGTCGTGCGAGTAGACAAATTAGTACTATACCTGTTCTATAATCTGCCTAGACTACGTACTTCGGACGTCGATGGATTTTCTTCGAATTCGGCTACCCATCTTGTTTTTATTTGTGCGGCATAAAATGTACGCCTTTCAAGTAAGAAGGCTAGAACACATATTAAGTCAAGGCTTGTAGCTTGCCGTTGTTCATATATTCTTTAGTCATCTCTGATTGGCCAGTCTACTGCTGCTGCTGAAGCACGAGCTTATAAATATTTGCTGACGGCTGATACACCACTAGGTCCCCCCAGAAATCCAATACGCTTACTGTTTAGGGGGGTAAGATGGAATCCTCCACCTTTAAAAGAAAAACATTAAATAAAAAATCTGATTTTTTAAAGTTATTTGAATTAAAACAATTTTTCTTTAATTGACACAAAAACACGATTAGTGACTATTTTTGGAGGGGATAAGATTGATTGGCTGGTTTATTGTCATATCATGGACAACTGAAAACAAGATGGCTGCCCGAATTCCAACAGATTTAATGAAAGAAATGGCTTAACACTGGAAAAGGCAAGAAGCAGACCATGCCTTGCACGAAATATTACGAACGCCGATACACTGGTAACAGAGCCCTTCTAGCAAATACGCACGCCCTGGCCGAATGCCAGCAGCACACTTTGGAGCAGGCAGCATACAGCATAGATCTCCTTGTGAACGTAGATAAAACGTAGTACATGTGCCTTAATCAAAGAGGTGATATCTCCACACAAAACGGAGGCTCTTTGAAACTAGTGGACAAGTTCGCCTACCTTGGAAGCAGCGTCTCATCCACCGAAAATAACATCAATACGTGACTAGTGAAGGCATGGACAGCTTTCATTTAGCTATCACTCATATAGAAGTCAGACCGATCCAATAAAATAAAACGTATTTTTTCCAAGCTGCGTTCATGTCCCTTCCTTCACTACTTTATAGATGTACCACTTAGACGCTGACTAAGCGTATAGAAAAAAACTTGACTGCAATTGCTCAAGGATGCGACGAGCTATATTAAACAAATCCTGGAAACAACATCCCACTAAACAGTAGCTGTACAGCCACCATTACTCATCCTGAGGACCATGTAAATTAGACGAATAAGACATGCGGAAAACTGCAGGAGAAGCAAAGACGAACTGATGAGCGACGTTCTCCTATGGACGTGCCAGTGTAGGCCAAACAGCTAGAGCATATCTACAACGGCTCTACAGAAGTTGTAGCCTGGAAGACCTATCGAAAGGGATTTATAATAAATATTGATGGTAAGCAATAGTTAGGTAAATCCATGCTCCTAGCACTGTATGATATATATATATATATATATATATATATATATATATATATATATTGTATTATCGGTTCTCTCGCAAAATCGAGGTAACGAAAGAGCTTAAGAAGATCTTCTCAAATCGAGGAGAAGATCAAGAAATTGTCACTTGATCTAGATGTCAGAAATATGAATATGTTTTGTTGCATAGCCCTCTACCGTCATCTGACGATTGCTATAATCTCTTGGGCTTCTTGTGGCGTTGTTTTATTGGCCAATCGACTTTTTCTGGCATCTATCATCTGACGGTCCCGCTTGGCTAATTGAATCACCGGAAGGCACGATCGATCTACCTATCCACCCATGTTGTGTTTTTGATTCGGACAGCAAAGAGATCTTGAGCCGCTAGTCAAAGAAGGAAAGGATGAGACTACATAATTAAGAAAGAAAAAATAATCAAAACGCCAACAAAGCGCAAGTTAAACAACTGAAATAAAATAATTATTTTTTGTTTTGTATAAAACTAGTTGACAGAATTTCTGAAACGAAGCTACATGATTTTTATCATTAAAGATTTTCGGAATATTATCTTTATCTTTATTTTCATATTCATAAAGTTTCGGCTTATATGTCCACTTGCCTTCTTCAGGTGTTTCTTGTCGAACTCGGGAGCCTTCACGGAAGTTCGAACAATGTCCTTTATTTAATCTACGGGGATCCCTTGATTTGATTACGTTAACCATAACCGAGCATGACTGTTGAATATTCCCGTATTGTCACTCGCCTGCAGTATGGATGGAACCAGCTATCTTCAAAAGATTGTCTCTTAGAAGATTAGGAAACCGACACTTATAACCGTTAAATTAAATTTCCAGCAGGACAATGATCTGAATGATAGTATAAAATTATATGAAATAGCATATACATTCACCCATCCCTACACTTAATCATGGATGCCCTGTTCACGGTTTCACAGTACATTTTCGACATTTGGAATCGGGCACAAGACCCTCAAAATATCGTATTACGAGGATCAACAGACTTTTTCGTATGGAGACTTTTATTGATAGTACACACATGAAATTCTAGTCCCCTTCGAAGTAATCTCCTCCGGCTGCAATGCACTTGTTGTACCGTTCCAAAAACTTCTGGAAGGCCCCATAGAAGCCCTCTTGTGTGAGCGTGTCAATGACCTTCGTCAATGCCTCTTTTATCTCCTCAATTGTCTCATAACGACAGCCTCTGAGCTTAGGGAATAACCAAAAGTCACAGGGAGCAAGGTCTGGACTATAGGGACAGCAAGGAACTGTCTTGATGCCCATTTTGGTCAAATAGTCTGTGACAAGGATGGAGTTGTGGACTGGTGCATTGTCCTAGTGGAAATGCCGCTGAGCTGATTTGAAGAGTGCTGGCCTCTTCCGACCGAATCTCTTCCTGAATTCCCTTAAAACCTCAATATAGTAACCCTAACCCTAACCCTTTGACCAATCAATTCTGGTGTATTGACTTCCTTACTCCTCCCACACCTCTCATAATCCCTCACAGACTCCCTGCCTTCCTTGAATCTCTTATGCCACTCAAAAACTGATGCCAGATTCATGCAAGATGCTCCAAAACGGTCTGAAGCATTCCATACGTTTCCGTGGTATTTTTTCCAAGTTTAAAACAGAATTTTATTGCCTATCGTTCTTCTAAAGTGTCGTCACGTCCAGATTGCATTTTTGAAATTCACCAGCTGTGACAATCAGGCTTTAGTAGGGTGTATTCCAATTGCTGCTGTAGCTGTTCATTTGAAGCTGAAATCAAAGAAATTGGTCAGTCATCTCATAAGATATATAGCAATAACATAGTGAATTTTGAAGAGTCTACGTCAATTTTAAATGCCTGTACAAAAAACGTCTGGAAACATATTGAATACACCAGGTATGTTTCGGTTAATCTCTGCTTCTACTCTTATCGGGAGTGTAGTGCAAGGACTGGGCTCAGAGTGAGGTAGGGTCTCGTTACTGCATCTCACCGGTTTTCTCAGTGAGTAAATCTCTTGTTTGATATGTAAATCGATTCCAAATTGGCAATATAAAAGATATGAATTTCCTCCTTATTTGGATTCCACTAATTGATTCCACACTTTTGTTCTGCCTCCAACTTAAGTGTACTGTTTCCTCTACCTTCACCAGTTGGGAAGATACGTCGTCCTACCTATTTTGTCATTTATTACTCCATTCCTCTCAGTTGGCAGTTATTTCTGTCACTTATCAAGGACGTCAGAGAACGTTAATTCACAAACAATATCAAGACGAAGGAAAATCTTTTCCCGTGCACTTCAATTTTTGAAAAAAAAAAAAAGATACATTAAAGAATATTATAATTATCCTAAGAGCGATCTTCATTTAGTTCTCTTGTCTGTCATCCAAGTCAGTTCTGTGCCCTTAGTGAATTGTCTGTTGGTGTCAGAAAGTTTAAAATGTTGACCTGGCCCTGCTTTGTTGAACGTCGAGAAATTAACGAACTTTTCCTTTTCTAGAAAAATTCATTTTGTCAACTCCTCGGTGATTCAAAAAATTCGTTTATGCTTACTTTATTTTTTCGCAGTAAAACTGGTGAATAAATAATATATTTTTTCTCTTCCTAAATCCATTTCAATTATTTCCATTTATGATCTCTTTCTTTGGTTATTAAATTTTATCTTGCCAGGTCCTTCAGTGTCTCAGAGAAATCAATATAGATTATGAAAACACATGAAAAACAACATTCCGCCATAATTTATCTGACATCGATACAATAAATCTTTTAAATTTCATTTCTGAACTTAGGAGTAATTGCAGAGCCCACAATCTTATAACATCCGCATATACATTGTTTTAGATCAGACATGTCTATCCACTATTAGACAGCAACCATTTAAAAAGTTTTTGCAATAAATACGGTGAAATCATTCCTAAGGAGTTGACGATAGAAAAGTCTGTTTGCAATTGCTCCTTTTTTTCCGGGGAATCAACAGTGATGAGTACATTTGTGACCGAAAAAAAAAACCCGGTGAGCATCACCTTCTTTACGAATTGCTGCGTCCAGTTCTTTTTTTTTTTTTTTTTTTTTTTGGTGAGTCGCTGTGTTTCCTCGGAATTGGGAAACCCATGTTTAGCCAATTTTTTAACATTTTTTTCATTAAAACACAACTCTCTGAACACATCATACATTCTACTGTAAAGTTCACGTGATTTTTATGAAACAGTCACAAAAATGTTTAAAACAAACTTCTGCTGAAGACTTGAGTACACTGCTTGATGTGATACGATTTTGGATGGTCTTCAAAACAAATACTTTTGGGGAATTTGAATAATTTTCGGTGTGGCTAAATTCTCAAAAATGCATTTTACATTTATCGAAAAAAGTTCTTAAAGAATATGCTGTTTTTTTTTTTAAATTCCTTTATTTATTGTATGAGCCCCGCCATATATCATCATCATCATATCGCGCTGGTAGCACGGATATCCCTGACCCTCTCTCGCCACTCCTCCTTATAGTTCATCGCCCTAGGTAGGTCTTCAGGACAACATCCTGTATCCTCACATAGCTGCTGAATGTACGTTCGAGCTGGTCGTCCTGCTTTTGCGCGGCCACGTGTGGGGGTCCATAAGAGTACATCTCTTATGAGTTCATCTCTGCTTCTCCAGCAGTGTCCTGCATGTCTGGTTCGTCTAACTTGGATAGTTTTCGTAATAGGGGGCAGGTGGCCGTACAGTTGGTGTCTTGTGGGGTGTTGCTGCCAGGACTTGTTCAGGATTGCACGCAGCATTCTTGTGTAATTGCCATCTAGCTTCTTCTCCAGTCGTTTTGTTAGCGTCCATGTAGTGCATCCATATAGCAGTATCGATGTGACCGCTGCCTGGAAGAAGCTGCGTTTCATTTTATCGGTTAGGTCTGATTTCCATATTATCGATAGCCTATTGATAGCTGTCCATGCTTTCGTTAACCTCGTTTCGATGTCCTTTTCGGTTGATTCGACGCTGCTTCCTAGGTACGTGAATTTGTCTACTAGTTTAAGTGGGGTTCCTTCTAGAGTGGAGATGTCCCCCGTTTGGTTATAGCACATATATTCCGTTTTGTGTGCATTAACATAGAGGCCTATGCTTGCTGCTGCTCGTTCCAAACTATGCAGAAGTGTTTCGGCTTGGTCAGGTGTATTTGCCAGTATCGCTATGTCATCGGCGTAGTCGGCATCGGTAATTGTTGTTGCGGGGTATCTTCTGCTTCTTTTCTTCGTCAGTTCGAAGCCATTCTCTTTGATTTTGTCGATCGATGTTCTAAGTACGTAGTCTAGACAAATGATAAAGAGGTACGGGGCCAGCGTGTCCCCTTGTAGTACTCCTGCTACAATGTCAAAGTATTCTGTGTCTCCATCCGGTGATCGTACTTTTACTTTAGTGTTTCTATAGAGAATCGTTATTGCTGCTACGGTTTCTTTAGGTATGCCGTACGCTAGTAGGATTTGTTCCATCTTTCCTCTGTGAATGGAGTCGAAAGCCTAGGTAAAGTCGACAAATAAGAATGTCGCTTGTAGGTTCTTTGCCCGTACACCTTCAAGGATTCTGCGGATGGTTAATATTTGTGAGGTCGTGGATCTATTTCTTCGGAAGCCTTTTTGGTTTTTTCTAAGTACGTTGTCGATTTTGGGTTCTATTCGGTTTCGTATTAGGGCGTTGTAGATTTTGGCAGCTATGGATGTAAGTGTTATGCCTCGGTAGTTTTTGGCTAATCCGAGGTCCCCCTTTTAGGGAAGGGGAGTATGCATCCCTTCATCCATCTATCTATCGGATTTTGATTGTATACTGCGTTGCAGTGTCGGAGCAGTATGTCGTCGAATTGTCTGGTCTTCCATACTTCCGGGGGAATTTCGTCCAGCCCTGCAGCTTTCCTATTTTTAATTTTTCTGAGAACCGAGTCGAGTTCTTCTTGTGTGAACGGTCCTAGTTTAATGTCTAATTGTTTGCTAATTATTCTGGTGATTGGTTCATGCGTTATTTTTGGTGGGTTTGCAAGTAACTTTTCGAAGTGCTGTTTTCACAGTTTTATTCTTTCTTGTTGGTTTGCTGCTTTAAGTTTTGCTTTGGCTGTGTTCTTTCTTCTGCTCACTTCGTTTATTGTTTGCCAGGCTATTCTAGATTGTCTATCTTCCACCGAGTCTCTAACCTTATCTATCTGATTTTGAATATATTCTGTCAGTTCCTTTATATATATGCCTGCTAATTGATATTGTGCCGTTTTTAGTTTTAAGGCATTTGTGTTTGTTGGGTTTTTTCGATAGTTTTTGGAGGCTGTTTTCACTAGTGCACGTTTTTCTCTCACCGCTAAAGTTTCCCATGGGACTCTATATTTAGTTTTAATTTTTGTTGGAATGTATTTTGCTGCTGCCTCGAGGTGTGCATTGACGAAATTTTCGTATTCGTCGTTTGGTGTACTTTTTTCCGTCTTTTCTTGTAGTGTTTCGAATCTGTTTCTTTATTCTAGTACGTATTTATCTCTTATATCTTTGTTGTTTAATAGGGCCCAGTCATAGTGTTTGGTGGTCGCTGTTCGTTTGGCGTTTTTTCGTAGGCTTAACCGTATTTTCGCCGCGACTATTCGGTGATCGGTGGACACACTCTCAAAAGAGGAGTATGCCTCGCAATTCAGTGCACTATTTTTCCATTTCTTGTTCATAAGGACGTAGTCTATCTGAGCTTTAGTATTGTTTGCGTACGTGTATGTCCATAGTTTGCCCTCTCTTTTTTGGTAGTTTGTATTGAGGCATGCTAATCTATTTTCTATCATGAAATCTGTTAGATATATATATATATATAAAATGATAATAGATAAATATATATTATATATATATTTAATCAATGGAAAATATTGTTCTGTAATCTAAGGTTTCTTGAAGTTTATAACAACATTCATCAGGCAGTAAAGAAGATGGGAATGAAATTTAAAATCGAAAATGCGACAAAATACAGACAAAAATCGAAAATTCGACAAAATACAGACAAAAAGATTTCGTTTGTGTGTAGTTGTAAGTATGTGTGTGTATATGGGTGTGGGTGCATGTGTGAGCGTGTGGATGTTTGTTCTTAAGTTAAGTCAGGCCAGGAACTTAAAGCGTTGATTATAGCGGATATGGGTAACGAATGTGTATACAATATATATATATATATATATATATATATATATATATATATTTCTTACTAATATATCTAATTTCCAAGTCTTCCAGTCCCTGCAACAATACTTTTGTGCTTGCACAAAAAGCACTTATTATGATTTGTGTCACTGTCATATTCCTGTTCCAGAGTTGTTTTTTTTTAGTTCCCTAGCAAGGTTTAATTATTCATCTTTCTTTTCACTTTCTTTCAATTTTACTCTACCGTCAGCGCAAAGTCCATAAATCATTAGTTCTTTTTTTTTTGACAATCACTCGGTCTGGTCATCTGGCCGAGATTTGGTGATCCGTTTGTATCTAAAAATTCCGGAGAATTTTGTGAGTCCCATTTCCAGGACACATTCTGGGTTTTGCCTCTAACACTTGCTCCTATGATCAAATTTCAGTTTCTTGCACAATTTCCTCTGGATAACATTTGCCTATCCACTCGTATCTAGTTGTTGGGTTTTGGGTAGTGAACGTTAGTAATATTAAATAAAGGACAAACAACGATATGAGAGGAAATAGAGATATATTCTCAGGAAAAAAGTATATACAATGGATAGACTATTAGTAGACAAGGACATAGGATTAGTGAATACAGAATAAAGATATAGTTCAATGATAGTATTGGCTTCCGTTATTACGGTAGCCAGTAAAGTGATCTAGTGCGATCTCCAGTCACCAACGCTCTAATACTAATCCTAAAAGAAGCTGCTCTTCACCTTCTAGTCTGCCCTGGTATTAGTAGCTACTGCTATATATGGCAGATGGCGGATTGTGTGGAAAAAGGTGAGTGATACCCAACACTAGTCTTATACTCTTTCTGTGCTAACCTGCTACATTTCTTTTATTATGTGTTTGATCGTTTCGTGCCTATCACCACATAACCTACATTTACTATTTTATTGCGTCTTATCTATTGCTGCTTCGATATAATTAGTCTTTATTTCGTTGTTTTATGATGCTATCAGAAGAGAGACTAGGGTTATCTATTGAGGCATTGCTTCCTTAGCCACGTAAATGTTCTCTTGCGTGAAATTTCGTTTGTTTGTCATTTGAGTTGTCCTTAAAGTTTTTTTTCCTCCCTTTTTTGTTTTCTAGTTATTTTTGTTCTTTTCATCCTTACGTTGTCTGAATTGTTTCTAGTGACAATAATCAATCTTCATCCGAGCTTTTTTATATAATCTTCGAATTCGTATATTGTTGCATTAACACTAACCTCAATGCTGCTAATCCTCTTCCTCCTTCTTTTCTTGTTACATATAATATGTCGATGTCCTCTCTAGAATGTAAAGCCTTATGCATGGTCATTAGTTTTCTTGTGCTCTGGTCCATTTCTTTAAGTTCTTCCCTCGTCCGCTTTAAGGATATTTATTCCTTTTATGAGGTTCTAGCAGTAGTTTGGTTTCAATTAACTTTCTCGTTCTCCTGAGATACTCTTTTGTAATTTTTCTTTCATTTTCGCTTGTTTGATGTTGGCTGCTACCAATATTTTCAAGCATTTGTATGTTTACTTTTTCCCGAGCAATCTGATTTTTTCTTGACTTGGTTGTACCATTCCTTTCGTCGTGTGTTGTTTCCTGCTTTTTATTATTAACATGGCGCATTTTTCTGAGCCAGATTCCACCCCTATACCCTGATTCTGTACATTCTCACTGCGTGTTTTATGGTTTTCGATTCTTTTCATTTTTAGCAAATAGTTTGATATCATCCATGACATTTGGTGATTTATATTTTTCTGCGATTTGGTAAGTTTGTATCCACCTGTGCATTTCCAGAGTATGTGTATGAGTGCCATCATCGTGATACCAAATAGTTATTGTGATATCGCATATCCCAGGAAGACCCCTCATTAGATTTTCATCTCAGTTAAGTTTTTTTTCCTTCAGATGTCAATTCCACTCTCCAGATTTCCTTGATTTTTTCAATAAATTTAATGACTCTCAGACATTTTGTAAATTTGTAGAAAGTGGATTTTCCCGCTCTGGGGTTATTATTATTATTATTATTATTATTGTTATTATTATTATTATTGATCCTTTTGAGTTTTTCATTCTAGCGTTAGCTGAAGGTCTTTGGCTGGATTCTCAGTGGCAACAAGTCTTCGGAAGTCCCCTGGACTCTTTTTAGTATTATTGCCGCTCTCAACAATGCTGCAGTTTGGATGGTTTCTGCTCATCCTCCGATTTCAAAAATTGGGAATCATACTGAGTGCACCAATTACTATTTGTATCACCATTACCTTCATATTACAAAGCTTTTTAGTTCTCGAGCAAGCTCCAAATACTTGTCTCTCTTTTCGTTTTCTTTGATTTTCACGGTGGTCTCCGAAACGGCCAAGTCCACTAGTCGGCTGGTTCTCTTTTTTTTGTTTTCTTAACTATTAATAGTCTTCTCTCCAGGGATTTGAAGATCTCCATATATCTCAAAATTCAAGAGAATTATTATTATTAGAATAAAGGGATATTTATCTGAAAGCATATTATCGCATAAAATAGT
Organism: Sepioteuthis lessoniana; assembly: GCA_963585895.1. Lineage (NCBI taxonomy): Eukaryota > Metazoa > Mollusca > Cephalopoda > Myopsida > Loliginidae > Sepioteuthis > Sepioteuthis lessoniana. The sequence goes on along the minus strand of OY757937.1, from coordinate 52,362,918 downwards.
GAACTCGACAGAAAATAACACAACAAAGATTCATATGCCGTAAAAACCACTCATTTAACCATAAATCTGTTGCCCTTTTAATGGAAATAAAAGAATTTATATTGGGAGCTCTCTATCCATTTTTTATGAGCACGATTACTTTCAGGATATTCCTCAGCAACAATAAAGAACATCTTCTGATCCCAGAATCTTTTCTGCGAGGATATGCCTGAGTCTACACAGAAGTGGATAAAGCTATTATTATTATCATTATTATTCATGTTTGAATATTTATTTTTCTCTCCTTGAACAAGTAAAAAGAATTATTTATTTATATATATATATAAATATTTTTATATAAAGATATTTTTATATAAAGATACAAGAATACATTTTTATACAAAAATAAAAATTCATGTTTATTTATTAAGTAGAGGAATTGTATTGCGAATTTAATTATCATGACCAGAAAATCCAGCAAACACCTACGCATGACTTACGGAAACACTGGACGGCTGTTTCGACCTTAATAGGTCCCATCAGCTGTGTATAGGTGATCTCCACCGCTGGAGATCGAAGCGGTGACCATAGATTTCAGAGCATAAACTATACAAATGAGCCAACAATTCCTATCACACATAAGTGACACCAAATTAACTAGTTATCGAAACTGAGCGGTCAATCAATCTGGTCGATCTCCACTGGTAGAGATCATGGTATACACAGCCGATGAAACCTAATAAGGTTAAAAAAGCTGTGCAGTATTTCCGTATGTCGTATTTTCTGGTCATGGTAAATCAATTCACAGTGGAAATTTATTCTTTGGTGTCATTAGAAATTTATTTCAGTTCTATGATGACCCTCTTCAGATGTTGAATGAAGATATTGTCAGATTTTTTAATATCATTTGGGTATGTTTACATTGCTTCCGTTGATAAGAGAAATAACATTTTTTTTTAAAAGATTAAAATAAAAAGTTTTTAATATGTTTTGATTTAATAATTTTAACTATGGAAATATCATTATACATCATTATCAGATATAATGTATATATATATATATATATATATATATGCATGTATATATATATATATATATATATATATATATATAAAGGGAATAGTTAGTTTTTAAACGAGGGCGACTTCATTTCTTTGCATACAGTTAAATGGTTTCATGTATTTCTATCAAACAATAATAATTCTATTTAATATTGAACCGTCTTTAGCACACGGTTATCTATATGTATGCTGCAAACCTAATATGATTGTGTTACTTATTTTTTACTATATTAGTCACTGAGTCATTCCTCAAATTCTAACCTACAGAGATTTAATTATTCTTTCAATATTTCTGAATATCTTTTCATTGCAATCAAAGTTCAGATAACATGCAAGTTCAACAACCAGTTCACTTGATCTGGAGAGATGATATCTTATATGTCACTAAATCAGACAATAACACTCTCGCACCTAACGAGGAAATAAAAGTGGATTTTCTTTAAAAGGATCTTTATCAGTGTCAAGATTAAAGAAAGAAATAATTATTTTTATCTCAATGTCGAGAAAATTATTTCGAAACGGTGATTAAAGTCTCCGTGGATTAATTCTATTTTGACTAGTAATTTTCTGTCAGATAAATGTTACGAAGCGTGAGAGAAACATGAAGAATTAATGAAGCTACATTAATATATCGGGAGAGTTTAATTTTGACCATCCCATTATAAAACGGGTTAGAATGTTGGCTGAGGTTCATGGTATATCAACCCTTGTAGGTTATATGGGTTGGTTTGGGTTTCAAGGTTTAATTGCATATTGACCTTCGTGGATTATTTAACGTTAAAGCCATCCTTCCAGAAGAGCAGAAGGGGTACTATTTAACCCATAGCAAAGAGGATAATGCGGTTCATACATTTCCCAAGGGTATTTGTACGAAAGTGAACGTAATAGAGCGAATGGGGTTCGAACTCGTTTACAACGATTCAGAAGTTCGTTCAGTGCTTTTATAATTACACCTGGAGGACACTCCCTCTTTTTGATATGTGATATATGTTCTGTAATTATTCCTGTACTAAAGAAAAACTCTTATAGGTTTTATGGGTAGGGTGAGGTTTCTTTGCTTCATGTCATATTGACCTTCGTGGGTTATTTAATACCAAAGCCACCCTTCCAGAAGAACAGAAGAGTTACTATCTAACCCAGAGCAAGGAGGATAATGGGGTTCTTACCTTTACCTAGGGCATTTGTCCGAAAGTGAATGTAATTTTCGCTTAAAACGAATCCGCAGTACGACGCTTTAACGATTATACCTCGAGGACACTCCCTCTTTTTGATGTGTGATATATGTTCTGTAATTATTCATGTACTAAAAAGAAAACCCTTGTAGGTTTGATGGGTTGGGTTTGGTTGGGTTGGGTTTCTTCGTTTAATGGCGTATCGACCTTCTTGGGTTATTTAATGCCTATGCCATCCTTCCAGAAGAACAGAAGTGTTACTATTTAACCCATAGCTGGGAGGATAAGAGGGTTCATACACTTCCAAGGGGATTTGTACGAAAGTGAACGTATTAGGGCGACTGAAGTTCGAACTCACGCAGTCCAGCGCTTTAACAATTACACCTCGAGGACCCCTTGTAGGTTTTATAATGATAAAACGTCTTTATACATATATTGAATATATGATTTGTAAATAAATAATTTGTTGATATTATTTTTAAACGAGCGAGATGCAATTTGTTTGCACACTGTTAAGTGTTTTCAGCTATTGTTATTCAATATTAAAATTCAATTTAACATCAGTCAGTTGCTTGCACACAGTTATACGATTAAAAAGTTTTATTTAACATCAGTTATTTTTTACACGTACACGGCTATACATCTATGATTTATAAGTGAATAGTCTGTAAGTATTTTTATCTTTAAAAGGTTAGAGTTTTTACTTGGACAAAAGTATTGTTATTTTTTGCACTCGGTTAAATAGTTTCAAGTATTGCAATCTTACACTGATCACTCGTTTGTCTGTATTTGGTGAAATGGTTACAATAGACAATTCCATTTATTATCGGTTGGGCCAGGCAAGTAACAATGCAGAAATACTTAACACTTGTACTCGGTTATGGCTAACGGAATCAGAACAGACGACCCCCGTTGATTCAATAAAGGACGTAGTTCGAAGTTCCATGAAGGTTCCCGAGTTCGATAAACGCCTGAAGAAAGCTGGAGGACGTATTGGTCAAAACGTTGTCAAAATAACAATAAAGATGAAGACAATGGTCCCAAAACCCTTAATGATAAAAATCAACAAGCTTCGTCTCAAAAATTTAGACAACTAGAACTACACTGTCTGCTTGTGCCAGACTGAATTGTTTGAGATTGGACTGTTTTGACATTTAAACTGCGTACTTATGGTAAAATGAATTGTTTGAAATAGAACTGTTTATTTGCATAAAATGAGTGTAGCATTAGATAAGATACAATAGTTGATATGCCATAAAAAACAAATCAGACAAAACTAATTAGCGACAGCCGTTTATTTGCATAGACTTAAATTGTCGAAATAGTTCTATTTGACTCAAATATGGGACCTTAACAGGAACAACTCTTCCAGGTCAGAATGAAACTAAGAGTAATGAGAATGAAGGGGTACTCAGTGTTCCCCAAAACTCTATAATCAGACAATTTAGCGTCATAGGCAGGAAACCTGTTGGTGGGTGTTTTTACTCCACTACAGAGATGCAGTCTGCGTATTCTATAGCTCCAGCCCTCTGTGCTGGTTTAAGGGGAGACAAATGCTCGGTTAGAATTCGAGAAGATGTTGAAGTAAATCAACCGCTGGATCTCGACAAACAAAGAGGAACGTGTTTATATATATATATATATATATAATCTTATACTTTTATTCGTCGATAGGCATGTTTGTGTGGAGCAGGGGAGCAATCGAAGTGAGAGAGAGAGAGAGAGAGAGAGAGAGAGTTTGCACGCACGGACGAGGCGTCGGAAGTCGGAACTGCCAGCGAGAACTGACTTCAGTTAAAATCATTGACCTTATATGGTCTTAAAAATCCCACGTGAACCACATGCAATGCTTGCTTTTTATTGGCTAGGGTTTACACCCGTGTCGTGCTTGTTCGCAATTAAGTCACAGTTTGCACTAACGCATTCCTTGTTTCCGCTAACCATTTTGTTGATTTTATCTACGGCTGGATGTATCTGTCAAAACCATCTGCAAGGTTCATCGCAGGTCAAGGCGATTTAGTACAATGTGACATACGACAGGCATTCATTAAATTATGTATATCTTGTCTAAAGAGTCTGTAAGAAGTACTATTTATAGTTGCACCCTTTTCAAGGATATCAACTGTGGTGAAGGGTGGTTGGTGAAACTATTGATAATACCAATTTCCTCCTAATTTCAATTTAAAAAATTCTGCTCTTTCGACTTGCTTCGCCTTCAATACTCGATTTCCTCTTACCCCTACCAAATGGGCCGGTGTCCCCTCTTCAGTTAATGACATCAGTAATTGTTCAAATCATAATGGTTAACTAAAATGTTCCACCCTATAAAATTAGAAAAAATGATATTCAATATTTTTTTCTTTTTTACCGACAAATCTATGCAGCCGACTGACGAGCTTAGATGCCCAGGGCTGAATCTGTCGACGATTTCGGTCGATTTCGGTGGCTGGGAACCCTTAAAGACAAAAAAATCTTCAACTGGATTTCCTCTTCTTTTCGTAAAAAAAAACATATTTTTCTTGGTTTTTTTCTCATCAAAGATAACATGCTATCCACTTGTTTTAATCTCATGGAAAGTTTTTAAAAAATCTAAAGATTAGTTCATTCTTCTAAAATTCCTTTCCGTTAAGTTTAACTTTTGTAATATACCGATTGTCTGTTCTTCCAAACTCTATTTCAGTCAATTCTTTTTTTTCTGTTTGATAAAAGAATTCGCCTAGATTTTCCGATATAGTGTTTACACTTCTCTCCGAGCATTCGAATACTTTCCTCATTTCGCAGTTTTATTCCTTCCAATGTTTTTTCTTTTCCTACTTTTCATTATCTGCATGGCTCATTTTTCCAAGCCACATTTTATTCCTACATCCAAACTGTATATTCTTATTGTTTGTATCAAAGTTTCCAGTTCTTTTTACTTTTTTTAAGTAGCTTGATGTTATTATTATTATCATTATTATTTGGTACTTTGCAAATTTTTCACTCGAGCATTAGCTTCTGGTTATTCAATATAGTCTAAGTGACAACGTCTACTCTGGTCTTCAGGAATATTCTAAGTATTCTGGCCGATCTCAGCAATGCTGTAGTCTGTATAATCACGATTCCTTAAATAATTTCCACATCCTCTAGTCCCTTTTCCATGCCCTTCAAGACTGTTTTAAGCGCACCAATTACAGATTGTATTACCGTCACCCTCATATTCCATAGCTTTGTTGTTCTCTGACAATGTCAACGCATTTTTGTCTATCTTTTCGCATTTATCTTCATACTGTGATCCGCCAGGACGTCCAAATCGACAAGATGGCAATTTTTCTTTTTCTATGCATGTGTTGATAAATACTAGGTTTTGTCTTCAATCTTGGACAACATGATCCATTTGTATCTAAGAATTCATAAGAAATTTACGCATTTCATTCACTAAGACAGATTCTGGTTTGTGCATATACTATTTGGTTAAATGACCAAATTTCAATCTCAAGAACAATTCCATGTGGGATATTTTCTATTCAGTCGAGCGTTGTCTTATACACTTTTTATGCTTGTTTGCTGCATTCACTGATAACGTGTTTAAACATTTTATCTCTCTCCACTTAATTTACTCTAGCTAATAAGATTCCTTTTATCGATTTTCGTTTTAATATATTTTGGAGAAATTCAATTCCTTTTTTGAGGTTTCTCTTTTTATTATAAAGACATTGTCTTCTCGTGTGCAATCTCACTATTTTTACATTTCAAAAATACGCAGAGTTGTTTTTGTTGACAAATACAGTCTTTCTATATTGTCTCCGGCTCGTTGGTCAAATGGGAAGAGTGCTCGCCAATGGTCCGGGAGACCTGGGTTCAATCCCACGTCACGTCATACCAAAGACTTTAAAAATGGTACTTGATACCTCCTTGCTTAACATTCAGCAATATAAGGTACGTATCAAGGGTAAAGTGGAGCAAGTCAGGGAAACGAGTAGCGTCCTCCCCAAAACCTCGGTGTAGTAACTATTGAAAAGGGAGCCTTCTGCTCGCCTTCGACTAAAGGGACACAACTTTACTTATATTGTCTCCTGAACGGAAGGCCTTGTGCGTAGTCATCAGCTTCTTGTCCGTTTATCTGAGTTCTTCTCTGGTAAATTTTAACTATAGTTGGGAAGTTGACCTGGTGTTTATTCCTTTTGTTAGACTCCTACAGCGGAACTTTGCTCCGAGAAGTTTTCTTGTTCTTCCAAGATAGCCTTTTGTTATTTTTTTCTGTCGTTGATTGTTTGATGTAGTCTGCTTCCGGTGTTGCGTATTGCTTTTGATTTTCCTTCTCCCCAAACGTTTGCAATTTTTCCTGCTGATCAACAACTTGATACATAATCACTCAAGTTTATGGACCCCTTCTGAAAAAAGAGTTCAATATTTTTTTTTAAATAATAATTTACTTCTTAATTCGTATCTGAATTTTTCAAAAAAAAATTTTTCTACCCTGAAAATACTGTTAAAACTCATGGCAGTTTGTCACTGGACTTGTATTTTTGGTGGGAAACATGTCTCAATTCTAAATGCTCTCCAATGCCAAATTAATCAGATCCATAATGAGACTTGCTGGTTTATGCCCTCGCTAAATTATACAATTGTTTGTAAATAATTCATCAGTCAACTCATTTCGCCTTTCAACTAATGCCGTTTCCAATCCCGTTTAGTTGACACTAAACCCTAACTTGATCCAGAATCGAAGTTTAAAGTATCACTTCTTCTTGCGTTCATTATTAATGACGTTTGTAATTAAAGTTTCAACTTCTTGTTACATTTAAGGCCAGAAGAAGATGATGAATCCATTGTTTAATTCCAGTTGTTTCAGTCTGTCCATACTTCTCATTGTCTTTATATATATATATATATATATATATATATATATATATATATATATATATATACATCTATTGTTGGTCATAGTATATCTCTCTCTCTCTCTCTATATATATATATATATAGCTCAAAATGTAAAACAAATGAAAACAAATACAAATAATTCCTGAGCTGACGCATGTCGCCAAAATGACTCACCGATCTGATGCCAAGTCTAGCGTAAAGTTTGGCGGGTTTCGATCCCAGCTTGAAGCATCCTACGTGTCTAGCCAAACGGAAGAATTGTATAACAACAAAACAGCTTGTCTCTGGATGACACTATATATATATATATATATATATATATATATATGCCTGTGAGTGTAATGTAATATTTCGATTGGCTGATTTATTGTAACGGAATGCCAATCCATTATTCAGTTTTCATCTCAAGAGTTTCCAAAATTACTTTTATTTTACGTTCATATTTACAACTCTGTGTACTTTTTTCTAAAGAGTTTTTTGCACACAGTTATATCAATATCAAGTATTCCTATCAAATACAAATAATTTGAACTCACTTGTATGCTTTTAAGTATTCCTATCAACCAAAAATTATATGACTACAAATTGCTATTTTTAATAAATAATATTCATTGACACACACTTATATGGCTTCGAGTACTTAATAATAATTATCTTTAATAAACAATCATATCTTCAAATATTGCTAGTCTTAATACAAATATTTTAAGATTATATGCGATCAAGTATTCCTATGATCCAGTCGGCTGGAGCTGCATAATATACCGACAACATCTCTGCAGAAGGGTAAAACTCCCCCAGTGAGTGTCCTGGATATGACATGAAACAATCTGATGGCAGGGTTTCAATAATGCTGGTTCTTTGGGGAATGGGAAGTACCCATTTATTGCCATTGGAACTACGTATTTATGCAAAACTGAATTGTTTGAAATGGAATTGTTTATATGTATAAAAATAGATTTGACATTAAATAGCCTGTAATGTTTGATGTGCCATAAAACCAAACCAAACTTTTTTTACATTTAACTGCAGTAAACAAAAAATGTATTTATGCTAAACTGAATTGTTTGAAAATTTTTAAAAAATGATTTAATTTAGCTTTAAATGAACCGAAAGAGTTGATACGCCGTTAAGTAAAATAAAAAACCAACCAAGTATTCATATCGAATACAAATAATCATTAACAGATCTATTTGATTCATATATAGGACTTTAACACGTACAATGACTCTTAATTCAAGTCTTCCTGGGAATAATGTCTTTGAAGGAGTACTTCAAACTCACCATATCTCCAAAACAGGAGTCTCATGAACAGATACAGTTTAGTGTAGTACTCTGAATAATCTATTCTGGAAAGGTTTTGCCCTCTCTGAAGGTGATACACACCCATCGAATTCTTAGATCCATCGACAGGATGATACTATTTAGTTAGAAGCCTTTCTCTGAATCGTGCTGCTATAAAAACAGTGAGAAACTCTTTTAATCAATTTTACTATTGTTTTTTCATGTCTTAAAACCTGTCTTAAATTTGTATCAGTTTAAATGTGTAGATTGTCTGAAGATATCTCCCCAATTGCTTCCTACAATACACATACACACGCGCACAAATATATATATATATATATATATATATATATATATATATATATATATATATATTCATCATACAACGTGTGAAAGCGCGTGCGATACTCTGTCCTTATCATGCGCCAACAGGGGTGATAACAGTTTCGGTAGATCAAGGCGGTACTGCCACTCCTGGCGCTACCAAGCACCTTTTGCCACTGGACAGGGTATTTAAAAGAAATATATATCTATATATACACCAGATCAACTGAAAGCAAACATTACATTGGACGTTCATTCATCTTCATTTTAGTGCAGTTTGTGATTTAAAAACGCGTTTACTTTCGGCCGTTGATGTCATAGCAGCCGTTTCTTGATTTTGCATAATAACACGGGAAGGGGGTTCCGCGTGCATATCATTCATGTTGAAATCCTTTCTATATCCGTCATCTATTCGATTCGTTTTCCCTCAGTTTTATCTTTTTTTTGCGTTACTGCACAAGAACATTCGAGACAAAAGTCATATATAATATATATATATATAAATGTGTGTGTGCGTATGAGAGAGAGAGATAGAGAGAGAGAGAGACTATCTACGGTAACTTATATAAATGTATACTTGAAACATGAGGGTCATTCAATAAATTATGTGAATTTTACAATAAAATGACATATTTCATCAATATTTTAGTTTATATTTTCAAAATAAATCTTTTTAAAACATATTTTCCCCATCATAACCAAGCGCTTTTTGTATTTCTTCAGCAAAGAAATCTTTGAACTGAGTTTTTTCTCTGTACTCTTGACTTCATCATCGCTTGAAAATTTTGTGTCGCAAATAAATTTTTTGAGATGCCTCATTAATAGAAATCAGAGGGCCTAGTTCGCAAATGATGAAAATGTGGAAGCAATTCTAAACAAAAGTGACAGATGGTTTTCATTATTTTTGCTGCCGTATGAAGCTATTCTTTGCCCTGATGAAACCCGGTGACAACTGACTTTAAAAACGTAAGGTCATCATCCCAGTTGTTCAGAAATGTCCTCAATTTTTAGTCATTAATTTGTCAACGGAATCCACCGTATCCCATTTGCTCACTATTTCCTTCTCTGTCTGGCATGTCTTCACCTTGAATTGTATTTCCATTAATTTAAATTTTTAAAATTTAACTTATTTAATAATATTTTTTTTCAAAAATATATTTCTACGCATACATCATATATTCTAAGTAAAATTGTTATTTTTGTAAAGCAGATAAAAACTGTCATTGCTTAAAGTTTTACTCTAATTGTAATGATCTTGTTGGTTTAGTTGGTTTCTTTGTTTAATAGCATATCAACTCTTTTTAGGTTATTTAATGCCAAAGCCATTCTCCTAGAAGAACAGTAGTGGTACTATTTAACCCATAGCTGGGAGGATATGGGGAATCATACCTTTCCCAAGGGTATTTGCCCGAAAGTGAATGTAATAGTGCGACTGGAGTACGAACTCGCGTACTACGATTCCGCAGTCCATCCTGTAATGATCTTGTGACGATAGGAAAACTGCAAAAGAGGAACATGATTCCCTTACATCTGAACGCTGGGTATTTTAGTTTTTACTCCCACGGCTGATTTTTCAGCATTCTGTGATCGCTGGTTCGATCTCGAGTGGGGCAGATCATGGTATACACTTCTGATGAGATCTGATAAAGTCGAAACAGCAGTCCAGTATTTCTGTATGTCGCGTGCAGGTGCTCGCCAGATTTCCTGGTCGTAGTAACTCAAGTCACAATATAATTCCTCTACTTAAAAAAGAAAATGTACATCTTGCCCTTGAGGTCATAATAATTATGCAGATACGTATTTCCTATCCCCTTGGGAAGACGTGGCTCTGGAGGTGACCGTGTCCTCTGTAAAGAGTACGGATGTAACTTGGGAGACACATTCAGGTTATTTGGTCGCGAAATTACCATAACTAGTTGATTTGGTGTTACTTATGTGCGAAGTGCATAGTGGGCCCAATAGTAAAGTTTCGGCTCTCAATTCTGTGGTCTCTAGTTCGAGATCATGATATACACTGCTGATGAGACCTAATAGTGTCGAAACAGCTGTCCAGTGTTTCTTTATGTCACATGCAGATGTTCGTCGGATTATTTGGTCGTGGTAATTCAATTCACAATATGATTTCCTCTACTTAAAAAAGAAAGCATTCATTTATTTCGTAAGATTATTATATTTTGTTTACTGCTGCGTTTTTCACATTACCGATAACAGTTCTGTAAAAAAGAAGTTTGGTAGTTTCTATCACAAAACACAAAATTATTTTCCCCAGCGATTTAAAACTTTCTTTAAGATAATTTTATTTTTCACCTTAGATATCATTTTTTCGGGGAATGACCTTGTAGTATAATTTTTAAAGCGATGAATGTAGAATCGTTGTGAGTTCGAACTCCAGTTGCGCTATTACGTTTCCATTCGGTAAAATAGCTTTAGGAAATGTAAGACACCCCCTTATCCTCCCTGTAATCGGTTAAACATTACCACTAATCTTCTTCTTGAAGGATGGCTTTGGCCTTAAATAACCAAGAAAGGTTGATATGCAATTAAACAAAGAAACTAAACCATTCTTTTCTTTAATTAAAAAGAATAATACAATTCGAATTCAATCGTTATTATTTCTTGTGGAATGAACACTCTTGTCTCCTCAGCCATTGATCAAATAGTACCCCTGGTGTTCTTCTTCAATGCTTTGCCTTTCAATAACCAACAAATGTTGACATGCCAATAAACAAAAGAACCCAGCTTTATTTCGTGTAAATATTAACATATTAAATGTAGAAAGACGATAAGGCATAAGTAACCTACAATGGTTGATATGCCATGAAAGCCAACCGAACAAAATCATATATATTTGATATATACATATATAGAAGATCTGACATTAAATGACCTCCAATGGATGATATGTCATAAAACTAAATCAATAAGGAAACCTTTAATTTGGCGGTGTTATTCTCATCTTTAGTCCCACCAAAGTCAATATACTCTGATTTTGTTTGGTTTCTTTGTTTAACGGCATAACAACCTATGTAGGTTATTTAATGCCAAAGCTATCCAAAAAACAACAGTCGGGGTACTACTTAAACCACAGCTGGAAGGATAAGATGGTTAAAAAAAACTAAACGCGATTGAAATTCGAACTCGCTCACTAGGATTCTATAGTCGATCACTTTAACCATTACACCATGCGGATATCCCCTGGTCTTGTTTTGTTTACACAAAATGATTATTTGGTTTCTATACTTTTCCGTGCGTCTTATTTTCTTGCGCTCTTTGGCCTCATTTCTTTTATACTTCAGACTTTGCCTATTATTATAAATGACACCTCGAGCAAACATTTACCATTCCTTATTACTTACAAGTTACACTTGCTCATTTGCCGTCAATTATTTTAGTGTCTGCGTCAAACTTAATTGGAAATCCCATGAATATTTTTAAAAAAACATATTGTTTTTCTCTCTTTCTTTTTTGCTTATCTGGTTATTTCCGTCTTGAAATTTTAAGTCTTCTTTCTGATAATTGGTGGTAAATAGGAGGATAGAAAGAGTTTAAAAAAAAAAAAGGTTGGATAAAAGGAAAAAAGAAGTAAGAAAAAAATATTGGAAGAAAGAGAAAAAACAACCGAAGGTTACAAGAGTGTTTTTTCTAATGACCAAGAAAGAAAGAAAGAAAGAAAGATAGAAAGAATATGATATTTATGAAGATAATATAAATAAAAAAAGAAAGAATTGCCGAAAGGGAAAAGAATTAAAATAAAGAAGAAAGAAGAAAAGAAAGAAGGATTGAAAGAAAAGAGGTTGAAAGGATAAATATGATGATGAAAAATGAAAAGAAAGAAAGAAAAAATACAATTATTTTGATGCCTATGATAAGAATGAAAGAAAGAAACAATTTGAAGCAAACGAAGATAACATTAGTATAGGTCATTTTTGTACTAAGTTTATTAAAGGCCAATGCCAGCTCCTATTAGAACAGTAGTAAGACTATTAATCTCAGTGCTGGAGCAATATGTAGTTGACAAATTTCTTAAGGATATTGGTTTGAAGGAGAACATAGGAGAGCGATTAGAGTTCGAACTCACTCACTACAATATCGTAGCCCAGCATAAACCATGTGGACTTACAATAAAAGGGATAATTATGAACAGAAAAAAATCTTGAATAATGAAAAAAATATCAGCAATAATTTAAATATTATCATCAAATTTGGGTATATATGAACAGAAAAATCGTTAAATTTTCCCTCCTTTCTTTTTGTTTTTAAAAAATTCTTTTCTTCCCTTCTTTCACTTCTAACTTTATTTCTCCATTTGTTTGTTTGTTTCTTTCTTTCTTTCTTTCTTTCTTTCTCATAATTATATTCATAAATTCAATTCTTTTTCTTTCTTTCGATCTTTCTTGTTTCTTTTATTTTTGATTCTCTTATACATCACTAATTTTCCTGCCTTTCTTTCTTTTTTTCTTTCTTTCTTTGTCTCACATTAATTCCTTTTAAATATTTATAGATTTATGTTACGTGATCGGGCATTTGAATGGATTTTAGTTTAAGAAAGAAATGTATATATATATATTGAAGGGGCTTTGTTTTAAAAGAAAAAGATATAACAATGCTTTTAACAGTTAAACGAAACGACCCTATAACCTTTGGTAAACTTGCGACTGCCCGCAGAAAAAAAGAATAAAAAGACAGGAAATGACCCTTTACTTTGTGTTTCTCGACTGTTATGGAATTGTCTCGAGGTTTTATAGAATTATATCAGCCCGTTGAGGGATATCAAAACTGGTCCCGTCCCAGAAAGAGATGAGTGTAGGTTCCAGCCGGCAGGGAAGATAGATAGATAGATAGAGAGAGAGAGAAAGAGAGGGGAAGAGGGAGGGAGAGAGATAGAGAGAGAGAGAGAGAGAGAGAGAGAGAGAGAGAGAGAGAGAGAGAGAGAGAGAGAGAGAGAGAGCAATTCCTGTTCCAAGGGTCAGAGTTGCAATTTTTACCCACAAATTTCGAAGAGACAAACGTTTTCGAGGAAAAATACAAAAGATATCTCTTCGACGTCACTGCATTTTCCAGCACCCCGCTCAGTGACAGTAATAGGTCATATCTCTTTTTTTCGTTATTGTCAATATTTGCTGAATATTTGGTTCCTTCCTTTCTCTCTTTCTTTCTTTCTTTCTTTCTTTTGATGCTTATATCACAATATAATTTTCTTTTTCTTTATTTTTCATCATCAGTGCTATCATCGTTAACTTCTTTTTTCTTTCTTTCTTTTTCTAACTTCATGTTTATAATATTAATTACCGTTATTTTTAATTCGTTATTTTTTATCGCCGAAGCAATCAAACGATTTTTCATCAGTTCATGTTCGGTTGATTTTTGTTTGGTCTTTTTTTTGGAGGGGGAATTCTAAATTTTTTTTTTATTTATCGCTTTCTTTCTTTCTTTCTTTCTTTCTTTCTTTCTTTCTTTTGATCATCATATCAATAATCTTAATTCTGTTTATTTAATTGGTTATTTTCTTATCATCATATTCATCTTTGAAATTCTATTTCTTTCCTTCGCGTCATCATATACATCATATTATACCTGCAGTCAACCAAATCTGACAAATATTATACTCTTTTACAAAGAGCGGTTTAACAGACCGGAACGGTATTTGTATCTTTGTTTTATGGCATATCAACCTTCGAGGGTTATTTAAGGCCAAAGACATCCTCAGAAAAGAACAGCCGTGACAATATTTAAACCATAGCTTGAGAGAAAAGGGGGTGTTCACACTTCCCCTATATTATGATGTACAGCTTCTTTGTTTAATGTTATATGAACCTTCCTGGGTTATTTAATACAACAGCCATCCGCGTACTGGAAAAGCGGTGATACTATTTAACCTATTGTTGGCAATAAAAAGGTTAATAACCAAAAGTTATTAATCAAAATGTGAACCAAATAGTGCGATTGTAGATCGAAACCGCTTACAGTCCAGCACTTTAGCCATTTCGCCACGGTGAACGCCTACAACTTATTGTGTTGTAACTAAAGCAGATAAAATCATGGAACTATTAGGCAGCCATAATGTTCAGTAAATGTTTATAGAGAGGATAAGAATGCAAATATCCTTGTAGGTTGGTTGGTTGGTTGGAGTTTTATGATATATCAACATTTGTAGGGTATTTAACGCCAAATCCATTTTTCTATGTAAATAAACAGTTCTATTTAAAACAATTCAGTTTAGCATGAGTACACAGTTTAATTGTCAAAAACATTCCTATATTAAACTATTCAGTTTATTCAGTTATATATAACAATTCAGTTTAGTGTAAGTACAGTTTCAATGTCAAAAACAGTTCAATTTCAAACAATTCAGTTTAGCATGAGCACGCAGTTTAAATGTAAGCACAGTTTAATTGTGAAAAACATTTCTATTCCTAGCTATTCAGTTTAGTCAAGCAGTTCTACTTTAGCTAATTTAGTCTAGTATAAGTACAGATTTTGTTTACACGCAGTTTAATGTCAAAGCAGTTCTATGTTAAACAATTCAGTTTAGTGTAAATACTGTTTCAATGTCAAAAAATCAGTTCTATTTCAAATACTTCAGTTTAGGATAAGCACACAGTTTAAATGTAAGTACAATTTAATTGTCAAAAACATTTCTATTTCAAGCTATTCAGTTTTATCAAACAATTCAGTTTAGCATAAGCATTCATTTAGTTCTATTTAACCCATAGATAATGCCCTATCAGGTGCTACCACACCAGGCCAGAGTGGACCTGGGAGTAATGATAATGAAGGGGTGTTCCGTATTCCCCAAAGCCTCAGCATTACTGGGACCTCATCATCAGATCGTTTAGTGTCATATCAGGACACCCGTTGCGGGGGCCTTACCCCTCTGCAGAGGTGCAGTCGGTGTATTCTACAGCCCCAGCCGACTGGGCAATGCAAATATCAACACCCAAAGAGAGAATTAGACTCTTGACTGGGTCACCTAAGAGAGGCAAAATGATGTTGAAAGGCCTGAAATTTCCAATGATCTCAAGAACATTACATCACTGACGACTACTCCATGCGCACCAAAAAGATGTATCTTTGTAAAATGTGTAACTCTATTCCATTTTCTTTCTGTCTTTCTAATATTCAATTTGTGAACAAATGTCGGTCAAATTAAGAAAGATATGGAGTAACAGAGGAAAGAGGAGAGAAAAGTGATAACAGGCAAATGCCGAGGTCAAGTTAGCAGGAAATTAATAAACAAGTGATGAACATGGCAAAGGTTGTGAAGAAGCGGTGAAGCCTTAGGCAAATGTCATTGGCCTGGCAGTTCCCAAATCAATAGGTCCTTGGAATTCAGCCAGTTGATAGTCACAGAGTTTAAGACTGGATCGTGATTTAACTAGGTTTATTAGGCAAAGATAAATCACATTTACTGATCAATGACAAAATCTAACTAATGTGTGCATATATATATATATATATATATATATATATATATATATATATATATATATATATATATATATATAAGGTACCCGTGTGGTAATAGCTATCGGAGGGGGAAATGGAGATGTTGACATGAGTTCAAATCGTTGGCTAGGCTGATTGCATTTCACATTGTACTCTTGAAAAAGGCATGAATCCAATTATTCTCCCTCCAGTTATGGGCAAATAGTAGGGTAGCCGAACTCATTCTGTGCTCCTTCATATGGCCTTGAGCAACTTCCAAGCAAAAACCGAATAAATAGCTAAATGTTCTCGGACGAAAGCAATAAGCTGGAAACATTCACGTATGTAATAACGAAATAAATCATTCAAAAAATACAAAGGGGAATATCACACAATATATATATATATATATATATATATACACACACACACACACACACACATATATATATATATATATATATATATATATAGATAGATAGATAGATCTTGTGCTACGTACAAGATTTAATTACTGCTTTAAAAAACGAGTGCATGGTAATGAGAACGTTTTTAAGAGAGAGAGAGAGAGAGAGAGAGAGAGAGAGACCTTTTAAAATGTAAATTTTAATCTTTGTCATGTTTTAAAAGAGTAAATTGTATTAATTTTTTCATGATTAAATTTCAGATAAACACAATAGAATTTCAAAGGTACTATTCAAAGCTCTTCTCGTGAATTGAACACTCTGGTAGCCGTTTAGCGTATATTTAAAAATATATTCGCAAAAATCCTTTACTTACGTTGAGCTTACGTTTTCTCTGGGGTAAGATATCTGATCGTCGTAAATTGTTGATACCAGCAAGAAGCATCTTGCGAGTCTATCCATGCTGAAGAGTTGGAATACAGCAAAACAGTCTGACTGTGGATGAAAATAATATATATCTTTACGATGGTCATTTAAAGAACTCCGATTAGTTTTTTTTTTTTTTTTTTTAATGATACATGCTAGAGGTTGGCTTTGCTTTGGTTTTATATCATATCAAAAATTGTAGCTTATTTAATGCCAAATCAATTTTTATACATTAAACAGTTCTCTTTCAAACTATTTAGTTTAGCATAAGTAGATTTTTTGTTTTCACACAATTAAATGTAAAACAGTTCTATTTCCAACTATTTAGTTTTGCCTAAATACACAGTTTAAATAGTTCTATTTCAAGGAATTTTGTGCACAGATTAGATCGATTTGACTCATATTTAGGACCCTATCAGGTGTTACCACTCCAGAGCAAAGTGGACCTGAAAGTGATGGCAGTAATGGGATACTCCACATTCCCCCGAGCTCCAGCATTTCTGTAGCCTCACCATCAGATTGCTTAGTGTCATATTCAGGAAACTCCTTCTACAAACCAGTCGGTGTATTCTGCAGCCCCAGCAATCTGGGCCTAACTGTTAGTGTGTTGCCAAAACAATTTTTCTACCATGGGTCTTCTAACAAGGAACCCTCGTGGCGCTTATGGTTAAAGTACTGGACTGTGATCTCAAATAAACGAGTTCAAACTCCAGTCTTGACCCACGTTGTCTAATAAACACCGGAAAGATATGAACCTCCTCTTTCTCCAGCTATTAGTTAAATAGTATCATTTCTGATCTATAAGGATGGCTTTGGCATTAAATAATCAAAATAATTATTTATTTGATTCTTACATACGCTTATGCTTCCAGCTTTTTGCTTTCGTCAGAGAACATTTAATAATCTACATTAAATGAAGAAGCCTAATTATCTCTTCTTTTTGGTTTGGGTTGTGTTTTATGGCATGTTAAACATTTTAGGTAATTTAATGCCAAATCCTGTTTATATATATATATATATATATATATATATATATATATATATATATATATATAATTTGTAAACATATATATTAAGAATATTCTTAAATGAGCATGAGCTGTTTCTTGCACAGTTAAATTGTTTCAAGTATTGATGTATAACAATTTCAATTTAACATCAGACTTTAGTTTGCACGCAATTCGTTTAATTTGACACTAGCAGGTGCTGCCAATACAGTCAGAGTGGACCTGGGTGCTATGGTAATAATGGGGTACTCTGCATTTCCCGAATCTCCAAGGCTGGAGCATTGTCATCAGATGGCTTAATGTCCTATCTAGGACTCTCGTTGATGGTGGGGGGTACCCTCTGCAGAGATACAGTCGGTGTAATCTACAGCCCAGCCAACTGAGTTGTCTTCTTTCTGGGTGAGGTTTACCCATCTTGGAAAAACCCCCGTACACACATGCACACACGCACTTAGTCCAAGAAGCTTAGAGTATTTTGACTGTAACCCCTGAAAAGGGTTATGATAATCCCTCAAAAGCCGGATAATTCTAGGTATGACATTAAACTGCTTTTGATGGTGAGCTTCCACACCAACACCCCTTTCATCTCCTTTAATCCTAGCTTTACTCTGCAGAGAGTGTTAGTAACTGTTTGTGTCCCCGCCATGGGTCAAATTGATCTATTTGCAAATTATTCAAATTAGACTGTAATGGCTGAGATCATATAGTCTTGTACAAATATCTCTTTAAAAATATTGTCCAGTCGACTGGGGCTGTAAAATACTCCGTCTGTATCTCTGCAGATGAGTAAGACTCCCTCAACGAGTGTTCTGGATATGACATTAAAAAATCTGATGGTGAGGTTCCAATGATGCTGAAACTTTTGGGAACGCGGACTGCCCCTTCATTGCCATCACTCCCAGATCAACTCCGGAGTGGTAGCACCTGATAGGTTCCTATCGATCGGTCAAATAGAACTAAACTGCATATTTATGTTAAACTGAATACTTATGCTAAAATGAATTGTTTGAAATGGAACTGTTTTGATATTTAACTGTGTATAAACAAAATCTATGCTTATACAGGGTGAAACGATAAAATTGGCGTCCTAAAGAAAACTACACAACAGCTTTATTTTAAAACATTTATTGAAAAAATCAATTCAGGTAACTTGATTATGTAGTAGAGCTGACATCTATTCAATGTAGCCGCCTTCAGCCTCAGTCACTGCTGCGATACGTATCCGGAACTGGGAGCATGCCTTTTCCACCAGCGCCGGCGGGAGCACGGCGAATACTCGGTGGATGGCGGCGATCAGGCTGGCTTTGGTGTTGTGCGGGGTCATGTTGGTGATGTTCTAAACGAATGACCAAACGAAGTAGTCCATCGGGTTCAGGTCGGGAGGATGGGGGCAGTGAGAGAAGGGTACAAAGTCGTAGCACTCCTTCAGAAGCCAACCCCGGGTCTCTTTGGACTTATGGGCCGGTGCCGAGTCCTGCTGCCACAGCCAGGGTCTGCCACCGGCCACCTGAGTGCACCAGGGAATCACCACACTCTTCAGCACATCCAGGTACACTTTGGTGGTGACTTTCAAGCCGACTTCGAAGATGTGAGGTGGTATGATGTAGCCATCACTGGAAACCACACTAAAGACCATAACCGTAGTCGGAAACTTTGTTTTCATCACTCTGGGCACGTCTCTGTTATTCGTGGCAATCCACCGATGGTTCAGGCTGTCATAACTTAGATCAGTAGAGAGCATGAGTTGTACAGTGGCGCATCTCCGATTTCGCTGATTGAACATTGTATCACTTTCAGACGCTCTTGGGATTTGTACACAACTGGCCAACTTGTAGATGGTCTGCAACAAAAAAAGAAAACAGGTTTTCATTAAACGGAAATGGAATCATGTCGTCTTTTCTAGGGCGACAATTTTGTGGTTCCACCCTGTACTGAACTGAATTAATTGAACAAGAACTGTTTGACTAAATTAATAGACTGAAAAAGAAATGTTTTAGATAAATTATGTACTCATGTTAAACTGAATTGTTTAAAATAGAACTGATTATTTGTATAAAAGTGAATTTGGCATAAAAAACCCTACAAAGGTTGATATGCCATAAAACCCAAAAAAACAACCAACTAATACTTTAAAAATATACATTTGAAATGAATGAATCAATCGATTATCGTATTAAATGAAAAACGATATATTTTGAAGCGATTTTAAGAACCCAGACAGTTGGGGGGGGGTTAAACATGAATAAAAAGAATTAATAATTTTATAAATAAGATATTGGATGTTGATAATCTAAATGTTTAGATTTATATTTTTCATTAGTTTTTATTGATTTTGTCCTGAATATATACGTAAATAAGTATTTTGCATATCATTTGAATAAGTATGTAAATGAAGCATTAAAAAGAACAATATTGATCTTTAATTTTTACTAGTTGTTTTTAATTGAATTCGAAATGTTCCGCTAGTTCAATTAGTATTGATTCATTTCAAAAAGATCCTCCCCTATGTTGAAATGGCTGTACAAGGAGAAAGTTTCAATGAGAGAGTAGGAGTAAGATGTATAAGAACCAGTGGGAGTCCAATATCTGTAATCAAGAAGTTATAAATGAGGGAAACATTATTTTCATTGTTTTCTCTTGGCTTAATAATTTATTGAGCTGTATTTTGTGTATATGCAAATAAGTATTGGAAGTATTATAAGATAGATGAGACATAAATAAATCGATAAAACATTATATATATATATATATATATATATATATGTGTGTGTGTGTGTGTGTGTGTGTATGTGTGTGTATTTATATGTGTGTGTGTGTGTGTGTGTGCATATATATATATATATATATATACACGCACACACATATATATACACACACACATACATACACAGATATATATATATATATATATATATATATATATATATATATATATATATATGAATGTGTGTTTTGAATGGCGAATTTACAACCACAAACAAAAGTCTTGCTTTCAAAATGTTCTAGAAATGGACTTTAGCAATGCAAACCTAACAGGAAAACTTGTTTATTTGCCGTTCAGCGACAAACACAAGGTCTAGTGGAGTACTGTAAAACCAAAACTGATACAGTTTGGTTTGGTTTGGTTTGGTTAATGGCGTATCAACATTTGTAGGTTATTTAATGCCAAAGCCATTCTCCTAAAAGAAAAGTATTGGTACTATTTGGGTGGTGCACATGGTGTAATGGTTATCGTTGTGAGAAATGGACACAGCGACACGAGTTCAATTCCTGGACGAGGCTGAGTGCATTTCACATAGCACTAATACCATTGGGAAAGGTATGAATCCAATTATCCTCCCTCTAGGCATGGTTAAATAATAGGGCAGACTAATTGCTTCGGCCTCGATGAGGCATCTAGTCTAGGAAAAGGAAAACTCTGAAATCAAACCTGTTAAAATCCGCTTAAAAATTCACCTTGTGCCATATGCTGTCTGAGTGGAGTGATTGGTAAATAGGGAAGTGGTACTATTTAACCCACAGCTGGGAGGATAAGGGGGTTCATACCTTTCCCAAGGGTATTTGCCCGAAAGTAAACATAATAGCGCGACTGGAATACGAACTCGCTTACTACGATTCTGCAGTCCATCGCTTTAATCATTACACCACCAGGACAGCCCAACGGATATAATTAGATATTATCTATAAGCAAAACTTGAAGCCAAAGATGTATTAACTAAAACATTGCATGAATGTAAATAAGGGCTCTATTTTTTCTTTCATTTAATTTTATTAGGTTTCTTTGTTTAATGGTATATCAACTTATGTTGTCTACCTAATACTGAACTCATCTTTCTATATGACCAGTTCTGATACTATCTATCCTATAGCCATGTTATAAAGGGAGTCCATACCCTTTCCTAAATGTATTAGTCTGAAATTAAGCGTAACATCATGACAGTCCTATTTTTTAACATCTACAAATTCATATTTTTGTTACTTAATATTTCAAATGTTGTAGCGTTAAAAACAAATCACACATAATATTTAGCGTTTTGATTGTATTATGTTACCCTAAATATGATAAAATGTTCTTAACTTTTGCTTAGAAGGAAATTAGCGTCTTTTCTTGTACATGTGAACTTTTTCATCATACAACATGTGAAAAAAAGTGCGATACCTTGCCCTCATCACCTGCCAACCTGGGGTGATAACACAGTTTCGGTAGCTCAAGGCGGTACAGACACTCCTGGTGCTACCAAGCAGCTTCCACCACCGGACAGTGTATTTAAAAGAATTATATATATATATATATATATATGCCACATCAATTAAGAGCAGAGATTACATTGGATGTTAATCTTCATTTTTAGTGTGCAGTTTGTGATTTTTAAAAAACGCGTTTACTTTCGGCCATTGATGTTATTACGCGTTTACAGTAACCGTTTCTTGATGTTACGTAATCGCACGGGAATTGTGGTTCCGCATGCACTTCATTCATGCTGAAAACTTTTCGCGTTTGAACAAATCCAACTTGATGCATATTGCGTCGTGGTCTGAAGACTATTTGAGGCAACTTTCAAACTGTGGCCATTATCGTTGTTGTGCCGAATAAAAAATGAAAACAGTAATCTCATTAAATAGATGATATCATATACAAACAACTATACCACAACCAAGTTTCTTGTGGAATATCTAAATCGAAAGTTGTAAGGTATTATTAGGTCAATTATTAGATTCTAAGCCGTTGAAAATTTTTGATAAAAGTAAAAAATCCAGTTCGCTTTGAAAATATATTTCCCATATGGGACTAGGCACGGGAGTATCAATAAATAATATTTAATAATATCTGTTATGTAGCCTATGGTGTCTAATGTGTGAGTGATGGCCATTCCTCAAATGGAGAGTAAAAGGCACAAATAAACACAACATGCGTAAGGGCTAGGACTTATCGTTATTTTATCCCCTAACATTCGAATCTCCCAGAAAAGCGTAAGAAATGAATATTGGATACCATGTACTTCTTCGTTTAAGAACAGGTCTCTTTTGGTATCTTTGATTCGTTCTTTGTTTTCTATTTCGAGCAACTTTTCTCTTCACGTATCCCATCGACCAGAAGAGAAAAAAATACTGAATTACAAAATCCGTGACATATATATATATTATGAACCACTGAACTTTTCTAAAGATAAAATATATTCCCCGGAGTTTACCGTCTAAAATGAAAAAAAATGTTCAAATCCATCCAGTGACCTTGTAAATAGAAGAGTGAAATAAATTTATAATGGAGTATTTTAATTAATTTTCTTGTTCTTAATGATATTTGCTCTGTGTAAGTTTCTTATATATGTTTCCAAATAATTATCAGAAATACATTGATCACTCCCATTGCGTTATTCTGATCAAGACTATTTACAATCTTAATTGATACACTATATATATATGTATATATATATATATATATATATATATATATATATATATATATATATAAGACCTAACGTATCCTTTTACAGCTGGCCGTTTAGAAGAGGTTTTCAACTTTATCAATGTGCATCTCCTCCGACTATATGTTTTTTTAATTTATTTTTTATGATTATTCTGTTTGGTTGAGATGCTCCGTATCCATTTTGGTTCGAATAATATTTCCCAGCAAATGACACAATCCTGAGATATTTTGCTTAGAATAAAAAAAAAGCTGCTTAACAAAATTATTCTGTCATGTGCTTATGTATGGACCACAAAATGTGTCATTCCTTTTTGGTATGTAATGCTTATTGTCGAAGGAAATGGTGACGGAGACTCGAGTTCGAATCGTGGATGAAGCTTATTGCATTTCGCATAATATCAACGCCTTTGGGAATGGCATGAATCTGACTATTCTACTTCCAGCTATGTGTAAATAGTAGGGCAGACTGAACTATTTAGCCTTTCTTAGGCAAGCAGTCTAGGAGAAGGAAAACTCTGGTTTCAAACCTGTTAAACGCCGCTTATATATTGGCCTTGCCTCATATCCTACCCGTTCGAAGGGGCTGGTAAATAAACGCACGTATTTATGTATTGTCCCGGTTTGGCCCAGCGGTTAGAGTGTTCGCCAATGGCCCGGGAGACCTGGGTTCAATCCCAGGTCGAGTCATACCAAAGACTTTAAAAATGGAACTTGATATCACCTTGCTTAACACTCAGCATTATAAGGTACGGTTCAAGGGTAAAGTGGAGCAATCCAGGGAATGGAGTAGCGCCCTCCCCTACACCTTGGTGTAGTAGCTATCGAAAAGGGAGCCTTCGGGTCACCCTCGACTATGGTCGCTAACTTACTATTTATGTATTATTGTGGGTGTGTCGTTCATATAATATTGGTATCAAATTGAATTCCCTTTGCATTGTTTGGGTGAGGGACATATACAAGCCGTCTATATACTGCCGGCAAGTCTATAAACACTTGCCCATTTGTAACAATAGTAGATTGGCCAATCAATGATGACAAGAGCATATATGAGGAGAGGTGACTTCCGACCTTGTATCAAAACCTATTGCAGCTGCTGTACTGACAAGACAAACCTTCTGGATTGAGAATTCCATAACTGGAAGACTGACTGGATAGTTACTCGAACTTCAACAACTCTTCAAGCATTTTGTTTACTCGATATGTTTTTTATCAAGTAAAGAACTGCCTAGGAGTGAACCAATCTATTTACATCGAAGAGGAACGAAGAGTAATGAACATTCGAGTTTTGTTGTTTTGTTCGCTCAATTAGAAAAAAAGAGCTCTGTAGTGTAGAGGCTAATGTATTGAACTGATATATTGTAGTAAGCGAGTTCGAACTCTAGTTTGCCCAGTCGGCTGGGGCTGTAGAATATACCGACTGCTTCTCGGCAGAGGGGTAAGACCCCCCCCCTAACGAGTGTCCTTTTATATGACACTAAACAATCTGATGGTGAGGTTCCAGCAGTGCTGGAGCTTTGGGGAATGCGGAGTAACCCGTCATTGTCATTGCTCCCAGGTCCACTCTGGACCAGAGTGGGAGCACCTGATAGAGCCCTATCTATGGGTTAAATAGGGCTAACAGCATACTTATGCTAAACTGAATTGTTTGACTAAACTGAATAGCTTAAAATAGATATATTTTTGACAATTAAACCGTACTTACATTTAAACTGCGTGCTCATGCTTAACTGAATTATTTGAAATGGAACTGTTTTTGACATTAAAGCTGTATTTACACTTAACTGAATTATTACATATAACTGCTTGAATAGTTTGAAATGGAAATATTTTTGATAATCAAACCGCATACTTATGCTAAACTGAATTGCTTTAAATAGAACAGATTATTTACATTAAAATGGATTTGGCGTTAAATAACCTACAAAGGTTGATATGCCATAAAACCCAAGAAACCAAACCCAACTAAACCGAACTCTAGTTGCTCTATTACGATCACTTTTTGACTTATCCCCTTGGGAAAGTTATGAACTCCCTGATCTCTTCAACAATGGCTTAAATAGTACCATGATTGCTTTTTCACAATGACGGTTTTGCTGTCTTTTTACACGTATGGTTTTGGCATCAAATAATACACGAAGCTTGAGATGCCATTAAACAGCTGACTGCAGGCGAGTAACAATATAGGAATACTTAACACTTGTACCCGGTTATGGCAAACGGAATCAGAACAGGCTACAACCGTGGTTTCAATAAAGGACGTAGTTCGAAGTTCCCGAGTTCGACAAGCACCTGAAGAAGGCCGGAGGAAATGTCGGCTGAAACATTGTGGAAATAACAATAACGATGAAGTCAATTGTCCGAAAACCCTTAATGATAAAAATTGAACAAGGAAAATGGCTGGAACCTAACTAGAAATACTGAAGGGTTACGATGAGTGGCCATGGAAATATTGAAACATTCACAACCCATGTCCAGCCACAAAATATGGATTGTTAATTGGTGAGAAATTGTTCAGAGAGAAAGAAGCTAAATAATCTCTGAAACTTTTAATAAAATCTGGCAGGGATCAAGTTTATACTATCCGGTTCTGCAACACAATTATGAGGCTGAAGTTGCGACATTTTGCACATCTTATTATACGGTGAGGCTTCCTGGTCGTTTTGTAAACATACATATACGGGAGTTAAAATTGATCGATATCAGTTGATTCAAAACCAAAACAGAGATGTTTGCATTTAAATAGAATCTTAAATATAAATATCCTGAAGTTGCATGCACACTATCGCTCAAAAAAGTGTATATCAAAATCCATTTTTATTGAAATAGGAGCCTTTTAAATAAAAGTAAGCATAATGTTTATAATTTTAACCTTTTAAATCAATCATCATCATGTCGTGCCTCTAGTACAGATTTTCCTGACACTCCCTCGCCACTCGTCCCTATCGTCCATCGCTTTCGGCAGGTCTTCTAAGCTACATCATGTGCCAGCACAAAGTAGCTGTAGATAAGTTCTCGGTGATCGTCCAGTACTTGTCCTTGTGAAGAGATCCAGTGGAGCACGTCACTTATGAGTTCGTTCTTACTTATCCAGCTGTATCCAGTGCAGGTATTATCTATTGCCAAACAATACAGCTTTTTAATAAAAAATGTGCGTCCCAGGCATGATCCTACTGAGGCTGTAAAAAGTGTTGAGTGATTCCTTCATGGAATAAAGGGTTCAGTTTCATATTCCCAGAAGATAGCTATAAATCATTGACAACTTGATAGCAAGCAGTTGTATATACGTAACAAATAACAACAAAGAGGAGGACACTGGTCCATCTGTGCATAATCTCATTAAACCCAGCCAAATGCCTTTCAATATATAGTTGTGATTCCACTCTTTTGAACTCGGTTTCAATAAAACTTTTAGTGAGTAATCTTCGTGATGTAAATGCTAAGTTGCTGATCTGCGAAATCATAGAAAATGGCAGGAAGGCGCCATCAGGTTGTGGCTAAGGTGCTGGTTTGTGATATCAATGTTAATGGCGGGAAAGCTCCGAAACATTGTCGCTAAGGCGCTATATTACGACATCGTTATAATCTGTGTGGGGGAGTGATAAAACAACGTAGAGGTTTGGCTCCGACAGTTTTTATTTGTAATCCATCTTTCGCACACTGTTATAATTATTAGTTAGTTGAAACTATAAAATTCTGTAAAAAAACGACTATAATTAAAGAGAAATAGTTACTCTATACCAGGTAATAGTTAGTATTACATAACAACGCCGAGACTCTACAACTACGTTTAAATTTTTTGTATCAGATAGTGTTGTATAGTAATCAACGATAATGAACGAACGAAATACACTTCTTTATAAAAATATATCTCTCCTTTTATTTTTTAAAAGGGCCCACAATTAACTGTTGTTGAGATATAGATGGAGAGATTACATATTCAGAGACAGAGAGAGAGGACTTATTCTTCCCCTATGTTCTTCCGTGAGCCAGGGGATACCAACGCTTGAACCCCCTTGCAAGCTCATCAGAGATGATCTTATCGGCTGCGTGTCCCTAGCTCGACTATGATTCTCAGCGATCTGTCAAAATCTGACTGCGTGGTTATCACGTGGTTTCCCCGCAGATATAGGTAAATCGTAGAGAAGACTGGATTATTTAGTTTCGGTAAGGTAACTAGTTTAGGAGAAGAAAAACCCAGAATGCAAGCAATCTTTATTCTGCTTAAAAAAGTGACTTTATGTCATATCATAATCTTGGCGGGAGCATTTGGTAAATGCAAATTACTCCACTTCAAGTTAACTTCTCATTACGAAGTGCTGTGCTAAGAAGGAAATTATATCCTTCCAACGGTTATATGGCCAGCAGAATTCGTTGCCGTTACTCCCAGATCCATTTTGTTCTTGAGAAGTTGTGCTTGGTCAGGCCACATCTTTAAGTTAAAAAGAAATGTTTCAGAAAATATTTAAAACTATTTTAAACAAAATAATTTCTTTCTTCTTAAAAGACAAACGCTGTAGCTAAGTGGGAATTTTTATCAGGACAGATCGATTATTTTATTATGATATCAAATAATATGATTTTTTAATCATTGATTCAAGATATGAATACTTCATCATCATCATCATCATCATGTCGTGCCGCCAGCACGGATATCCCTGACCCTCTCTCGCCACTTCTTCCTATCGTTCAGGTCTTCTGGACTACATCCCCTATCCTCACATAGCTGCAGTGTCCTACATGTCCAGTTTGTCTAACTTGGATAGTTTTCGTAATGAGAGGTAGGTGGCCGTATAGTTGGTGCCTTGTGGCGTATTGCCACCAGGAATTGTTCAATATTGCTCGCAGCATTTTTGTGTAATTGCCGTTTAGCTTCTTCTCCAGCCGTTTTGTTACTGTCCAAGTAGTGCATCCATACAGCAGTATCGATACGACCGCTGCCTGGAAGAAACTGCATTTCATTTAACCGGTCAGGTCTGATTTCTATATGATCGATAGTTTATGGATAGCTGTCCATGTCTTCGTTAGCCGCGTGTCGATGTCTTTTTCGGTTGATGAGACACTGCTTCCTAGGTAGGTGAATTTGTCTACCAGTTTTAGAGAGATTCCGTCTAGTGTGGAAATGTCACCTGTTTGATTAAAGCACACATATTCAGTTTTGTATGCGTTGACATGGGGGCCAATGCCTGCTGCAGCTCGTTCCAAACTATGCAGTAGTGTTTCGGCTTGGTTGGATGTATTTGCCAGAGTCGTTATGTCATCGGCGTAGTCAGCGACGATAATTTTTTTTTGCAGGTTACCTTCTGCATATTTTCTTTGTCAGCTGGAATCTGTTTTCTCTGATTTTATCAACTGTTGTTCTAAGCACGTAGTCTAGACAGATGATAAAGAGGTATGGGGCTAGTGTGTCCCCTTTCAGTACTCCTGCTACAATGTCGAAGTATTCTGTGTCTCCATCCGGTGGACGTACTTTTACTTTGGTGTTTCTATAGAGAATCATTATTGCTGCTAGGGTCTCTTTTGGTAGGCCGTATGCTTGTAGGATATGATCCATCTTCCCTCTGTGAATGGAATCGAAGTCCTTGGTAAAGTCGACAAATAGTAATATCGCCTGTAGGTTTTTTGCTCGTACGCCTTCAAGGATTCCACGGATTCTTCGGATATATATTAAGAATAGTTAAACGAACCTATATTTGTTAGCTATTATCATTATTGAATACGACTATTTATAAGGAAAAAACGACTGACTTCGGCATTAAATAATCTAACAAGTTTGACATGCGATAATACCAACCAACCATCCAACCAACAAACCAAAATAAGAATATCAAACAACCAATAAGAAATAGGTATATCTTTAAGCAAATAAAGTAATACAAATAGCAGTTTAAAATGTGTTCTTACACGAAACGTCTATTTTTCATCCAGTCAAACATCCACATTTCTTACTCACTCCTCTCTTCTTAAAGCCCCTAATGATAATATTAATATTAGATTTATTGTTGTTTATTGAAGCCTGAAGCTTCAACAAATAGGAAATGCTGAATGACCAGAGGAACTGTTGTTCTCAATTCCATGAACTTGATCTCATTTTTATGTTAACTGGCTATTTGATAAATCATTTCGTGTGTCCCGAAATAAAGTTTTTATTTAGAATTGAAACTTGCGTTTATGAGTGCCCCAGACTGAACTTATCATTTAATATGCTAACATTAATATTTTACATAGAAAAATGTCAAGAATTTCAAAAACATTAAAGTTGATTATAAATCAAGCAAAAATGAATCCAAAAAAGTAAATGAAGAATGAGATCAACTGTAATATAATGGCCGAGGGATTTCGATTTATATATCTTGCCTTTGGGTTTAGTTTGGCTGAAAACCTTTCGGCTCAGCACATGGGTTAGTTAGGTGCAAACTTGAGCACAGGTGTTGACGCGCGTGCGGGGAGGATGTGTCGTTCAAGATGTCAAAATATAAATCCCAGAGAGAGGTTGACCAGTCGATGAGAATGATGTCATGCACCAGAAGCGCACGCGGAGGATTTTGGGGATTTTGAAAAAGTCAGTTTGTTGATTTGAGAACTAGACACCGAACGAGAAGGGTCGACTTTCGGGAATCGCAGAGGTCAGACAAATTTGCGCGCTACAGGCACCACACGATAGTGAGGGCAGATAGAAAAGCCAGAATATAAAGAACGTGTATCTTTCTCCTTATGTCGAAGAATCTTTAAACTCAAAGGTAATAAAAAAGTTTCGTACCTGAACTAAGAAGTCGTAAGTGTTTTTCGTGTTTCGCGATTCCTATGTTCTATGTATATATGTTATGAACATTCTATGTACGTTTCACATATCACTATCTGCGTATGGTACACAACTAGTTGGTTTTCATAATACATTTAAAGCTGACTTTTATATTTCATCTTATCTCTTTATGGAATGCAGGTTAATAATTTGATTTTCAGGGAGGTAAATGTTGTTTTAGAATATACAAATCCCTAATAAAACCTCATATAGAAAAATTTTACCCCAGGCCTGGACTCCAAAGTCGAGACATTAAAATTAAGGTGTAATATTGAGATAGAATGCATACAAAAAAGAGTGACAAAATTTCTTCAAAGTTAAAATATTACAGCCATACGAAGACTTTAGTTTGGTTAGGTTTGGTTTCATAGTATATCAACTATTGTAGTTTATTTAATTTTAAATAAGGTTTATTATTATATATTAATTGCATATGATTTGTAAAAATAAGTCAACAAAGTTAAATAGTTCCAAGTATTGCCACGTATCACTAACTATTCAATTAAACATCAGTCATTTGTTTACATACAGTTAAATCATCGAACAATTCTATTTCAAACAATTAAAGTTAGTATAACAAATTTGTTTGCCCTCAGTTTAAATGTCAAACAGTTCTAATTTACACATGGGACTCTATCAGGTTCTACTACTCCGGGCCAGTGTGGACCTGTAAACAATTGCAATGAACATGTACTTAATATTCTCCAAAGCTCCAGACTTATTGTAACATAGCAATCAGATTGCTTAGTGTCATAACTAGGACTCTCATTGTGTTGCTCTTATCTCTCTGCAGAGATGCAGTCAGTGTATTTTACAATCCCAGCCGATTGAGGGAGAAGAGTTTACAGAAAATAGGATTAACTATGTTACGAGACATTGGCCTAGCGGTTAGAGTGTTCACCAATGGTCCGGGAGACCTGGGTTCAATCCCAGGTCGAGTCATACCAAAGACTCAAAAAATGGTACTTGATGCCTCCTTGCTTAAAACTCAGCATTGTAAGATACGGATCAAGGGTAAAGTGGAGCAATCCAGGGAAAGGAGTAGCGCCCTCCCCTACACCTTGGTGTAGTAGCTATCGAAAAGGGAGCTTTCACGTCACCCTCGACTATGGTCACCAGCTTATGTGACGAGAAAAAAAAATGAGATATGATCCAACTGAAACTTTCAAAATAAAGGAATTTGTAAGTATGGTAGACATTTTCTCCTCTAACTGGAAATTTATAGTCAAGACAGATTTCAAAAACCAAGTCGACAAACCAATTAGAATTTTTAGCTGAGTGAGTAATATATTTTGGGAACAAATTGCCTAATTGGATGACTTCAGAAAAAATTGCCCGAAAAGAATTTAAAAGGGCATTTTTGTGAAGTATTTGATGAATTAATTAACATCATTAAATCTTTACATAGATGTTGTATCAATAATATATGTTTAGGGGTAAGGCTTTTTTAAAGGCTGTTGGGAGAAGAAAGTAAAAACGCTGAGAAGTACAAGGAGGCATAAAAAAAAACAAATAATAATAATAATGTTAATAATAATAATGGAAATGAAATACAAGCTTCGAAAAGAATATCTCAGGAGAACGATAAAACTACTCGAGACAAAACTCTCCAGCAAAAACCTCATCAAAGGAATAAACTCTTGGGCTGTGCCCCTCGTTAGATATTCGGGACCCTTTCTCAAGTGGACCAGATATAAACTTAAATAAATGGATCAAAGAACAAGAAAACTAATGACCATTCGTAAGGCATTACATCCCAGAGTCGACGTTGACAGCCTATATGTATCTAGAAAAGAGGCGGGAAGAGGACTTGCCAGCATCGAAGACAGCACTGACGCTTCGATACAACGGCTCGAAGATTAAATAGAAAGACGCGAACGAGGACTGATTACAGCCATCAGAAACGATACTGACAACACGATAGATGATAGAATGACAACAACTAGGAAACTAAAATGGGAAAAAACAACCCTATGGCCGCTTTAAACGACTAATAAACAACATCTCACTCCAGAAAAACTGGACCTGGCTAAGAAAAGGAAACCTTAAGATAGAAACAGAATCTCTCCTAATAGCAGCACAGGGCAACGCCATAAGAACCAATCATGTCAAAGCAAGAATAGATAAGACGCAACAAAATACCAAATGTACGCTATGCGGTGACAGAGACGAAACGGTCAATCACATAATAAGCGAAAGCAGCAAATTAGCACAAAAAGAGTACAAGACTAGACACGACTGGGTGGGCATGGTGATCAACTGGGAAATGTACAAGAAATTTAAATGTGACCATACCAACAAATGGTATATGCACAACTCAGCAACTGTCCTGGAAAATGACACGCATAAACTCCTATGGGACTTTGAAATACACAGAGATTACCCAATCTCGGCCAGAAGACCAGACCTTATAATAATCAACAAAAAAAGAAAAAGAGTTTTTGCAAAAGGGTCGACTTCGTTGTCCCGGCTGACCACAGAATAAAACTGAAAGAATGTGAAAAGAGGGATAAGTACCTCAACCTTGCTAGAGAATTGAAAAAATCTATGGAATATGAAAGTGACGATTGTATCAAGAGTTATTGGTACTTTTGGCACAATAACTAAAGGATTATTAAAAGGCCTGCAGGATTGGAAGTTGACGGAGGGGTAGAGACTATCCAAATGGCAGCATTACTGAGAACGGCCAGAATCCTGAGAAGAGTCCTGGAGACTTGAGGAGACTTGCTTTCACTCAAACTCCACTGAAAGACCATCAGCGAATACTGATATGAAAAACTCTAAAGGAATAATAATAATAATAATAATAATAATAATAACTTTTGCTGAGTTTACTAAAATGACAGAAATATGAAGCAACCAGTAAGAATTGAACTCTCCACTCATTCGTGATTGACTTTGAAACTTTCTTACCGAGGTACCCATATTCTAGAGTGAAGGTGATAAAATAAAATGCAATTTTACCGGAAATGAAATATACTAGGGTGAGTCGAAATTTTTGCAATATTTTTGTAACTTGAGGGAAAATTCGACTCCTCCGGATATTTTGTCAAGGTCGTGAAGGTAACGAACAATAGAGAACTGTAACATGCCAAGCACACCTGATACTCTTCAAGTGCTACTCATAGGATTTGTCTCAATGGCGTGAATCAGGGCCTCGGAATCAATGGATAAAAACTTACCTGACCTTGTCTGATCGTCGAAGTTATTGCAACCCGAACGTAATTTCATGAACCACCTGGTCCTAGTATTGTGCTTTCATCGTTCGCACAACATATATTTTTGTTTGCATCCGTGGCGTTAAGGTGCAATTTGAACTCGTAAACTAGGTGTTCCTGAATTACACTACGTTGCACATTTATCTGAGAGGCTTTCAAATTACACACTTAGTGAAGCAATGCACAACATGTCAGCACACCAACTACCATGATACTACCAAAACAAGAATTTCTGAATTAGACTACGTTGCACGTTTATCAGTGAGGTTTTCAAATCAAACATGGAGTGATTCAATGAACAACGTCTCAGCGCACCAACTAATAACATGCTACCAACTACTGCTAGTACCTTTAACGACTTAAACTTCTTCGGTCACGTGATATACACGTGTTGCATTTTGACACTTGACCGAGCCATCAATCAGAGATTCTCTACACAGGACGAACCTGGGAAAATTAGCTGAAGCAGTCACGAGGTAGAACGGAATTAGTTGGTGTTATGAAATGATATACGCAGATGCCCATGTGGGAGTGTAGCTGTCCGTCAGAGCGAGTCTCAATCAGAGTTTGAGTCAGTCAATCTCAACTTGCGGTCAGATGAAAGCGGGCAGTCATGAAGAGACCCAGCTGGGGGAGTGGACACAGCAAGCCTCCGATTTAGTACCCACCATTGGCCGAGAAGCAGAAGTGGAGCATTGAAGATAATACAACGTGGTATGGTAAAGAGAATAAGTTATGGGTCAGTATAGCAGTCTGTCTTCGCCTCCCTGTCACTATCTCTGACACTCCTACAGACGTTTTGACACAAAGAAGAATAAGGAGAGTTATATTTTTATAACGAAGTATTATGGTCATTTTTACCAACCCCTCCGCTAGAGCAGGATATGACGCAAGGTCAATTTTTAAGCGGAGTTTACAGGTTTGAATTCAGAGTTTTCCTTCTCCTAGGCTAGTTGCCTAACCAAGGCTGAAGAAATCATACCTTTCCCAAGGGTATTAGTGCTAAGTGAAATGCAATCAATCTCGTCCAGGATTTGAACTCGTGTCACCGAGTCCATTTCCTCCGATGATAACCATTACACAAAGTATTATGGTAATACTTTCTCCATCTATATTCATACTTGGGGCTACACAAAACACGCCTCTAAGTACTAGTTGATCTAACGGTTTAACGTACCAAAATATAGGAACATTTTTGACGGGCACGAATAATTATGCTCTTTTCATATTTACTATGTCTCCATAACTCTGTAGACTGTCTTTGACTGATCTCCAGTTTTCTGATCAAGTGACGTCCTCGCTCACTTCTCAACAATTCTGTCTTTGCGAACTACTCCTCGTCACTTTGCTAAATCTGCACGGCTATATCTGAATATATTCACCGCAGACCTTCTTTGTCATGCCCTGGGTATCCTGGAGACCGTCGTTCCTATTTTGATTTTTTTTTTTTTAAATACAACCACATGTATATATACACTGTATCACATGACAACGGACAACCTAAGTGTACACTTCTGTCATTTTAATAAACTCTGAAAACAGAATTAGCTACTGGGTGCATTGAGTCATGAATCTACATTTTAGCAGAGGATTTTGCTTTGTCTACAAGAAGTTAAACATAAAAAAATATTTAGCTTTCTTCGCATAAATATAGGATGTAAGAAGAATACATTTTAATGTGGGGACACATCTACATTCTTAAAATGGATTAAACGATCCAGGTACAATTCTGGATTTGGCAGTTTGCATTTCTCTGAAGGCTAATGCCATCGAGAAAGCTATGAATCCATCTCTTCTACACTCAGCAGTGAATAAGTAATAGTAATAATAATTAGAATTGACTGGGGTCTAAAATTTTAAGTTAAGGTTAGCCTTCTTGGAGGAAAAAAAAACATTGAGTTCAAACCTCCTGGCCGTTTAACGTAATATGGTAGAATATGTATTTACCAGATTACTTTGCCATAAGCAGCATATGACACAATGTCACAATTTAATGGGAGTAAAGTTAGTTGGAATTCAGAGTTTCTTCTTTCCCGTGATCGGTAAACCTACCGAAGCCACAGAACCCAGGCTGTCTTACAATTTACCCTCGATTTGTGGATGAACAGGTGGATTCATACCCTTCTCATGAGCATTGTTACGAAGTGAAACAGAAGTAGCTTCGTACAGTATTTGAACTCAGGGGGAGCTGTTACATGGTGGAGTGGTTAAGGCAGTTTGACATTGTGTTTGAATTCATTCTGACAACTCTAACAATCTCATAAATCATAACATTTGTGTTGTAAAGATGGAAGACCAGCAGTATATGCAACTGCCATCCATTCGTAAAACTCTGCCCTGGACTGTGTCGGACCCAGGCTATGATTTATAGTTATGTGAGAATTACAGACACCATCGGGTATTATCAGTATACATTTACCCAACCCTCCACATGGGCAGCATGGGACACAAATGCAGTTGTTATTTAAATATTTTTGGTCGACTACTATGGGATACCAGGTATTCCAATCTAATACAAACAATTTGCACGTAGTTAAGCGGACTTTAGCTGATTTGATTTCTGAGTAATCCTTTTTATAGACTAGTTTCCATTACAAGTGTACCATAGGACTAAAATGTTGTGTTTTAAAGAAAGGAGTCCACAGAAAAAGAAATACTCAAACTCGAAATTTAAGGGAATAAAATATTAGTCGTTTTTTATTCACCTGCACAACAATAGTTGCACCACGAAAAGTTCGTTTCGTTATGTTCTTCCTTTCCCTTCTTCTTGGTGGCGACGGCGGGTGTTGGTGTTAGCCGGCTTTTGACACGCTCCAGACAGTTGGGTCATAACAGGCAGGGTAGGATGGGTTGGGGTCTCCTGGACCTTTGACGCACCTGTTTTGAAACCTGCCTTCAACTCTGCCAAAATCTCCTGACTTGTTTTCTTATATAGAGATTTTGGAGAACAAATCAAAAATCACATAATGTTCGATGTCAACAGTGAAACTGTCGTAAAACACGTGATAATTCATGTGTGATTATTTTAAAATCACGTCTAACTTTGCAAGTCACCCAGCCGGCACGCGCTAGGTTCGTGACATTTCTACTGATTGACGACAGCCGATGCGCTCGCGCGTTCTCAACGACTGCGCCCGTCCGTTATATTACACAAAGCTAAAGAAACCAGTCAACTCAACATAGCTGTAAAGATAATTATTGGATTGCTATCTTTTTCAAGAGTATGTGAAATGCAATCCAGTATGTCACCGTGTTCATTTCCTACAACGATAGTCATTACACCACGGCCACCTCTATATGTGTATAAAAATAAATTTGCGCAATTGTACGACTACAGGCGTCAATATGTACCATTAACTTAAAACCCTTTGCGCAATGATGATGTACTGCGTAGTGTTACATAGCCATACATGAATACGTGGAATTGACATTTTCATACCAGTAAGCAAAATGTTCATAATGTCCATAACGCACATATATAACATAGGAATCCCGAAACACAAAAAACACTAATGCCTTCTTAGTTCAGGTACGAAACTTTTTTATTACCTTGGAATTGAAAGGTTTTTCGACATGAGGAAGACAGAGGCTCAATCTTTCTATGACGACTTTTTCATCCGCCCCAAACCATGTGCGACACCCGCCGCAAAGCCTCGGCGAGCAAGCGAAAGTCAACCTTCTTCTTCCGAAGCAGGAACTCGACTAACTGACTTTTCTCAAATCCCCCAAATCCTCCACGGTCGCTTCCGATGCATGACGTCATTCACACCCCCTTGGTCACATTTTCTATCTGGGATTTTTATTTTGGCATCTTTGAATGACACATCTTCCACGCGCACGCGTCAACTCCAGCGCTCATGTTGCACCTTAACTAACCCATGCATAAGCGAAAGTTTCTCAGCCTAACTAAACCGAAAGGCAAGATATATAAAACGAAATCCCTCGATCATTATATTACACTAGGAGAAATATCTTAGAAAGACAAGATCACGTGACTTGTGCTATCTATTTCTCGAAAATGGATACGAAAAATACCAAAGTTCACATTCTATCTTGCTGTTAACATCAAATGTACCCAAAACCCTACTATCAGTGAAATGAAGAGGTACAGCCAAGGAGACTCATTTGATTTGTGCTATGTCTAGCTCGAAGGCAATCAATAATTATCTTTGTCGAATGGTAAAAGACGACAGAGACAGCCTCAACAAATACATAAAAACTCCCACCATAAGTATTTAGCGCTGTTGTGTATCTATAAACTTTTCTTTGTTTTTTATCAAAACAGGGTGCTCATGTCTATGAGACATTATTGCAACTTGTACCTCAGAAGCCAAAGAGAATATAGCAGGAGATCATGTTGCCCAGTCGGCTAGGGCTATAGAATACACCCACTGACCTTATCTATTGACCTTATCTATTGACCTTATCTATGGGTTAGATAGAACTAATGGCATACTTACGCTAAACTGAATTGTTTGACTAAACTGAATAGCTTGGAATAGAAATGTTTTTGACAATTAAACCGTACTTATATCTAAACTGTGTGCTTATGCTAAACTGAATTATCTTAAATGGAACTGTTTTCTGACATTGAAAATCTACTTACACTAAACTAATTTGTTTAAAATAGAACTGCTTTGACATTTAACTGTGTGTAAACAAAATCTGTACTTATACTAAACTAAATTAGCTGAATTAGAACTGCTTTACTAAACTGAATAGCTTGAAATAGAAATTATTTTGACAATTAAAATGTACTTACATTTAAACTGCGTATTTATGCTAATCTGAATTCTTTGAAATAGAACAGATTATTTACATAAAAATGGATTTGGCGTTAAATAACCAACAAAGGTTGATATGCCATAAGAAAACAACCAACCAACCAACCAGGAGTTCATGTTTACTGCGGAAGACTGTAGCATATAAGAAAGTGGTGCAAAAATATACTCAGCTCTACTGGAAATGCTTTTCAGCTATTAGAAAATGATTTTCACTTTTCTTGTTTTGGGGCTGTGGAAGAGTGAGTTTCAAGGAGGATTGTGATTTGAAACTGAGCCAGATAATGATTAGAAGTCTGTGGAATTTTGCCAAGTTTCTTGTTAGTTACATTCTATGACATTTATAAACCACATACACCAAGAGTATACGCACAGAACCAAATCTGCAAATGTTACAACATTCTGTGAGATTTTGAAATAAAAATCGGTCGTTAATCCGAGCGAGAATAGTGTACGCTGTAATAGCAAACAAGAAGGGCATTTCAGCTTGTGAACTTCGTTGAACCGGTAGACCACGAAAAGAAATGTGACGTGAAGGTGACAGAGATAGCAATCATAGTCTGTGTTCTTGGAACAATCCCAAAGAACCAAGAAAAGCAATCTGAGGAACGAGAGATCAGTGGACAGATTAAGACCACCGAGGCAACAGTACTATTTAGAACGGCTAAAATACTAAGGTTCGGCAGCCTGCTTGGCTGGGACTGTAGAAAACACCGTCTACATCCTTTCAGAGGGGTATGACCACCCTCAGCAGGTGTTCTGGATATGATATTAAACGATCTGATGGTGAGGCTCCAGCATTGGAGATTTGGGCAATGTGGAATACTACTTGATTGCTATTGCTCCCAGGTCCACCTGACCTGGTGTGGTACCACCCAATAAAGTCTTACCTTTGGATCAAACAGAACAATCTGTGAGGAAGCAGATGACTGATGTTGAATTGTGACTGTTAAATTGCAATACTAAAATCATTTAACTGTGTGCAAAGAAGAGTTTGGGCTCATTTAAGAATGTTATCTACAAAATGTGTTTACAAATTATATATATATATATATATATATATGAAGAGGATATGGCATTAAATAACCTACAATGGATGATATGCAGTAAAACCAAACCAAACTAAACTAAGGTTCAATTCCGATTTCATGGTTTAATTACATATCCATTTTCGTGGGTTATGTAATGCCAAAACTATCCTTGTAGAAGTATAGTTAAAGTATTCTTTAACCTATAGCTCGAGAGAAGGGGCTCATACTTTTCCCCATGGAATTAGTTCGAAAGCGAGCGTGAAAGCTTAACTAGTTTGAACTTACTTGCTAAGATGTTGCAAATCGACCACGTCAGCTACGAAGCCACTGAGACTCCTGCTCGGAATACTAAGAGACGAGGAAGCCTGAGTAGACTTGCTCATTGACGAAGATCTATAAAGGCACCTGTTATAATTGGTATTAAATTCGAATTATTGCATTGATGCGACAATTCAGTAATCGAAATAATAATTGCAGCAACCAGTATCGGCAATATAAACAAAAATAATTTAAGGACAAATAGACAAAAACGCAATCAAATAATCTATGAAGGTGAGGCAAAAGTAATAGTTTTCCTTTAGTCTAGGAATAATTACCAAAACAGGAATATGTATTATACATAAAAGTAAAGCGGGTCTTCCGTGGATCACATCCCTACTTCTCAACATAGTCACCTTTTTTTTTTAGTGGCAACGTTCCTCTTGGCCATTCTACTGGGGCTGTAGGAAAACATCGACTAATTTCTGAAGAGCGGTAGGATCCCCCACTAACGAATGTCCTAGATACCACACTAAACAATGTGATGGTGAGGTTCCAGTAATGTTGGAGCTTTGGTAAATGTTGAGTAACCTTTCATTGCCATCGCCTCCCATGTCCACTCTAGCCCAAGGTAATAATACCTGATAGGGTCCTATCTAATGGAAAAAAAAACTGCGTACTTATGCTAACCTGAATTATTCGAAAAAAACATTTTTTACGTTTAACTGTGTGTAAACTAAAACTACTTTATACTAAAGTGAATTGTTTGAAATAGAACTGTTTATTTATAGAAAAATAAGATTTGGCATTAAAAAGCCTATAAATGCTGATATGCCATAAAACCGAAATAAATAAACAAAGAAACAACGTTCAACGTTTGAACGAGAGCGTGTATTCTCTGACTTGTAAAATTTTGTTGACTGTTTTTTGATCCAATTCATCACTGCACCACTGTTATCACTTCCGCGTCACTGACATAATGTTTGCCTCTTTCATGGAGCCGAAGAGGTGATAATCCAAAGACGCTAAATCTTGCCAATCAATAATATCCCCCTCTGCATGACAATTCTTGACCACTCACAAGCATAGGACAAGGGAGACAATTGCCTCGTTCGGTGAACAATTCCACTGCATTCTCTATTCTGACCAGATTTAGGGATATATACTCTCATTCGAAGGTAGAGCACAGCAATTGAAAGAAAATCCTTTTTGACATATTGTTTGTTTATTTGTTTGTGTAATGGAATATCAACCTTACTGGTTTATTTAATGCCGAATCCATCCTTCTAGAAGAACGGTTGTGATAATATTTAATAAGAATAAAGGGGGGGGGTTCATACCATTCCCAAAGGTATTTGTCCGAAAGTGAACGTACTAGCATGACTGGAGTTTGAACTACGATTCTGCAGTCTATCGCTTTAACCATTACAACGCGAGGTCACCCCTTAGAGTGAACGGAAAACCAAGCGAAAAGATAGGCAAGTACTTAGATCTGGCAAGACTGCTGAAAAAGCTATGGAATATGTATGAAGGAGACGGTGATACCAGTTGTTGGTGAAGATCTTACAACAGTCCCCAGAGACCTGGAAATAAAACTAGTGGAATGGCAGATCCGGAAAAATTGAGACTATCAAGTCTAAAGCACTACTGATATTTACTTGAACATTTGGAAGAGTCCAGGAGATTCGAACAGTTAAAATCCCGAAAATATCGGGGGTAACCACCTGTTCAAACTTATGTGAAAAACTCACAATGAACTTGATAATGGATCAATTGATAAAACCCAACTGAATAGCAACTGTATGTCATGTGAATGCATAGATGAAACTAATAATCCCATAATAAGCAGCAAACCTACTCAAAATGTTTATCAGACTATGCACGACTGGGTTGGAAATTGTGCAAGAGATTAAAATATGACCATTCTACCAAATAGTATATGCACACGGGAGAATCCTTCTAAGAAAAGGACACGCATATAATTCCCTTGGATTTTGAGATGCAAACAGATCACCTAATCCCTGCAAGAATACCACAAAGTATGATCTAGTTGAAAGTATTCACGATTATTAGCGATAGATTATCTCTGCAGATGATTAAATGCCACCAAAAGGCAAATATTCCCAAAGGATGACGAAAGGCGAAAAGTACATGGATCTAGAAAGATAAAAAACACACACACACACACAGACACACAGACACACACACACATATCTAGTCTGCCAAGAATGTAAAAAATGCTAAACTAACATCTTGACATCTCCTCGAAGACTAGAGAAGAAGAAGAAGAAGAAGAAGAAGAAGAAGAAGAAGAAGAAGAAGAAGAAGAAGAAGAAGAAGAAGAAGAAGAAGAAGAAATATGATAAAAATTCTGGATA
This sequence comes from Sepioteuthis lessoniana, assembly GCA_963585895.1. Classification (NCBI taxonomy): domain Eukaryota; kingdom Metazoa; phylum Mollusca; class Cephalopoda; order Myopsida; family Loliginidae; genus Sepioteuthis; species Sepioteuthis lessoniana. Next base: position 52,321,080 of record OY757937.1, on the reverse strand, counting down.
TGTAGAGTGATCATTTTCATTTCTTTTTTGAGTATTTTCTATACAGTATATGTGGAAAATAACAGGATAGACAGTGCTCTTTAATTTTCGTTTGACAACCTATCCAAGAGAAAGAAAACTACATTCAAAACCTATTAAACTCTCCTTTCTGTCGTATCCTGCTCGTAGAGGGGTTACGTAAATATATATATTGTAAGAAATAGGACTTCGGTTTTACCAAATCCTCTACCCAAATAGGATGCGTCATAAGATCTGTTTTTTTTAAGTGTAATTTAAGAGGTTTGAATTACGAGATTTCCTTCTCGTAGGCCGGTAATCACACCAGTCTCTCCTACAATTTTATCCATAGCTGGAGGAACAATAGTTGGCTTCATGCTTTTTTCCAAGGGCTACGCGAATCCAAATAACCTTATCCAAGATTTGAACTCGGGCCACTGTATCCATTTCTTATCCTGATAAACATTACACCACGAGTTGATCATTGTCTGTAGACAAACACTTTCTAACAAAGGTAAAAACAAACATTAAAAGTAAAACTATTACTTGGATAAATTACTTGAAGGCGTATGGCAGAATTCCCTACTATGTTGAATGTTAGAAATATCCCAATAAGTTGCAAATATTATTTTGAAAGAATTGAAAAACTGAAGAAGGAATCAAAAAACAAAATGTCCAGCAGAATTTAACAAATATAGTTATTTTCCAGCGAGACACATAATTCCCAATTCTTTTCATTATAGCATTAAAACTGCTGAATTATATTATTAAAAAATGCCAAATGGCTACAGATTTTCTATGTTGAAGTAAAGAGAAACCGCTTCTCGTATCACTTCTTGTTAAAATTATGGAATTAGCACACTTAAAAGATGTTCACTTAAGTTTTATTCCTATTGAGTAGTAACTAAAACAAATAAAAACTTTTGGCGTGAAGTACTTTTTTCAATAGCTGAACATTCAGATTTCGTAAAATATTCCTCAAAGTAGATTAGATTATTTTAGTTAACGGTATTGGTTTCTCCCAGCGAACATATTAAGGAGTAACCCAATGTTGAGGAAAGAAATCACGGAAAGATCTTTCAATCGGCATTTTGAAAACAAATAGGAGCAGAAGTTTAGACATACAAAGTTTATGGTTTATTTTTTCCTAAGGAGATACGTCAGATGAACAAGTCAACGACCAAAAAGCTTACCCTGAACTTAATTCTTTCTAATATATTCTGAACCTTTCTTAAACTAGACAAGAGATGACATGAATAAATAAAGACGACAGAACGAGTAATAAACTATTATATATATATATATATATATATATATATATATATATATATATATATATATATATATATATATATATAGTGCATTCAATAAGTTTCCAGACTTTTTTTCTACAGGCATTTAAAATTATCGTAGACTCTTGAAAATTCATTATGTTATTGCTATACAGCTTTTGAGATGACAGACCAATTTTTATGATTTCAGGTTCAAATGAACAGCTAGAGCAGGTTTTGGAATATACACTAATAAAGCCTGATTGTCACAGCTGGTGAATTTCAAAAATGCATTCCATACGTCTGAAGAAATTCCATACCTTTCTGTGGTATTTTTCCTAGTTCAAAACACATTATTCTAAAGTGTCCTCACGTCCAGATTGCATTATATATGTATATATAGGCAGATTTTCTTCATTGATAGATATTTGTTTGAACATAATAGACATTTTTTGTCAACATATTTTTTGTTAATCCTTTCAAATTGCTGTATTCATCTTATGATATTCGGCGGGAATTGGTGGATAAAGTTCCATTGCACAGTATTTAAAAAAACATTCCTGCCCAACAACAGAATTACGGAAAATTCTTACCGAAAGCCCAACAATATTAGAACATCAAAGTAACAAGCAAGAACTACAGATTCCCGAGGCACTAAATATTAGGAACATACAATTCAAATCTAATAGAATTAATTTTGAAACCAGACTTAATGTACTTAAATGTCTTTAGTTACTGGTGCTTATTATAGAAACAAATTCGAAAAGTAAATACTGCACAATATAACTGTAAAACGCTCTTATATGACATCCTCCCCTGATGATGGCCTAATGTTTGGCTGAAAGTACTTGGGAAATAACTAATTATGGAATATTTATTAACCTATTCCCGCCGTATATCATAAGATCAATACGGCAATTTGAAAGGATTAACAAAAAATATCGAGACAAAAAATGTCTATTATGTTCAATTATATATATATATATATATATATATATATATATATATATATATATATATATATATTATTATTATTATTATTATTATTATTATTATTATATAAATAATTAGCCTAACCCTTTGTAATATATTTTGAACCCTTCTTAAATTTGACAAGAGACTAGATAAAGAAATAAAAACATCAGAACGAAAAAATCAATCATAATGCACAAGATGTCACAATCAGAAAACGACGTGAAATTTATGTACTAGACAATACATTATTAAATAAAGAAGGAGAAAACATTGAGGTGTGTATTAATATGTCAATTCCCAGACACGAAAAATACATAAGACAATAAAAAAGAGACAAATTAAAAAAGCAAAAAACTACAACAAGAATTACACATGGACCAATTTGACAACAGGAATTATGAAACTTAAAAACAAAAATGAGAAAAAAACAGCTCTGAGTAAAATGTAGAAGACAAACACCAGGAATTAGGTAGAGATAAGCTGGACAATGTCACGCTGAGGAAATCCAGTGAGAGAAACTGAATTCTTATTAACAGCCACTTAGAGTAACACCATAACAACCATTTAGTCAAAAAGCAAGAAGCAGACGATATCTTGCAGAATTTAATCCTGATGTAGATTAGACAACTGAATTAGTATTTTTTGGCAATACATCCGCTTAAACCGAACCCCAGTTGCATATCTTGGAAACGGGACCAAGAGAAATCGGTATCCACATAAACTCAGATAAAACTATTTCATGTCTTTTAATCAAAATAGTGCCATACTTTCATTTTTGTGGAAGTAAAATACGGAATAGTTTTTAAAACTTTAGTATGGTTAGTGCAATTTTTGAAAAAAAAACCCCTGATAAATCAAAAAATATTATTACCTCTATTATGCCAACACTTTTTAAAATTAAAGTTCAGCCCAATATAATCGAGAAAGAAAACAAACAAAGAATCTATGAATTGCTTAACTGCGAAACCAAGCCAAATTTTCGTTGTCTACAATATACAAAGCAAAGAAATATATTTAATAGAAAAATAGCTTTTTTGAAGAAAAGTGGAGAAGGATTAAACAAAAAACAAAAAGAAGGCTTTTTAACTGCTCCCGCTACCGTGATTAAGAAGGAGCCAACAACGTTAATAAGAAAGAACACTAATGAATTGAAAGTCCACAAAATTACTGTGAGGGTAGTAATTAAACGAAATTTAAGGTCAGATCTTTAACCCCTTGTTTACGCTATATATGCCGTTTAGAAAAAAAACAAAAGCAACTTCCCATCCAAATATTAGTTTGCTTAAAACTGCTATTGAGGAGGACTGGAATAAAATGTCTGTAGAATTTATTTTGAAGGCAGGAAAATCGTGTCAAAGGTGTGTTGATAGAATTATTGGAAAAGATGGTGGCCATATGGAGTAAAGTTACTGTTTTGTGTCTATCTTTATTTGTTGATTATGTTTTTTAATTAAGATTAATCTTGCTTTTTTAATAGAGTCGTTTATTATTATATTAGAATGTTCCAAATTTGCCGTCCGTACCCTGTTGGCCGGTTTATATACTTGATTACTATAACTCATCTACTGAAAGCGATGGCAATATTTGCACTGGTAAAACTTTGTCTACTATTAACAGGTGAACGACCATATGGATATCTGGTCCCTCTGAAAAAGTAAAATGGGGATTCTTCCAAGCAATAGCCATGTCAGTACAGCAGCATAGTTGCACCACGTATACTTAAAACGCTTTGCGAAAAATCATGATGGGAGTTACACTAGGATGTTGCCTGTTGTTTTGAATAAATCCTTGAAGAAGCTGAGCAAGCCATAATGGGCATTGCTGAAGAAGTAAGGACGAATTCATAAGGGACGTTCTTGGCCAACACATTGATACAGCAGTGTGAACCGATAGGAACGAATAGTGAGAGGAAGTCAAAAGAAACCATACTGTCCGCAAGCCTTGAAGATAATATAAATGCCAGACAATAATCAGGAGACAGAAATTGAACAATCCAACATCTAGAAAGAATACAAGAAAAGGAAGAACTGAAACACGAAATTGTAAAAGCGACTAAGATTTTCCCATACAGACATAGATATTTACCAACCCCTCCGCACAAACAGGATGAGATACGGTCAATTTAAAACGGAGTTTAACCGGTTTTGATTCAGAGTTTTCCTTCTCCTGGACTGGTTGCCCAACCAAGGGTGAAAAACCATGTCTACCCCAGTATTTATCCATAGCTGGAAGGAGAATAAGAGGATTCATACCTTTCCCAAGAATATTAGTGCTTGGTGAAATGCAATCAGCCGCATACAGGATTTGTACCCATGTCTCCGTGTCCATTTTCTACGATGATAACCATTATACTACAATGTATGAATAGACCAAAAACTTCCGTTGAAGACGAGACACGTAGAGAATTCTCCTGGGCTTTCAGATACAAACTAAACAGTTAATCCAGCTTATTAGAAGTAATTCTGACTGCTAAATAAAAAGAAGTACTGAGTTTTGCTCTTCAGATTGATCACAGTGAAATTAAAAGAATGCGAAAAACTCGAGAAATATCTCTATCTGAGAATATGATGGTATACAAATATGACTGTGATACTAATCGTAGATCGAGGACTCGGAAATATACCAAAGTACTGAAGTGTTGTCCCTAATAACGGCTATATCACGGTGGAAAGGGAAAAAACTCAAAAACACAACATTTAAGGTCAGAACCTCGGTTTTTTTTCTCCTTTCGTTGTGCAGTCTCGGTTATTGGGGGAGAAGAAATAAAAAGATAGCGGACACTAGCTAGCTTTCTTCGTTCTTTTATGCTCTGTTTCTTATCGTATTTTTCATTCATCTCTCGTTTTTGCTCTGTATGTCTACTCGGATCCCAGCAACCAATATAGAACAAACCATGCAATATACATATATATATATATATATATATATAATCGATATAAACCTTGGTAGATTTTTTCTGACTCTCTTGGAATTTATATATATATATATATATATATATGTAATATGCTAATTTTCTGTCTGGTGTGAGGTTGTTTGATTTTTGCTTTTTTTTTTACTATAAACATAGTTTTCTTTCCATACATCTCTAGTCGGCATTAGGTACCCTGATGAGCCACTTTGGCGAATCTATAGTCGGTTAGTTCCTGACTCACTAAGTAATTATCGATACTATATATATATATATAAGGATATATAGAATACCATACTCCCATTTTCGCCTGGGGTGACATGGCGACCCTGCAAGATCTGAGGTGCTATATCTAGCATATCTTGTTACATCTTGCCCTTTGGAAGAAATCTGGAACCCATATTTTCGGTTCCTGGCTTTTTTCATAACTTGTCTATTCACACCCTGCTATCAATTGCTGACAATGCTACAGAACCCGGAAAAGAGATGTGGAAATCTTGAAACTCGAGAGGTGAATTCACACTGTCCAGACCACAGCACTTCTGAGATCAGCTAGAATATTAAAAAACGTTCCTAAGAACTGGTGAGACTTGCTACCACTAAGACGTCAGAGAAAACCACCATTCACGGTTGGTGAGAAAAACTCGTAAAAAGATTAAAATCATATTTAATTGTCGAGACCAATTTTCGAATACTCTCAGCTTGACACTATTCATTGATACAAAGAAAACTCAATCATGTTAATTGTTTGATCGATTTCTTTTAGGCGAGACCTATTTCAGTTTACGGTATTCTGGAAAAGATTCAATTGTAGCCAAACTGGGGTTTGAAAGTCGGATTCAAATAAAATGAAGAACCCGCCAGTGAATTGCTAAGTAATTACGAAGGCCGGTCTGAGAGACGCACACAAAATACCTTCGTTCTTTGAACCGCTGCTGAATACAAATATACACAGAATCACTCTTACTATTTGCAAGTGGAATTAAGAACAAACCTCAGCGGCTGTTTTCCTCCTTTGCCAACATCTTGGAGATTTTTCAGGTAAATAAATGCACCTTAGAGATCAGCACTAAAGTCGAAGGTAAATATCACATGTTTACAAGTGGAGGAAATGATAGTCATCTACAAGAAAGTGCTTGAAATAAATTCTTCTTGGTCAGGATACAATCTTTGCTAAATTGTGCATAATAATGAAAGATTATGCATACAACTAAGCACAACCATGTTCTTTACAGGATATATATATATATATATATATATATATATATATATATATGTGTGTGTATGTGTGTGTGTGTGTGTGTGTGTGTATTGCAATTCTCTATGATTTACTGAATCTAGCACCGAGACTAAAGGTTACTTACTGTATATGCTGTTATTGAGTGGTTACTAAGTCTCCAGACAAAAAAGTTTTTACTACCGTCCTGAAAAAACAATTTTTAAACCTATTTTTATTACTTTGATATAATCAGTAGTTGTTTGGCACAAAAAACACCATTAAAACTTTTAAGAAATGAATATTATTTATTTTGGTCCATATGGTCGAATGATTGTGGTACCTGTATTTTTTAAACATCCATTAAACAAAAGATGCTTTTCTTTTATTACAAGTAGAAGAAAAACATTAACTTGAATGGAATAATAGCAAATTTTCAAGTCATTTAAGAAAGAACTAAACAATAATATTTTTACTCTATGATGAAAAAGTACAGAGAAAGACAAGTTAAATGAAGACTGATTATTGAGGTTTTATACGTGTACATGTAAAAGTCTATCAATAGTCCAAACCGTAATAAAATTTCTTTTTTTAAGTTCAAGCCAAAATGAAAATAAAAATACAAAAGAAAAAGACAAAAGGCATAAGCAAAAAGCAATAGAATCTCTATTCCTTAGTACGCTGAAAGAAAAAAAAGAAAGCATTTTTATATAATTAAAAGAGTAGTAATTTCCTAAGCGTTTTGCTTAGTTGTGGAATGAAGCACCCAATTATAATTGAAAAAAGTACCCCAAACTTATATGAAAACTCTTTGACATTTTATAATCGAATATATTGATTGTTTCCTGAGGTGTCTCATACGATGGGGCTTGCTGTCTCCATTTAATATTCTTGTGTACCGAATCACTGTAAATCTCAAGTCCAAGAGGTGACCTATCTGTATAATATATTATTATTATAACTATAGTATAATATATGATTATAAAAATAATTATAGTAAATTATATCATTATAATATATAATTATAGTATAATATATTATTATAATATATTTATAGTATAATATATTATTATGATATAATATATATATATGTATATATAATATTATTATTATTATAATTATAGTATAATATATTATTATGTAGATTTTTTATTTCTTTTCTTTCAGCAATTTTTACACACACACACACACACACACACACACACACACACACACACACACACACACACACACACACATATATATATATATATATATATATATATATATATATACAATAATTAAAAACTCATGGTTGAATCCATTTTTTTTATCAAAGTTCAAAATTGCCCTATATAAAAAATATTGGAAACATCAATTTAATATTTTGTTGCGTTGCCTTTGTTTTGTTTCACTGCTTCCAGTCGCTTTCTATAGTTGGCCACAAGTTTTCCACACTGATCCAGCGTTACTTTACCCTATTCTTCATTGCATAATTCCTCGAATTGCTTGATATTTTGTGGATTCCGCTTATGAACTTTAACCTTCAAAGTAATCCACAAATTCTCAGTTGGATTCAAGTCAGGAGACTGACTTGGCCAATTGAGAGTACTTATACCATTATTTTCAAACTATTCCTTTGTAAGTTTTGTGATATGTTTGGGATCATTGTCGTGTTGAAGCATGAAATTCCAACCATGTCCAAAAGAAGTTGCAGATTTCTGAACGTTCTTCTTTAGAATCTCACTGTACGTGCTACCATTCATTCTACCATGGATAACTTGTAACTCACCAGTGAAAAGCATCCCCATATCATAATGGAACCACAACCAAACATAACTGTGGGGATGGTATTGTGCTTCTTGAAGGCAGCGCCATTTTTTCGCCAAACACTTGTCGCTGTGTTCCTTCGGAATAGTTCAACTTTCGTTTCATCCGACCAGATTACCTTTTCCCAAAACTGCTGACCTTTCTTTTCATAAGTTTCGATAAACTTTAATCGGTCTTTGACAGTCTTCACTAAAGGCCCTTTTCTTGGTGATCTTGAATGAAAGCCTGTACGATACAGAGCTCTGCTAATGGTATCCTTACTTACATTAATTCGAGCACCCTGATGATCAGTTTTGATTTCAGAACGAGTAATGAAGGGGTTTATTTGCACATTTCTGCTGATCCACCTTGAAGTACACTCATTCATTTTTCTCGGACTTCCATTTCTTGGAATGTTTGCTGTACCGTCGCCATACTTCTTATAATTTCTGATGATATTTCCTACTGAACTTAGTGCTAGATACATTTCTTTGCTAATTTTTCTGTAACCTTGTCCACCTTTGTGACGTTCAATGATTCTATCTCGCATATCTCTGGATAATTATTTTGTTTTTGCTATTTTTAATCCTTGAATTGCAAAATGCACATCAAAGAGTCAGATGATTAGGAGCATTTTCTTTTTAAAAAAATTGTGCTTCTTTGATTGGTCAGAGATAACATTTCAATACTATGGAAAATTTGAATGTTTAAAGTCTTTTATACAAATTTTCGATTGGAAATTTGAAAAAAGTGTCTTGTATCGAATACTTTTGCATAGGGTAATTCTGAACTTTGCTAAAAAAAAAAAAAAAAAAAAGAAGGGATTCAACCATGAGTTTTTAATTTTCCTTTCGCATACAACTAAAACAACTTTATTACTTACCATTTATCAGACAAAACGGCGAACACGGACTAGAGTTATAAAAGAAAATAACATGTATACAATACTTATGCGTATCTCTCTCTCTCTCTATATATATATATATATAATTTAGGGTATCAATGTGTGTACATATGCACACACACACACACACACACACACACATATATATATATATATATATATATATATAGAAACACCCAAAATTATATATCTATATATATAGTTTATTTGCAAAGTTTAGATACTTTTTGGCATCTCCACTCTAGACGGAACCCCTCTTAAACTAGTAGACAAATTCACTTACCTAGGAAGCAGCGTCGCATCAACTGAAAAGGACATCGACACGAGGTTAACGAAAGCATGGACAGCTATCAAAAGGCTAGCGATTACATGGAAATCAGACCTAACCGATAAACGCAGTTTCTTCCAGGCAACGGTCGCATCGATACTGCTTTGTGGATGCACTACATGGACTCTAACAAAACGGCTGGAGAAGAAGCTAGACGGCAATTACACAAGAATGCTGCGAGCAATCTTGAACAAGTCCTGGCGGCAACACCCCACAAGACACCAACTGTACGGCCACCTGCCTCCTATCACGAAAACTAGTCAAGTTAGACGAACTAGACATGCAGGACACTGCTGGAGAATCAGGAACAAACTCATAAGTGATGTACTCTTATGGACCCACACACATGGTCGTGCAAAAGCAGGACGACCAGCACGAACATACATTCAGCAACTATGCGAGGATACGGGATGTTGTCCAGAAGACCTGCCTGAGGCGATGAACGATAGGGAAAAGTGGCAAGAGAGGGTCAGGGATATCCGTGCTACCAGCACTACATGATGATGATGATGATCTATCTATCTATCTATCTATCTATCTATCTATCAATCACTTTCTTTCTTCCTCTCTCTGTCTCTCTCTCTCTCTATATATATATATATATATATACAGAAATGTACAAAATTATACATATACATTCGTATAAATATCATCATCATCATCTCTCTCTCTCTTTGCCTTACTCTGCATTTTTTTCTATCTCTCTCATTCTCTATCCATCTATCTCTTTCTCACTCACCTACTAGTTCAGTCAATTATTGTTAATTGATTTAGTATCACTATTAATCTAAGCTGAATAAATTTAAAGGGTATTTGATATCATTTCAGACGTAATGTGTGCTTCTGAAATCAATGTCATTTTTTATCTAATAACTTAGCCACTTCTCTTTCATATAACTTCAAATGCGTAGAAAGTTCCCAAAATCCATGTTACATATTTAAATTCCTTTTCCTTTCTAGTGTGTTGTATTTATATACTTGAAAGAAAAAAAAACATTAATCATAGAATTTAAGGGTTGTTTCGAACACTGCTGTTAAAACTCGTGATAATTTGAACTAACATTGATCAACTTATTAAATGTCAATTTTCTTTTCTGAAATACCCTGCTTATTGGTTTTTCTTGCGATTGTTGGTTTGTTGTTTGGTTGTTTGGGTTTTATGGCATATCAACCTTTCTAGGTCATTTAACGCCAAATTCTGTCTATATATACATACATATTCAACCAAAGATTTCAAAACGAATATTGAGGTAGTTAAAATTTTCTATTTGCAGGATTTCATTTGTTCGCACAAGATTAAGCAGCTTTAAGTTATCATATTTTTTGGTACAACTCTGTCTCTCTCAAGAAGGACAGAATGTCATCTATTTTGACGTTCTCGAACAGATCGGTTCAATTATTTACTTTGAAAAATCGCTTTCTGATAACAGCAAAAGTTCTGCATTCTATAAGAATGTGTTTAACCGGGCAAGTTGTCTGGCAGGTTAAACATTGTGGTTGTGGTTCCTGTTTCAAAATGAAAGAGTGAGTAAGCCTTGTATGACCAATTCGCAATCAGGATATAACAACTTGTTCTCTTCTTGATTTTCTCGATGCTGGTCTCCACTCTCCTTGTGATCAAAACTGTATATTTTCTGTTACTACTCGTCCACCTTTCCGTCTATTTGTCTATTTCAGGATATATCAATTTCAATCTGTCTGAACATATAAAAAATGTCTTTTCGATACTGACTTCTTAATGGATCAAAATAAAAATTAATATTATAAGATCGATATTTTCTTTCATTCCCAATAAGTTTTTTTCTTTCGTTTTAAAATTTTTCCTGATTAGAAATTTTTATCGGCTAGAGTAATTTTCAGATACATAACTTCGAATCACCATTACTTTTTAATAGCATCAGCAACATATATTAAATTTACGAATAGGTTTCTAATTAATTGAGAAAATTAAAAAGAGAATCAATAAAAATGTGAAATGAAAATCATTGTTTTAGTGGAGCTCGTGGTCTGAGCAATTTAAGTGCAATATTGACTGGTTTATTGTTGAATATATTTACAGTGTCTCAAAATAGATGCAACCCATTCATATGATAGTGATTTATTACTGTGACAAGCGTAATAACGGTCATTTGGAACACGTCTTTTAAAAAAATGCAGCTTTTGAGCTCAACACGTCAAATCAATGTTTTCTTAATGTTATGATTATAATCTTCCAGGACATGCGCTCCTTTTTTAAGTTTCTTGTCACAGTAATGAATCATAATCATATTACTAAACTGAAACTATTTTGAGACAGTTTTGAATGATTTTCTCTAAATAATTAGTGACACAATATATTTTTCCTCTCTTGTTCAAGGCATTATGATCGAGGATTAATAGTTGTTATATTATACTATTTTCAAATATGAAATACAAAAGAACACAACATTATCATCATTAGAGTTATTAGCAGTCCCATGGGTCTCAAGTATATTAAGTTATCCTATATTAATTGATTGCATATATTTTGAGATAGTTTTGAATGATTTTGTCTTCAAATAAGTAGTGACGCAATATACTTTTCCTTTCTTCTTCAAAAAAATTGTGATCATTAATTTATTTTCAAATCTGAAACACAAAAGAACACAATATTATTAGTAGAATTATTAGCAGCCATATGGGTCTCAAGTATATTGACACACCCTGAATATCCTCGTAAAAAAGAACTTCTTACTTAAAGTTTAACTTCAGTTCGTGATGGTTTACAAAGAATAATTTACGTATACCAAAAATTTTTAAATCGGCTTCCGAGTCATATCAAATTGAATGATTTTTTTCTTATATTTATGCCTGAGAGTTGGCTAAAAAGTTCATATATTTAAAAGTTCATAGAATGTCGTTATCATATATGCTAATGTCTCTTTGATCAATGGGTTCCAAGCAATGCAACATGGATGGAAGAGGTGTTTGGACTGCAAGGAGGGGTTATGTTGAAAATAAAGCTCATTTGGTCGCAATCCATATGATTGAGTTTGATTTCTTTGTTTATTGGCATGTCAAACTTCGTGGGTTGGAGTCCAGTTGGACACATAGTATAATGGTTATAGGTGTTGGTTCCCTAAGCTTCTAAGGAGCCAATCACGTTGAGGTTACTGGTTCAATCCTGACTGCAGCCGAATAACAACACAAGATTCTTAACACATGTACCTGGTTATGGTTAACGGAATCAGAACAGGCGAACCCCGTGGATTCAATAAAGGACGTAGTTTGAATTTCCGTGTCGGTTCCCGAGTTCAATAAACACCTGAAGAAGGCCGGAGGACATATCAGCCGAAACGTTGTAGACATAGCAATAAAGATGAAGATAATAGACTGAAAACCCTTAATGATAAAAATCATCAAGCTTCGTCTCAGAAATTTGGACAACTAACATTTTTAGAATAAGATATAAAAATGTTCAAGGTGTAAAAATACTTTTACCGGATATATATATATACACACACACACATACACACACACACACACACATATATATATATATATATATATATATATATATATATATATATATATATGAAAAGGTGCTTTTATCAGATACTGACTTCTTCAAAAATAAGATAAAATGAAATAAAATAAAATAAAAGGAATAAATTGAATTTTTGTTAATAATTTTTTGTTATGCACAGTTGATGAGTTTTAGAATATGCTGACTGCTTCTTTTGGAAAGCGTTCAGGCAAGTCTTTTGAGAAGTTTTTAGGAGATGTAGAGTACTGCTTTGTTGCCATAAATCCCAGTAGACGCAAATTCATAATACTTATTATGGATCAAAGAGGTCCATAACCGACTTAGGTTCAAATCGATATAAATAATTGTTTTAAGAATAATTGCTCTATACCAAATAGATATTTACAAACAGTATTATTAATTATGTGAAACACTTGAAAAATTTATTACTGTGTGCAAATTATTAATATCAAATATAGGGACGACTTAAAGTTTTTGTATTATTATTTATTTTTCGAAGCCATATACGAGGATTATTAAATAAGTTTCCAAACTTTTTTCATATGGGCACTTTTATTGATAGTACACACATGAAACTCTAGTCCCCTTAGAAGTAATCTCCTCCGGCTGCAATGCACTTGTTGTACAGCTCCAACAACTTCTGTAAGGCCTCATGGACGTCCTCTTGTGTGAGTGTGTCAATGACCTTTGTCACAGTCTCTTTCACCACCTCAATTATCAACGACAGCCTGTGAGATTAGGGAATAAGCAAAAGGCACAGGGAGCAACGTCTGGACTATAGGGAGGGTGAGGAACTGTCTTGATGCCCATCTTGGTCAAATAATCTGTGACAAGGATGGAGTTGTGGATTGGTACAGTGTCCTGGTGGAAATGCCACTGACCCGATTTAAAGAGTGCTGGCCTCTTCCGACCGATTCTCTTCCTGAACTCCTTTAAAACCTCAACATAGTAACCCTAACCCTTTGGCCAATCAACTGTGGTGTATTGACTTCCTTACCCTTCCCGCACCTCTCATCATCCCTCACAGACTCCCTGCCTTCCGTTAATTTCTTTTGCCACTCAAAAACTGATGCTCGATTCATGCAAGATGGTCGAAAAGCAGTCTGAAGCATTCCAGACGTTTCTGAGGCATTTTTCCAAGTTTAAAACAGAATTTTATTGCATATCGTTCTTCTAAAGTGTCGTCACGTCCAGATAGCATTTTTGAAATTTACCAACTGTGACAATCAAGCTTTAGTAGGGTGTATTCCAGTTCCTGCTGTAGCTGTTCATTAGAATTTGAAATCATAAAAATTGGTTTGTCATCTCATAAGATGTATAGCAATAACATATTGAATTTTTAAGAGTCTACGCCAATTTTAAATGCCTGTAAAAAACAGTCTGCAAACTTAATGAATGCACCACGTAAATGTTTGAATACTTTAAACAATATAATTGTGTATAAATCATCAGTGTTTGAGAGAATTACTTGAAAACATATAAATATGTACTTATCATTAAAATTTGACAGAAATACTTAAAACTATATAACTGTATTGCAAAAATTGATGATGGTTATTGAAGAGCATTGATTTAAACCATATCCTTCCGAGAGGAAAAGACTGACTAACATTAATTATATTAATGTTGGCATACTATAAAACCAACCAACATTTCTTCATGATTATTCATTACTGCAATAATATGATATATTTATGAGAATTTAACTGATTTCCCTATGTTTTCATTTTTCTGCAACATAGACTCTTGAAGTTTTAATTTTTGTAATTGTATTCTTGTATTTATTGATTAAACGGTGCTTTCTCGTTCGTTTTAAAATTCCTTTGAGATATTTCACCGAAGACAATATCTAACTTGCTGTGAAAAATTTGAAGGATCAAAAACGAAAAATAATTTAATTTTTCCCACCTAGATTGTTTAATAAAATACGTTTTTTAACCAATTAAAATCATAGATTTTTCGTATTGAATTTCTATCTAATTGAACCCACTTGTATAGGAGAAAATAGCAATATAAATATTTTTCTGTAGGTTTTCTCAGATAATATACCCTACTTAACAAAGAATTTTCGGATCATTTATTTAGTGAAATTCTATATTAATTTATTTTACGAGTTTAATTTCAATATCACTGAACTTAAATTTAAAGAATATGTCATTGTTTTATAAAAATATTCACTTCCACTCTTAAGATATTTAAGCTCTGACAAATAGTATATTTTGTTACGAAAAAAAAAAGACTTTGTAACTTCTGCTTTTCAATAAAATATTCAGTCAACTGTAAGATATCATCATCATCATCATCATGTCGCGCCGTCTGCGCGGATATCCCTGACCGTCTCTCGCCATTTCTCCCTATCACTCATCGCCTCCGGCAGGTCTTCAGGATTACAACCCGTGTCCTCACATAGCTGCTGTATGTAAGTTCGTGCTGGTCGTCCCACACTTGCACATCCATGAGTGGGGGTCCACAGGAGTACATCGCTTATGAGCTCGTCCTTGCTTCTCCAGCAGTGTCCCGCGTGTCTGGTTCGTCGAACTTGTATAGTTTTTGTGATGGGGGGCAAGTGTCCGTATAGTTGGAGTCTCGTGGGGTGTTGTCGCCAGGACTTGTTTAATACTGCTCTCAACATTCTTGTGTAATTTCCGTCCAGCCTCCTCTCCAGCCGCTTCGTAAGCGTCCATGTGGTGCATCCATATAGCAGTATCGACACAACCGCTGCCTGGAAGAAACTGCGTTTCATTTTATCTGTTAGGTCCGACTTTCATATGATCGAGAGCCTATCGATAGCTGTCCATGCCTTCGTCAGTCGTGTGTCGATGTCCTTCTCGGTTGATGAGACGCTGCTTCCTAGGTAGGTGAATTTGTCGACTAGTTTCAGAGAGGCTCCGTCTAGTGTGGCAATGTTGCCTGTTTGGTTGTAACACATATATTCGGTTTTGTTTGCATTGACATGTAGGCCAATGCCAGCTGCAGCTCGTTCCAGACTATGTAGTAGTGTCTCTGCTTGATTAGGCGTATTCGCTAGTAACGCCAAGTCATCAGCGTAGTCGGCGTCCGTGATTGTTTTTGCGGGGTACCTTTTGCTTCTTCTCTTAGTCAGCTCAAAGCCATTTTCTCTGATTTTGTCGATCGAAGTCCTAAGCACATAGTCTAGACAGATGATAAAGAGGTACGGGGCTAGTGTGTCTCCTTGTAGTACTCCTGCAACAATGTCGAAGTATTCCGTGTCTCCATCTGGTGAACGTACTTTTACTTTGGTGTTTCTGTAGAGAATCATTATCGCTGCTACGGTTTCTTTTGGTAGGCCGTAAGCTAGTAGGATTTGCTCCATCTTCCCTCTGTGTATGGAATCGAAGGCCTTGGTAAAGTCGACAAATAGTAATGTCGCCTGTAAGTTTTTTGCCCGAACGCCTTCCAGGATTCTACGGATGACCACTGTAAGATATAGAAATTTATTAATTTGTAGATCGGTGTTTTATTTTAGCATTTACTCCCTTCTCCACCCTATATATATATATATATATATATATATATATATATATATATATATTCTTTTCCTGCTTTTACACCGATGTGTAAACATCAATAACGCTTAAATCATCTAAACCCACGTTTAAGCATGCTTAACATGCAATATGTATTATATGTACTAACAAATGACGTGCACCACTTTCGTTGCATTTTGCCTAATGATTTTAAAAAGCAAATTGAAATGAATGACTGCCATGCATCATTCATCTATAATTTCATTGACTTATTTTCCTAGACATAAGCCATAACTTTTCTAAGCAAAATAATTGCCACATATTGATCTTAAAAAAAGGGGGAAAAATGAAGTCAAAGTCAGTTTCTTAGTTAGTTTGAAGATTGTATTCATATTTAGAAACGCCCCCCCACCAAATACCAGTTCATTTTTTAAATAAAAACTCTAGAAGAAAGACTGGAAAAGGAAAACTGACGGTAGCGTGATCTGTCTGCGTTTACACACACACACACACACACACACACACATATATATATATATATATATAGAGAGAGAGAGAGAAAGTGCAAGAGATAGATAGATAGATAGATAGATAGATACTAATAGTCAGAAAGAAAAGTTTTGGCTCAAAGTAACAGATTATTTTTATCTATTTTAAGAATTGTTTTATATTCGGAAAGCTATAGATTCACTTAAGTTATTGGTGTACATTTAATTAATTCCATTTACATATATTGAAATCAATACACGGCTGTCGGAATTGTGCGGTGCTGTTTACAATTCGAACTCTCCCAAGGCACAGTTTCATTTTTCGATCGTCAAAAACTGTTATGATTCTTACAGGTCAAAGAAACGGGCGTTTTTTAAACCTATAAGCTCTAGTCATGAATGCTGCAAAAAGGATAAAGAATAACAATGCCAGTGATTAAATATAATAGTTTAATAACATTATATACAGTGAAATACAACAAACTATCTTATAGCATCAATAGTTATAGAAAGCAGGTTACAGCGTCTGGATTGACTATGTGTGGATCAATCTTAAGTTAACTTTAGCAACCTAGTGATTCAATCACTAATGAATGTGCCGATATACGAGTTGCTGTTGTTCTCTTGGCTGACTGCTATAATTGCGTGTGTGCCTTCTTTCTCTCAATACGAGTCGATTCGTTCTTTCTGCAGTCCAGACACTAAGTAGACTTGTAACAACAAACTCTATTATTATATATATATTTCTCCATAATTTAAATCTACTCCCACGCCGAAAATACATCCCAAATCAGTTATTGTTCAAATCAATTTCAAAGGTCATTTCCTCCACACTTATCAACCCAAAACTATATTTTCATATCATCAGCTATTAGATGTCTTTCTAGGCAGTTTCGTTATCAATAACATGGTTTTGATCTATCGCTATTGATGTGGACCCAAAGTCGGTGCACAGAAGGAAAATACGGAACACGGTAAGAAAGATTTATTAACAAAAGTTACAAAGGATAGTGTCCAATATTGGTTGTCGTAGTGTTGTATAGTACAGTGTCGTTATTAACAACGAGGAACACGCATGTATATAAAATATAAGATTATATTTTTATTTTCGGCGATGATACTTGTGTGGAGCAGTTCGCGCACACGGAGGAGCTTTCGGGAGACGGACGAGCCAGTGAACAACTGCCTTTAACCGAAATTCGGGAACTTACATAGTCTATAACTCTCACGTGACCTTCAGGAATTCCTCTTTTTCGTTAACTATGGTTATGTTCACATCTCACTTCTTTGGTTTTCATTGGTTATGAGGTTATTTTCCCATTTGCTGCTGGCCCAAGCCCGGTTCTGTGGGCGTACGCATCTGTCACTATCACCGAATTCAACGACGCCCACTGTGCGGTGATTTTCCGATATCTTCGACTGGATACACCTTTTTTCAACTTCACAACTGTGGGCATGGCAACATTTCGGCAATCACCTTGTTGATATTATCCTTGAGAGGATATGATCCTGTCAACATCCTCTGATACACAGCACCTGAAGATATAATGACATTTCGGTGATCACACCGATCTTATCAATATATCTGTCAACAACATCCGCCGTATTCACACCCGCAGGTCACGTTAATATATTACAGTACTTCTAGTACACTTGTACTACTGCTACTACTAATACTGCATGCTGCTCTATTAGGATATTACAATGCTAGTAATAGTGCTGGAAGAGTCCTTGACGCAGGTAAGTTTCGGTATCACAACAGCTATGCATCGTTACACCTGGTATTCTCAAAAATCAACCTGTTCTCAGAGAAAATAACGAAAAATCTGATTTTTCACATGTACCCAATCCAGACAGCTACAAGGAATAGTACAATTACGTTATATTCAAAAGCAAGTAAATTCTGTTACATTGCAATCGGTTACGCTTCTTTCATAATAAATTATCACGTCTTATGAACAAAACTATCAGTGAGTTTACCAAATTTATAGAAAAGGTGTAGCACCTAATATGTACAGGGTGGAATGATAAAATTTTCACCCAAGAAAAGACGACATGATTCCATTTCCGTTTAATGAAAACCGGTTTTCTTTTCTTGCTGCAGACCATCTTCTAGTTGGCCAGTTGTGTACAAATGACAAGAGCGATAAGAGCCTTCTATAATGTCTGAAAGTGACACAATGTTCAACGAGCGAGATCGGAGATGCGCCGCTGTACAACACATGCTCTCTACCGATCCAAGTTATGACAATAGGACCAAATGCAAATCCGGACGGTTCAACGTTTGAGGGCACTGCTTAACGCATCGGAAGACACCACCAGGAAAACTCGGAACTAGGAGTTCATCGAAAAGGTCCAGGCAATCGTTGATGAAACTCTCCAGCGGCCTATTCGGCAGATTGCCTGAGATAGAGACGTCTCGCACACAACTGTGAATGCATGTGTGAAGGAGGACTTGAAGTGTAGGCCTTACAGGCACCGGACAAGCCAGATCTTGACTGAGAAGACATAGAACATCAGGCTAATCAAGTCCGTCAGCCCATCTTCTCCCCCCACCTGAACTCGCTGGACCACTTCGTTTGGTCACACGTCGAGAACATTACCAACATGACCTCCCACAACACCAAAGCCAGCCTGATCGCCGTCATCCGCTGAGTATTCGCCGAGCTCCCGCC
Organism: Sepioteuthis lessoniana; assembly: GCA_963585895.1. NCBI lineage: Eukaryota > Metazoa > Mollusca > Cephalopoda > Myopsida > Loliginidae > Sepioteuthis > Sepioteuthis lessoniana. The sequence continues at coordinate 52,301,537 of OY757937.1, read as the reverse complement.
GGCGCTCATGGAAAAGGCATGCCCCCAGATCCGGATCCGTATCGAGGCGGTGATTGAGGCTGAAGGCGGCTACAGTGAATAGATGTCAGCTCTATAACATAATCAAGTGAATTGATTTTTTTCAATAAAAGTTTTAAAATAAAGCTGTAGTGAAGTTTTCTTTAGGACGACAATTTTATCGTTTCAACCTGTAAATGAAAATATACCGGATTTTGTGGAACTCTGCTCATGATTTCATTGTTTGTATTATATGATCATCATCCACTTGTCGTGCAATCGGCATGGATATCCCTGACCCTTTCTCGTTACCCCTCTCTATCTTTCATCGCTTCCGGCAGGTCCTCTGGACTACATCCCGTATCCTCACAGAACTGCTGTATGTTGGTTCGAACTGGTCACCCAGCTTTGGCTCGGCCATGTGAAGGGGTCCATAGTAGTACGTCAAATATGGGCTTGTCTCTACTACTCCAGCAGTGCCCTGCATGTCTGGTCTGTCTAATTTTGATAGTTTTGGTGATGGGTGGTTGGTGGCTGTACAGCTGTTGTTTTGTGGGTTGTTGGTCCAGGACCTGTTCAATATTGCTCGCAGCATTCTGGTGTAGTTGCCGTCAGCCTTTTTCTCCAGCCGTTTAATTAGTGTTTATTTAGTGCATCCATATAGCATTATCGACACGATCACTGCTTGGAAGAAACTGGGTTTCATTTTATCGGTCAGGTCTGACCTCCATATGACCGAGAGTCTACTGATAGCTGTCCATGCCTTTGTTAGTCGCTTGTCGATGTCTGTCTCTGTTGATGAGACACTTCTTCCCAGATTGGTGAACTTGTCTAATAGTTTCAATGAGCTACCGTTTAGTGTGGAAATGTCGCCTCTTTGATTAAAGCACAAAAATTGCGTTTTTTGTGCATTGACAGACGCCAATGCCTGCGGCAGCTCGTTCCAAACTATGAAGTCGGGTTTCGGCGTTGGTGTGTGCATTTGATAGAATCGCAATGTCATCGACGTAGTCAGCGTCGGTAATTGTTTAAGACTTCTAACATTTAAAATGCATGGAGGATTTTACAAAAATTGTATGTTCTTTTGTTTGTAAAATCGCGGTTGTACACTATCAGTGTCTTAAATCTCAGGACAATTTTACCGTAAATCCAAATTTGATATTTGAACCTGGTCAAAAGAGCTAACACGTTTGGTACATGAATTTTTTTTCTAAAACTTTAGTAGAATTACCTACAGCCCCCATATTAATTTAGAATATTCAGCCTAAGTAAAGAAAGTTTGTATTATGAGCAAAAGAATATATATATATATATATATATATATATATACTAAATTATATATATATATATATATATATATATATATATATATATATATATATATATATCATAACAGTGTATGGCTGTCACTATCTCACTATCTCTTTTGGCAGGTTTGTGGCAGATCAACCCTGGGTCTCAGATAAATATTCATGCTATTAAATAAATATATATAAAAACGAATATATGCATATATACATTCATTATTATTTCTTTATATATACGAGGTGCATACGATAAGTTTCCAGACTTTTTCGTATGGATATGCTGTAAAAATCAACCAATGAAGCAATTATTTGAGTGGAATACTTTGGATTATAATGAATTGTATGCAACTAGTGCTCTAGCGGCTAAAGAAATATTAATGCCTTTTAAGAATAAATTTAGAAATAAAAATCTTGCCAGGTTCAGGCAGCATGAGCTTTGAGCAGCTGGTTATAGGAAATTTTCTTTATGATTTAAGCCACTGTGTAAATTCTATTAGGATCTTTGATTTTTTTAAAACAGAATTCAATAAAAATTAAGTAGCATGAAAAGTGTTCTGATTAAAGCTGAGCTTAATGAGAAGCTGGGTTGATTACAATTAAAACCAAAAATAAAAGAAGGAAGGGGAACATTTTTAATGAAACTGAATTATGACCCCATTGAATTTGATAACGTTAGATTGGTAACGCGTCCTTTTTTTCTTTCTTTGGCAGAAAGTTGAAAAAAAAAAGCAGCTCTTTTAAAAATAAAGAAGGATAAAGTAGGAAGGATAAAATAAGACGAAATAAAATAAAATGAAATAAAATAAAATAAAATTGAAATTCGAATAAAATTCAATTGATTTCTACGTTTTAGTTTTGTTCAGCATCTGACACAAATCCGTTTCTGAAGGAGAAAAAATGATAGTGAAAGTGAAAATAGAAATCGAGGCAGTTGATCGGAAGATATAAGGTTGTATAATTGCAAGAAAAACAAAAGAGGCAGTAAAAAAAAAAAACGCTATTAAATCCCAAGGATAATCAAGGAAAACATGATTTGAAATAGAAGTATCAGTAGAAGAAATAACGTCAACAATTATCTAAACTTCCTTAACGCACAGTTAGATAATTTTCTCCCATTAAAAGAGAAAGGTCGGTAACAAAAAAAAAAAAATTTGATTGAAGGTAAAATTTACAGTTTTCCTTGTTCATTTTTAAAAGGAAACATCAAGGTTGCAGGTTGTGTGGTATGTGACATGATTACCAGCGGCGAGATTCACTGCGTGGCCAATACGAAGCATCTTGTAAAAGAAGAGAATTATCACATTTTTAAGCTTCGTCAATATACTGAGGGTGATCTTTGATGTCTGATGGAAATAATTAGCTTTAATTTATTTCAAGATGGTCTTCGGATTAAAGGGTTTTTCTGTTGTTTATACGTGGTTCAGGAACTGATAGTTGTTGGCCTTGTGTAAAAGTGAAGCAAAAGGAATAATGAGTGAATAAAAAATAAATAGAGTACACAGGAAAATATGGATGGAATTAAATGACATTTACTTGATAAAAATGAAAATGAACATACGTACCAAAAGAAATTGTATTTATCCAAATCTCTTCGCCATAGGCAGGTAAGAGCACAAGGTCAAATCTTAAGTGAAGTACAGCCGGTTTGAATACAGAGTTTGCTTTCACCTAAACTAGTTGTCTCAACAAGAATAAAGAGCTCTATTTACTCAACTATTTACACATATCTAAGTAGAGAAGATAACAGAATCTTTTTCATCAAATAAAAAGATATATACAAAAATATTACAAAAAGAGAAGGATAAAAAGGCTTGATAAATCGAAGGATTTAAAGACGTCCTATTACGTATTGTGTATTTTTGGTTTTTCTTGAATCTAAATAAATTAGTGGACTTACTATATCGGTGAAAAGGAGAGGGTATGCTGGACGGCCAGTTTGAGGCAGTTTATAAATGAGAGAAGATTTACATATTTAAGCTTTGTTAGTGAGATGAAGATGAGCTTTAAAAGCTCAGTGAGAATGATAGACCTTAATTCATTTTGTCGGGGTGGCGGATTTAATTTCTTTTCATCTTTAGGATGTCAGTCAGAAATTTATAGTCTTTTTCGTGTAAAATGATACACTGCATGGCCAATACATTTTTAAACTTCGTCAATATACTGAGGGCGATAAAATGATTTGTAAATTGATGGATTGATTTTAAAGGAATATCAACCCGCTGAGGGTTATTTTATGCCTAGAGGTTTGGTGATTGCGTTGATTGTTACTTTTTTGTTTGTAGCTTTTGTACTTTAGTTCGTACCTTTGTGAAAGGAATACAGTTGGCGTATTCTAGGTCCCAACAACAACACTTATAAAATCAACAAATTTTATACCTTTTTTTAAAATTATTTTCTTTTATAAGCCAAAGCAAAAAAAGTACATAGAGCTTAATTTTGTTAGATTTCAAGATTTTAACGTTTTCCTTCTTAAACTTAAAAAATAATCCATCAGTGATTTTAATGAAATTTGCCTCAATTTAAATAAAATTGTGGCAGACTTCTGCTTAGTTGTTATTACCTTATATAAGACAAAAGAGAAATTTGTTATAGGAAAGGATTGTTCAAACTCTACTGCCATAAAGCCTACATGTTATACATTTTGCGATAATAAAATGCTGCTAAAATAGTAACCTGCTCGTAATACCACTCTGTTAATTTCTCTTAAAAAAGACAATGTCAGTTCTTGTACCAATTTAATCTTTTCTCGGATAAATAGATTTAATTTTTAAATTAGGAGCATACCCCAAACGTGGATCATGAAAGCTTCATTTCAACTTCAATTAATCACGATCTCGTGAGAAATCAGTTTGCAGCTTTCTTGATGAAAGGTACTGAAAGCATCATTTTTTTTCTTTTCTTTTTTTTTCCCATTTTTGTAACAAAGTAGCACGTCTCCTTCATTTTTAGATGAACTCTTGTCAAGAATTGATTATGACGTGTACTTTGTTTTATCTAAATTTTTTGTAGCAGTAACATTTCCTCTCACTCGGACCATCAATCAACACCAACATGAGATAGAGAGAGAGAGAGAGAGAGAGAGAGAGAGAGAGAGAGAGAGAGAGAGAGTAATATAGACACTCTCAATTCATTATTATTTCTGCTGCTCGTTGCCTTACTTTAAGGTGCCGGGTGTATTAAAAAAAAACTAAACAAGAAATAAAGAAAGGCAACTGATTTTTGTAATGATTTCACTGTAATTTATTGGATTTGACCAATAAATATATGCTACAGAATTAAGTACATTAACAATAAAAAGGATTTTATTGAAAAATACATATTTGATACTGTGGCTTTATTAAAAAGCATCTTGCAAGTAACATTATATGTTCGCTACAGAATTAAGTGCATTAACAAAGAAAATGATTTTATTGAAAAATACATATTTGAGGCTGTGCACCTTGCATTAAATATTTGCTACAGAATTAAGTGCATTAACAGTGAAAATGATTTATATTGAAAAATGCATATTGATGCCGTGGCTTTATTAATGGGCATCTTGCAAAATACATTAAATATTCGCCATTGAATTAAGTGCATTAACAAAGAAAATGCTTTTGTTGAAAATACATATTTGAGCATGTAGGTTTATTCATGTGCCTCTTGCAAATTGCACTAAATATTTGCTAGAGAATTAAGTGCATTACCAAAGAAAATTATTTTATTGAAAAATACATATTTGAGGCTGTGGCTTTATTAATGTGCGCCTAGCAAATTGCACTAAATATTCGCAACAGAATTAAGTGCATTAACAAATAAAATGCTTTTTTGGAAAAATCCATTTGTGAGGTTGTGGCTTTATTAATTTGTATCTTGGTAATCGCATTAAATATTCGCAATAGAATTAAGTGCATTAACAATGAAAATTATTTTTTGAAATATATATTTGAGGCTGGGGCCCTTTTTAATGGGCATCTCAAATTGCATTTAATATTCGCTACAGAATTAAGTGCATTAACAAAGAAAAGGATTTTATTGAAAAATATATATTTGATGCTGTGGTTTTATTAATGTGCATCTTGCAAATTGCACTAAATTTTCACTACAGAATTAAGTGCATTAACAAAGAAAATGATCTTATTGAAAATACATATTTGATGCTTTGACTTTATGAATGTGCATCTTGAAAATTGCTCTAAATATTCGCTACAGAATTAAGTGCATTACCAAAGAAAATGATTTTATTGAAAAATACATATTTGATGCTGTGGTTTTATTTATGTGCATGCTGCAAATTGTACGCCATATTAATTTTGGTTAAAGTCCAAGTTAACATTATTCACGCTGATATTCAGAATAATTGGCTGAGGCCGCGTAAATTCCTTGTTCAATTTAGAAACAACCACTTGAGATTAAAGATCAATATAATAAAGGGAGAGTCTTTGTAACGTAATGGTTAACGAGCGGGACTGCTACATTCTAGTAAGCGAGTTCGAACATCGGTCAGACTATTCCATTCAACTTTTGACTGATTCCCATGGGAATATTATTAATCTCCTTATCCTCCAAGTTATGCGTTAAATAGTAATTTACTAAGCTTTTTTCTTGTTACATAAGTCAATTTGAATGGGGCACCTAATTGGACTCAGACTCATTCGTTTGCTAATCTAAATTTCTAACCATTGCCCCACCAGCGGCACCTGGGGTTAAATAGTAGCATTACTGTCTTTGTAAAATACAGCTTGGCTGACAATATGGGACGAGGTTAAAATTCCACGGTGGAGTCACAAAGTGATGCACCGGAAGTGGGTGACCTGTGAACTGCATGACAGTTATTTCTGCTCGATGATAATCAAACCTGTCACTCCAAAAAGGGCGGAAATTGCATGTTCTGTAGGCCAGTTATAGGAGGATATTGCGTGGGCGAAGAGGCGTGTCCATATCTCCGCGTGGGAGTTTGATGGTAATATAAGGTCGACGATTTTGAACGGAAGGCAGTGAAATTCCGCTGTTCACGCAAGCTTGTCACGTCGTTACCCTGTGTGCGTTTTCTCGGCCATCGTCTAACTTACACCGAAGTGTCCAGGCTCCATAGACGAACGATTCGAATACCTCTCCTGATTGCTCCTACTTCACACAAGCGTCCATCGAGAAAATAAGAATATATATATATATATATATATATATATATATATATATATATATATATATATATATATTACATGTTGTAGTTTGTTTGGCCAGAGCGAAACGTAACATCCTTATACACTGCTAGTTTTAGCTTTGAATAACCTAGAAAGTTTTATATAAAATGAATCAAAGTAACTTACAACATAATATTTTTAGTGCTTTATTTATGAGTTAAATATTTATAAATAAGTTTGTTTGTTTGTTTTTTTGTGTTTTATGGCTTATCAACCTTTGTAGGTTATTTAATACCAAATCCATTAATATACGAATAATCAGCTCAATTTCAAACAATTCAGTTTAGCATAAGTACAGAGTTTAATGGTCAAAAACATTTCAATATTGAACTATTCAGTTTAGTCGAACAGTTTTATTTCAAACAATTCAGTTTAGTATTAGTATTGATTTTTACTCACAGTTCAATGTCAAAACATAGTTCTAATTCCAACAATCCAGTTTAACATAAGTACACAGTTTAGTTCTATTTGACCCTTAGATAGGATCCTATCAAGTGCTACCACTACGGGCCAGAGTGGACCTGGAAGCAATGGCAATGAAGGGGTACTCCGCATTCCCCAAAGATCCAGTTTTATTGGAATATTACTATCAAATTGTTTAGTGTCATATCAAGAACACTCGTTGCGGTGGTCTTATCCTTTTGCAGAGAATCAGTCGGTGTATTCTACAGCACCAGCCGACTGGGTAAATCTAAATACAATATGCGATCATCAACAAATAAGATGGTGTATTGTCAGTGGATTTAAAAATGTAAAGCGCTTGTTAAAGTTGCGCCATTTTAAAGGAAATCAGTAGTGATGCTTTCATACGCTCTCATATCCCAGCACTCTGTCAGTATAATCTTATTTATAATTGTTCTTTACCACCGAGTCAGTATTTTCCCTCCATGAACTGTCTTTTCCACTTAGGCTCGTAGTGACAAACACATATTTAACCTATTTGTAAACAATTTTATTTTCTTTACTAAAACATGCTAGTCTGTGACACATTCTTCTGTAATTTTCCCATAGTTTCCGCTTCTCAGGCACTAGATATTTGACGACAGACCGCTATTCAAATCTGGAGCGTGTTGTATTTGTTGCTATTTAAATAACTTCAAAATATATATTTTTGCCAAATTAGAATTTTTGTTTTTTTGCTATAAATCAATTCGCGTCAATGCAAAACTAACATTTAGTTCTGAAAAAATTAGTTTGCTCTTTTCCAAAAATTTCCATTTATTTATTTATTGAGTGACCGTCGTAGAATGCTTGTTTATTTAAATATGTCAAATGCAACAAAATGAATTAGTGGTGGACTGATTGTAGTGATAGCATCCATCCGTCTCACGAGATAATGGATCTGTTTTTCGATCTGATCAAAGAAAAATTAATGCTGTATAGAAGAGTGGCAGCTGCCCATACAGGAGGTCTTCCCTTTGAATACCATTAATATTGTTTAAGGGAAGAGCAAAGGTTGATATAGCTTTGTGGTATTAATTTTTGTAGAATTTACTAGAAAGATCTTGAATACAATAGCTTTATGAAATCGTTGTCTCGGTTTTGAAGTTAAAGGTGTCGTTTTCCTTCATTAATCGCACACAAGAGTTCAGTCTGACCTACTATTTAACCAATCATCAGGGTTTAGTGTTTGAGCTATATGAATAATGTAAAAGCATTGTTCTCAGGTTTCCCGCATGGATTGTGAATGCTTACTGAGTTATTTACTGCCAAATGCGTATTATTTTAAAAACATATGGTATCCCGTAGACCTTTTAAGCCTGAAATTAATATCTACAAAATTAGGGGTTGACTTATATGGTAGGGATGAATTCCAAAACATTTCCACTGAGCGGTAAGTGAGTGGAATGTTACTCCTTGCAATCGATATACACCACCCACTGTAACCCCAGTTGATTCTAATAAAAATTTCAAGTTAAAATCATTGGTCGTAAAGATAAATAAAAATTAACACAGGGATTAATATAACATGATAAAACTGTAATCCTATTCACCAACCCCTCACCTCGGACAGGATACGACACAAGGTCAACTTTTAAGCGGATTTTAACAGCTTTGAATTCAGAGTTTTCCTTCTCCAAGACAAGTTGCCTCACCAAGGCTAAAGAACAGTCTGCCCTACTATTTACCCATAGCTGAAGGGAGAATAATTGTAATCATACCTTTCCCAAGTGTATTAGTGCTATGTGAAATGCAATCAGTCTCGTCCAGGATTTGAACTCGTGTCACCGTGTCCATTTCCTACGACGATAGCCATTACACCACGGGCACCTCTGAAACTGTAATATATATTAAGTATTATATTAACGCTATATCACAGCAACAGTGTTGCTTAATAATACTTGAAACCATTTTACTGCGTGTAAACAAATGATTAATACTTAATACAACTATACGTGTTTATTATTTATTACATGACAGCAAACAAATTGACTCTTGCTCATTTGAAAAATCTTACCCATAAATTATTTGTTTACAAATCATATTGATTCCGTTTATATGTATAAACAGAATTTGGCATTAAATAAACTTCAAGGGTTGATTTGCCCTAAAACCCAACAAAACCAAATCATGCATATTTAATATAAATGTATAAACAGAATTTGGAATTAAATAAACTACAAGAGTTGATATGCCAAAAAACTTAAACTAACCAAATGATATATATTTAATATATATGTATAAAGAGGATATGGCGTTGAATAACCAGCAATGGTTGATTTGCCATAAAACCCAATCAAACCAAATCCTATACATTTAATATATATGTATAAGGAGGATTTAGCATTAAATAACCTACAATAGTTGATTTGCCATAAAACCAAACCATACCAAATCCTATGTATTTAATACATATGTATAAAGAGGATTTGGCATTAAATAACCAACAATGGTTGATTTGTCATAAAACCCAACCAAACCCTATCATATATATTTAATATATATGTATAGAGAGGAGTTAGCATTAAATAACCTACAATAGTTGATATGCCTTAAAACCAAACCAAATCCTATATATTTAATATATATGTATAAAGAGGATTTGGCATTAAATAAATATATCATAAAACTCTAGAAACCAAGTCACCAGAGAACCGTTTTAAGCAATTATAGCTTAAAGTAACAATTCCTAATATAAATGATTTGCTCAAGGATATTCAAGTATTCCTGTCAAATACTAATAATTTTCAAACAAAACTATTTGTCCAATATGTGTGATCTATACCGGTACTAATTCTCTAGTCCACTGAGTGATGACAACGAAGAGGTATACCACACACCCCAGATCACCAGAACTGGAGCCTCCCCTATCAGGCAGTAAAATTTCATATCAAGAACTCCTATTTCCTGTGGGTTCTTTCATTCTGTAGTGGGTACCTTCATTTACTTCTAAACCCCACTGACATGATTGCTAAGAAGTGACCGATTACGTTTATTGACAAGGAAGGATATCATGTTGAAAAATGAATATTCATTTTGCAAAACAAATGCTGCTTTCATTTGGCGGCCAAACTGATATACCTATGAATAGTTACATCAAAGCCAACGAATACATGATGTAAATGATACATTTCCTGCTATGAAAAGAAGGCCTCTGTCAAGATGCTCGTAAGTCATTGTGTAGACAAGTATGATTAATGTGTTGCTATAAGAGTGGGATTGGTATTTTAGGCCCGTAATACCATCAATTTATCGTTTCGTTCACATGAAACATCAACTATTGTCCTATCTCAGCTTTGACCGGTGAAAGTAAATCTTTACACAAGGTCAGCTCAATAACTCTGCAGCCTGAGGCGTTGTTGCTACTCGATGCCGTGAGTGATATAAGGGATATTGTCATGAAATTGGATATGAAGTACCAAGTTCAAATCCTGGTTGATGGTTTGTTTGTTGTTTTTTTTTTTTTCATTTTAACTTTACGTTAATTATCTTCGCAAAGACAGTAATCTATTTCTTTTCTTCGAATATAAAATAAATAGTAGTTTAGATTGGGATATCTAACTCTGGAAGAAGGCAAAGCAACTTTATTTCATAACAATGTACTTTTAAGTGAAACCCCACTGCTTGATGAAAATGAACATCTCCAATAGAGTGACGGTTTACTACAGATCCCTGGGTATTCTTCATTTTGTTGTTTGTTTTGTTTTGTTTTTTTTTTGTTTGAGTTTTATGACATATGAACCTTTGTAGATTATTTAATACCAAATTCATTTTTATATAAATAAACATTTCTATTTCAAACAATTCAGTACAATTTCAGTGTTAGAAACAGTTCAATTTCAAATAATTCAGTTTAGCTTAAGTACGCAGTTTAAATGTCAAAGTAGTTCTATTTCAAGCAATTCAGTTTATCATAAGTACACAGTTTATTTTTATTTGACCAATAGATAGGATCCTATCAGGAGCTTCCACTCTGAGCCAGAGTGTACCTGGGAGAGAAGACAATGAAAGGGCACTCTGCATTCCCCAAACGCCCCGGCATTACTGTATCTAAGTATCGGTGTATTCTACAACCCCAGCCGATTGGGCAACTTGGAATTCTTGATGCATTATATATGTATTATCAATGCTATTTAGAAATATAAAATTAGCAAGGTTGAGATATAATCTTCTAAAACCAGTATTTAGCCACCAATAATTGTGTCGTTTTTATCAAAGCCGGGATTAAAGAAAATAAAAACATTGAAGGAATAAACAATGAACTCACAAGAAAAAGATCTCAGAGAAAAAATCTGAGACTAAAAACTTCAATAACCCAGTCGGCAGGGTCTGTAGAATACACCACATCTGTGCAGAGGAGCATGACTCCTCCAACGAGTACCCTTGATATGACATTAAACAATCTGATAGTGAGGTTCCAGTAATGCTGGAGCTTTGGCGAATGCGGGAGTACCTCTTCATTGCCGTCGTTCCAAGAGCTACTCTTGACCGGAGTGGTACTATTTACCAACCCCTCCTCTCGGGCAGGATATGACACAAGGTCAACTTTTAAGCGAAGTTTAACAGGTTTGAATTCAGAGTTTTCCTTCTCCTAGACTAGTTGCCTAACCAAGGCTGAAGAACCTAGTATGTCCTACTATTTGCCCATAGCTGGAGGGAGAATAATTGGATTCATACCTTCCCCAAGGATATTAGTGCTATGTGAAATGCAATTAGTCTCGTCCAGGATTTGAACTCGTGTCGCCGTGTCCATTTCCTACGACGATAACGACTACACCACGGGCACCTCCCTCCTGCCCGGGGCAGTAGCTCCTGAAAAGGTCGCATCTATGTGTCAAATAGAACTGTTTGATATGTAAATTGCTTGTAAACAAATGAATTATGCTAAATTAAATCGTTTGAAAATAAAAGTTTGATCATTTAACTGTGTTAACAAACGATTGATGTTTACTTGAATTGTTAGTGATACATAACAATACTTGGAAACATTTTAACTGCTTGTAAACGAATGCGTAATGTTGAATATAATAATATGTGTTAAATAGCAATATTTATAACTCCTTTACTTTCTGCAAACAAATGATGAATATTGAATAAAATTATGAATGTTAGGGAGCAATAATTTAACGGTGTTCAAACAATAGCTACACGAGCGTGCAAATAAACTTGTTCTCACTTATTTTTAAAATTAAATTAACGACAAACTAATCTTTTACATATGTTTATAAATTTAAATAAGTGCAAACTAAAAACTAATGTTACATTGCAATTCTTCAGAAAATTTAACAGTGAGCAACAAATGATTTATAGTAAACAGAATTATTCTTATTAGATAGCAAAACTTGGAACCTTTAATCCGTGTAAAAAAAATGAACTCAGCCTCGTTTAAAAATGTTATAAATGTTTATAAATCATGTATACTTCACATACATAACATGATTTTCATTGGGCGCCTCATTCAAGCGGCCTTGTACCACTGTAATATAATGGCCGAGGGATTTCGTTTTATGCCTTTTGGGTTTAGTTAGGCTGAGAACCTTTCTGCTCAGTGCATGGGTTATTTAGGTGCAACATTAACGCAGGTGTTCACGCACGTGGGCGGAGCTGACGTGTCACTCAGAGATGTCACAATAGCCCAGATTGGAAACGGGGCTTTAGAGTGCGGTTGACGTCACGCACTGGAAGGGCGCGGGGGATTTGGGGGGTTTTGAAAAAGTCAGTTAGTTGAGTTGAGTCCTGCCTCGGAAAAAGACGGTTGGCTTCCGGAGCTTGCAGAGGCCAGACGAATTTTCTCGCTACGGGTTTCGCACATGTTGGGGGAGGGGAGATGGAAAAACCAGTATAGAAAGAATGTGTATCTCTTTCCTTATGTCAAAGAACCTTTAAACTCAAAGGTAATAAAAAGTTTCGTACCTGAACTAAGAAGTCGTGAGTGTTTTTAATGTTTCGAGATTCCTATGTTCTATGTTATATATATAGGAACATGTTATGTCCATTTCATACATAGCCGTATCTGGCTATGGTACACGACATCTAAATAAAAACTTAGTAAATTACAATTTTAAACAAAATTTGGCACGAAATAACCTACAATGTTTACAAATTAAAGATATCAACGCTGAAGTTGTATATTCCAATAAAGAAAAAAAGCAATTAATGAAAGGTTTTTTTTTGACGAGTCATTTTGGTGTAATGTCAAACGTGCTGGACTGCCACTGTTGCATGTTTGAACTCTGATTGCGCTATCACATTCAACAAGGTGGGCTTCGTTTTTTAACTAAAAAAAAAAACAATTCACGATAGTTTATATACCCCGTTAAACAAAATGTTTATTTTTTCAAAATAGTCCCCAAGCAAGACAATATACTTATTTCAGCGAATTTTTCATTGGCCACAATATTAGCCGTTATACAGTAATGTTTAAGAAGTTCAGATTGCAGAACATTGATAATGAGTTACATCCTCACTCAGTTTCCCCATACTTTCGATCTTTGGTCAAACTAATCTTAGCTAAGTGAAGAGAGTACCCAGATCATAGGGTAATATTAAACTTAATCAAGTTACCCCACTGGTAGTGACTGTGGATCTAACTAAGTACTCCATCCCTCTATCCTTTTACCAAACTAAGCCAAGCTTAGTAATTGACTTCATTGACCTGTGCTGTCACAAAGTTGCCAGATATGGTTGGTTGGTTGGTTGGTTGGTTGGTTGATTTTATGACCTATTGATGGTACCAAACAAATACTACCACTCCGTTGTTGAGTTGCAGAGGGGTGGGACATCCACCTACTAGTGTCATAGATATGATACTAAATAATCTTATAGTGAGGTTTCAGTAATGCTAGAGCTTTGACGAATGCGGAGTACCCCTTTGGCATCGTCAATTATGGGCTAGAGTTGTATCAATTGACAAGGTCTTATTTATGGGTTAAATTGAACTAAACTGTGTACTTATGCTAAACTGAATTGCTTACAAAAGAACTGTTTGACCTGTGAACTGCATACTTATGCTAAACATAATTGTTTGAAGAAGAACTGTTTTTGTATAGTAAACTGAATTGTTTGAAATGGACTTATTTTTGTCATTGAATCTGTATACACTAAACGGATTATTTTGAAATAGAACTATTTTATCATTTAACTGTGAGTAAACAAAAAACATACTTATTCTAAATTTTATTATTTGAATTAGAAATATTTTACTAAACTTAATGGATTAAAATAGAAATATTTTAAATAATTAAACTGTATAATTATGTTAAATTGTTTGAAATAGAACTGTTTATTTCTTTGGAGGAGATGTGGGAGTAATGACAATGAAGGGTTACTCCACATTCCCCAAAGCTCCATGAATGGATACTTATAATCAGTTGGTTTAGTGTCATATCCAGGATATTTATTAGGTTTGGGGTCTTACCCTTCTGCAGAGATTCCGTCATCGTATTCTACTTTCCCGGCCAACGAGGATTATCAAAAGACAACGAGTTCTTATTAGAGAAAGAAAAAAACGCTGACTCGTGGTCATAGAAAAATTCTCCTCACTTTTTTTTATCGGTGTTACCACTTTTCTTTGGACCAGTCTTAAAAATTGAAAAAGGTGAAGTCGTATTTAAAAGTCATTTAAAGAAAAATCTCTAATTTCATCGTTGCCCACCACCAAAGGTGGAGAATGGTTCTGCAATCCTCCAATTGTTCTGCAATCGGTAGTTAACTAAACACAAATAGTTTTTAAATCCCTAACACTTGTGTAATATCGTTTCCCCCACCCAGTACGAGCGTTTCAGCGTTCACTGTTAGCAGGGAACAGCCATTACATTACAGTTGCACAGCCTGTTGGAGCTGTAAAATACACCGAATGCATCTCTGCAAAGAGTTTCCTGTATATGACGCTAAAATCTGATGATGAGGCTCCAGTAATGCAAGAGCTTTGGGGAATGCGGAGTAATGCTTAATTACCACCGTTCCGAGATCCACTCTGGCCCAGAGTGGTATCACCTTATAGGGTCCTATTTATGGGTCAAATAGAAGTAAACTGCGTAGTATTGTTTGAAATAGAACTGTTTATGTGTATTAAAATGGATTTGGCATTAAATAACCTACAACGGCTGATAAGCTATAAAACCCAGCTAAACCAAACTACATTACACGCAACACTTTTATTTACATTCTTTTTCTGCAGTTCGATGATGACCAAAGAGTCTTCTGCAGGATTACAACGTTGAGAGAACAAAACCGCCAAAAAAAACCCCAAAAAAAACACATCATTCCTATAATGTCGTACATGAACCTTGTTGTTGCAATCTTCGAAATTCTGATGCCTTTAATTGCTAAAAATTCAAGGAATTTATTCAAGGGCTTATATATCAGGGATTATCTATCGGAGAAATATACGATATCTATTAAGGCTAAAAAATGACAAATTTATCTTCAAGACTGCTTTGTTTTGGGCTGGGTTGGCTCCTCGCTTACACATTGAGACGTATTTGCTAAATTTTAATCTGAAATTCTCTTGGTAAAATATTTGATTTATTTGGTGAGTATTCCCCACAGAATTATGTCATTTAGAAGAAAAAAAAGACCTCCGAAAAACGACTGTTTTTTTCCATTGTTAGGCTATCGATAATGCCATGGCTTTCTAAGTTTAGCTTTGTTTGGTACGAGGTATTCAGTGACAATTAAACTCAAGGGATATTATTCCAGTATGCAACTTTGTTAAACATTACTCTATGACCGGTGATTTCTCCTCATTATGTCTAACATAGCTTGACACAAGGTCAAAAGTATGGAGTATTTACTGAGAATGAAACTCATTAAAAAACGAATGGTAGCACCTGAAAGGGCCTTATCTATGTGTCGAATGTAACTGTTTGACACAAAAACTGAGTGAAAACAAATGACTCATGCTAAATTGATTAGTTAGAAATATAAGTTTGATCAGTTCTTTTCGTTTACGCACACTTAAATGTAAAAGCAGCTCTATTTCAAGCAATTCAGTTTGGCATAAGTATGCATTTTAGTTCTATTTGACCTATAGATCGGACCTCTATCAGGTTCTACCACTCAGGACCAGAATGGACCTGGGATCAACGGCAAAGAAGGCGAACTTCGTATTCCCCAAAGTCCCAGTATATCTGAATCCCCTCTATCAGATTGTTTAGTATCATACCTAGGACATTCGTTTATACTCTACAGAGATGCAGTCGGTGTATTATACAGCCCCAACCGACTAGGACATATTGAACTTTGCGTTATGGTAAACTGAATTGTTAAAAATTGAACTGTTTGATCATTTAATAACCAACAATGTTTGATATGCCATAAAATCAAGCCAAACATGAATGTTGATGACTCTACGATGCAGATAGAAAATTAATACTTGTAAATCGTTCTGTAGAGAAGAATGCAGACTATAGCACATGGCGTCACTAAACTTGCCTTGGTTTGGTTGACGACCACAAATAAATAAGACTCGGAGAGAATCAAACTTTTCTTACTCAGCTTAACTGGACACAAATCCACACAGTAAAATTGGATCACACTCATAGTTGTCTGTTAGCAAAGCTTGTTAACCATCACTCCATTTGAGATGCCCACATTTACTCATCAACCTACTTACGTTAAGTTACGTTTCTACAGATAACAAATCGATTGCTATGCGGAGAAGTATTCCATCTGTTTGATTGTAAGTTGTACTATCGACAAACATGCAACGCAGTTGATTAATGTATTGCTATAAGAGCGGGATTGGTATTTTCGACTCATAATACCATCAATTCATCGTTTCGTGTTTGCTAGACATAAACCTTTTGTCCTCGTGCAGCTTTGGCCAGCAAAAGTAAATACGAGTAATCGACTCCCTTTGCGGTTTCTTCCCGCTCAATTCGTAAATTATGGGGTTTGATTGGACGGATACGCTTGATATTAATATTTAGTTACGAACAAAACATCGAATAAACAATGCCATCTTAATTTCCCATGAGTGTCAATGCATCTAATAACAGTAACGAATTATTCACCCCGTTTTGTTTGTGTTTCGGGCATTCAGTCCATGAATTCTTGTTCGTTGCAGAATAGAATGCATGGATGTTTGGTTGGAAAGGGGGGGGAGTAAAATGGCGTCTCAGTAACTAGAAAAAGTGATAGATAGATAGATAGGTAGAAAAGAGACAAAGAGAAGGAGAACTCTCGTAATATATCATTTACCGATACGTGTATGTATAATTTAAGTTCTCGCTTTTAAGGTGAGGCCGCTTGAGGTTTTATAATATAAATCCTTTCTCGACTCCACTATTCAAATTAGAGGTTTGATATTACAAAAGAGTAAGGATGAATACCGACAGTAGTGATTTACCATCAACTCCACAAAAAGCCAAGTTTGACACAAGGTCAAGAAACTTAGAGTACCTTAAATTTGGCAGAAGGTCACTTCGCTAAGTAATTGTGATCAATACGCCAGACCCTCTTCTTAAATAAACCACACAAAACGTGCATTCAAAAATTGCTACTACTACTACTTATATTTAGGGTCCCTCGTGATATTAGAGCCAACGTGTTAGACAGTGATATCGTAGTAAGCGAGTTTGAATTCAAGTCGTGCTACTACATTCACTTTCGGACTGATACTTAAGGGAAAGGCATGAACTCCTTTATCTAACTAGTTACGGGCATAGTTGTTCTTCCTCAAAGATGGGTTTGGTATTAAATAATCCACGATGTTTAATATGCCATTAAACATACAAGCTAAACAAAACCAAACCTAACCAAAATTTACGACTCTTTTAACTTTAATTTCTTTTTTCCTCACGAGATTTTCACACCAGCTCTAGCCTTTTCTCGGGAGTCAGAATGACAGTAAGTCACCTCAGATTTCCAAGACTCTTCTAATTCTTCTTACTTTTTTAACAGTGCTGTGGTCTAGAAAATTTTGATACTTCCTCTGATCTCCACTTCCCTGAGCATCTTTTTCAGGTTCTTTGGATCAATTCCAATAGTTTCCGTTACAATTAGTTTCACTTTCACTATCCTGTCCCTGATCCTTTTTCATCTGTCTAACAAAGGTTCAGGTATTTGTCCGATTTTTATATTTTAATTTATTTTAACTGTTAGATCTGCTAGAAAGGCAACATCAAATAGTTAAAAAGTTCCTTTCTTCTGGATGCTATAATTATTTTTACATCTAAAGTGTTTTTACACTAGTGTTGACTGACGTTATTTCACAGGAGTTGAGTGACAGCAAGTCTTTTTAAGTCTCAAGGTCTCTTCTCAGTATTATGGTCGATCTTAATAATGTAGTAGTCTGGATTGTCTCCACAATTCTTGCGATTTCTAAATCTTCTAGTCCCTTTACCAAACCTTTAGGGATTGTTCCAAGTGCACCTATTACAATTGGTATCACCGTCACCTTCATGTTCAATTGTTTTTGTTTTTTTTTTAGTTTTCTAACAAGGTCTTAATATTTATTTCTCTTTTCGCTTTCTTTATTATGTGGTCCGTCGGGGCGGAAAAGTCCACAATTCGCCAGGTTCACGTTTTCATTTATTTATTTATTTATTTTATTATCCCTAGGTCTGGTCGTCTGGCCAAGATTAAGTGGTCCGTTTGTATCTCAAAATCTCGAGACTATTGTGCGACTCATTCTCCAGGACGGATTCTCGTTTGTGCATATATCGCTTATCTGTTTGGTCAAATTTCAATTTCTTGTACAATTCCCACTCACAACTGTGTCTAGTCCTATACCCACTTTGCGCTAATAATTATTAGAATGAGATGTAATCTAATTGAAACTTTCAATATTATCATATATACCAACCCCTCCGCTCGGACAGGATATGACACAAAGGTCATTTTTAAGCGAAGTTTAAACAAGTCTGAATTCAGAGTATTCCTTCTAGACTAGTTGCCTCACCAAGGCTGAAGAAGCCAGTCTGTCCTATTTACCCATAGCTGGTGGGAGAATAGTTGGATTCATACCTTTCCCAAGGGTATTAGTGCTATGTGAAATGCAATCAGTCTCGACTAGGATTTGAACTCGTGTCGCTGTGTCCATTTCACTTTCGATATTATAGAATTTCTAATTATCGTAGATATTTTTTCCATATTTCTCCTCGAACTGGACATTCACTGAGAAGACAGATTTCAAAAATTAAGTCAAATTAACGACAGAACAAATTGCCAAATCAAATCAAAGCAATGGTATAAAAATAAGATAAGATTTGATGGTTTCGGAACAAAATGGTTATAAAAAGAATTCGGGAGGCCATTTTGGGGAAGAATCGGATGAATTACGTAACAGAATTTGACTGTTTATAGATATTGCATAAACAGTGCATATATTCGATGCAAAGATTCTTTTTTTAAAGCTGATGGAAGAAGATAATATAACGGATATGACAAAGAAGGTTCTTCGTTGTAAGCGTTGATGAAAAAATAGCTTTTATAAAAAGTTTATTTGCTATAAAAGAAGTGGTAATTTACAAAGCTTTTTGCTTAGATGTGGCACAAGGCCATATGAAAGGGGCACCTAATGAGACTCGAACTCACTCGTGTAGGTTTGCTAGTCGAGCTTGCTAACCATTACACCACCACAGGAGCCTTTGCTATAAAAGAAGTGATGGAAAGTGAACTCGAGATGTAGAGTACTCATTCGTTGAGGAAAATTATTTTTAGGTATCTAAGTGTCTTCAACTGATCTTTATATTTACTTTACAATCTTAAATACACCCTGTTAGATTTTAGTAACTTTTTTTGATAATACAGTATCTATCAAACAATCTACCTATATACGTATCTATCTATCTATCTATCTTTTACGATTCATATGTTGAAATCACTATATTTAGAAATAATTTAGTATATATGAGCTTTGCAATCGAAGACACCTGTCAATGAATTCTCCTTGTCGAGATATCTTTGGTCCGGCATTGGCTTATTTTGGTGTTAATGGGTTAACCCAAACCTTGTCCATCCTATTTCAAAATAGTGTTTTGAGGGTCGTTTAGTTTGATTCTAAAGTCAGGTGGGTTAAGTACTAATCGATGTTTTATCCATATATCCCTGCGTTTATCAATTGTAAGTGGAGATGGTACACATGGTGTAGTTGCAAATGTTATGGACCATGATATCGTAGTAAGCGATTTGAAACATCATTCAGGTTAATGCAAACAAGTTAGAACTCATAACATTGGCTTAAATAGTAACACTACTATTCTGCAAGAATGGCTTTGGCCTCAAATAACCCGCAAAGGTTAATAGTCATTAAACAAACGAACGAACCAAAAATATAGTTGCCGTGATGTTATTCAGTGCGTTTTTCGATTTATTCTATGATAGTTAACTTTGCATTTTTATTAAAATGATCACCGTTTATATATATATATATATATATATATATATAGAGGGAGAATAATTGGATTCATACCTTTCCCAAGGGTATTAGTACTATGCAATCAGTTTCGTGCATGATTTGAACTCGTGTCGCCGTGTCCATTTCACTTTCAATATTATAGAATTTCAAATTATTTTTTATTTTTATAAATTATCCTGATGATCTGGTTAGTTGAAACCTAGTAGATTACTTCTGGCCCTGTAGGTATTCGAATTTCACTCTACTTAGTGTATTGTACACTCTTACATCTAAATTAAGGTGTTTTTTCCATATTTTTTCTTTGGACTTGACATTGCAATTTTTGTTAATTATTTTTAATCAGTAGAAATGTTTTTAATTTTTTCTTGTTTTTATGAAAAAATTTTCCCATATATCAGATTGTGTAATATTTTTTATTTACAAATTTTATCGTCAGGGATTTTTATCGTTCCATGAGAATTATAGAATAGGTATAAATATAAAAAATAATATATATATATATATATATATACATATATATCTGTGTGCGGGTATGTATGTGCGTGTGTGTTTGTGTGTATGTGTTTGTGTGTGTGTGATCAATGATTCTGTTCAGGTCAATTTCCTCTGAAAAGAATCTCTAGCTTATTCGTTGAATTGTAGTTGGCAATTGTCAAATCGTTCTATTGACTTAACAGTGAACAAATCTTTGAGGATATTTGTCTGGAAAAATTCCTTTATTGGAGGATGTGTTTATCTGCTCTGGATATCATTTACGATCAGACTACATAGACACTCTTTCCGTGAAAGCAGTCGAATGAATAGCCCCGAACCTCTTACAAAACATGGCAACCAGCGTATCGGCTTTGTTAATCGTTCGTAAATTTCCTTACTTCCAATGGCGAACAGGGTTGTAAGGTCAGCTTCACAAATTAAAACGGACAATTGATATTCTGCACATTTCGAAACATCGCTGGTCTATCAAGAAAAGGACAGTCTTTGAATTAGATAACAAACGTGATGCGATTGTGGCTCGCTTGATAGTTACCAGATGATTCCATTGTCGGGCATCACTGGAAATCATACCTGGCTATGTATCGACTTATGACAAGAGATCAAATAATCATCAGATATGCACATGCGCAGTTAATTCAATTCACAGCGGGAGATGTCGAAAAGTACAGTTCGTAAAGAGAGTTTAGCCGCGTAGCTTTGATATTGATTGAGGTAAGCATCGTACGGCACAGGGCTATATGTAACGAAGAAAAATACGACTTTCTTGTTGGAAGAGGTTCTCTCGTTTGAAAATTGGCATTTGAAGTCTTTGCATTTACTTAACTTTAAACACAGATCCATTGAAATGGAAGTAAGGAGACAAAGAGAATGCAACTGAAAGTGTCATGTATTAAGAGGACTTTAACGATGTTGGCTCTGAACAGGTTTCTTTATCAGTAAACGGTGAACCACAATGGAAATAAATAGAAAAATGGAGGACCGGATTTCCGTGTGATTATGTATGCGCCCGTGGTGTAATGGTTATCGTCGTAGGAATTGGACACGACGACACGAGTTCAAATCCAGGACGAGACTAATTGCATTTCACATAGCACTAATGCCCTTAGGAAAGGTATGAATCCAATAATTATCTCTCTAGCTATGGATAAATAGTAGGACAGACTAGGTTCTTCAGCCTTGGTGAGGCAACTAGTCTTGAAGAAGGAAAACTCTTAATTGAAACCTGTTAAACTTCGCTTAATAAATGACCTTGTGTCATATCCTGCCCGAGTGGAGGGGTTGGTAAATAGGATTATGTATGTGTGTGTACTTGTTTTAGGGTTTATATACTCACAATATATATATATATATATATATATATATATATATAATGTGAATCTACGTTAGGTTATATGTGTGTGTGACAAAGGTATGTATTTGTAACAATTGTAACTCCATATTCAGGTTTTCAAGATCTATTTCCTATCGTATAAGTATGATACGACTGTATCTTTAATTCTGTGTCTGTGTTTCTCTCTCTCTCTCTCTCTCTATATATATATATATATATATAGGAGCTATCTTACAATAACTGATGTTTATACAACAGCATTGCTTCTAACAAAGCCTTCATCAGATGATGACTCTGGGTTCAGGCATGGTTTCGGGGCTGAAGCATCATTACCACTAGCCCAGAGCGCCCCAATAGTATCTCACGACACCATCAGACTTTGTCAGGTTGTTGTCTCTCTATGGGATTGCCAGATCCACGCTGATGCAGTTACAGCCTAATCTTGGATCTTTTCCATGTATTCCTTTTGTCTGATGGAGCAAGTCCAAGAGTAGTCAAGAAAACCGAGGTTGAGTTTGCAATAAAACCTCCGCATCCGACTTCGATAGGAAATACATTTGTTATCCAGCCATTTCTGACACATTGTTCTCGCATATCTTCATACTTTTCCAACTTACGCTGATGTGCCCAGTCGAAATTTTCTTCATAAGGGACCGTTAACTCAATAACGAAAACTTTTTTTGCTTTAACGGACCAAATGATAATATCTGGACGGTTTGTTTTTAACGCTATTTCAGTTGGAAATATGAAGTTATGTTTTAAATCGGTTGCGACGTGCAGCCCTCAAGCATTGATTGTTTACGCATATTTTTACGTGCAATTTTCGAAATATTTTCTTCTTTAACGAACTGAATTGCTCTGTTGTTGATAATGTTTAGAGCTTTATTGGCAGTCTCACAACATATATTTGAAACCTCAAAAAAAAAAAAATCTCCAGGACTTCGTTATGTCTCCAAGTATAGCTTCTTAGAGCGTACTCACATCGAGTGAGAATATGTTTGAGGCTCGCAGTTTTCCCACTTGCACTGCATCGGTCGGATGTAGTTAACCCCCCAAGCAAGAAGGTTGACTGGTGTTGGTAAGACGTCGTAGACTGCTTTTATAGGAAACTTAATTTCTTTGGTTCCATCTGCTTGAGGTCTCTCCATGTGACAGCTCTGTCTTTTGCATTCTCCTACTTAGTCCATGCGCCCTGTTTTCTTTGTTATACAGCTGTAGCAAAACGCCTAATTTCCTCAAGATGATGAATTTCTTCCGACACCATTTTTCTTCTGTTTGATGTGGATTCTTTGGATGTAGGTCTAGACCTGCTTTTCGATTTGCTACAGTACCAATTATTTCTTTCTTCCTGAGGGCCGATTATGCATTCTCGACAGCTATTTTTGCCTTCCATTTCCGACCAGTTATTACAGAACGCTGGGCGTTTACACCAGTGGGTCGCGAGAATCACGTGGCATTTGGAAGGGTCGCGCTTTTTCTAATCTATATACCTCAGCAAGTGACAACGTTGGGAGATATAGTTTTGTTGAACTATATAGTGCCACCTTTGTCAAGG
Source organism: Sepioteuthis lessoniana (assembly GCA_963585895.1). Lineage (NCBI taxonomy): Eukaryota > Metazoa > Mollusca > Cephalopoda > Myopsida > Loliginidae > Sepioteuthis > Sepioteuthis lessoniana. The sequence goes on along the minus strand of OY757937.1, from coordinate 52,277,866 downwards.
AGTTAGGTACTCCCAACCATCTTTTTATAAATTTACTGAATAACCGCTCCATTGTTTCAACTTTTGTAAGTGATACCTCAGATATTTGCAATGGCCATGCTAAGTTAGGAATTAATCCAAAATAAATGCACAATATTTTATCTATGTTCATGAGGTCACATTTATCAATGGAGCGTAATCCATTTTGTACCTGTTTTCTTAGGTCCTGCCACCAATGTCGATAAGTAAGTGGTAGGGAGTAGCAGGGACCGAGACTCTTAACTCTTTTTTCGCGGATCGTAGGGATTTCGTTTCCACTGACAGAAAACTTTATTTCTATGCAGTTTCCTTTCAGCAACGATAAACTTCGTTACTTTGAAGGCTTTATTTTTATAGCAGCCCATTTGAAGAGCTCTTATATATATATATATATATATATATATATATATATATATATATATATATATATATATATATATATATATTTGTGTTTCTGTTAGTGTGTATGTGTGTGCAAATATGGATATATATGTGCAAATCTATGAACGACTTCTAATGCATTCATATACCTGTGTGTGCATATATATATATATATATATATATATATACCTGAAATGGAAATGGAAGATTACTCAACCACAGATATACTGCAATTATAAATTTATTTTTTACAGGGTTTTAATCCCTGCTTCATCAGATGGCAAATATTCTTTTTTGGGGGAGTGAAATCGGCAAGTATAGTTAACCTTATATATATATATATATATATATATATATATATATATATATATATAAGGTAAACTATACTTGCCGATTTCACTCCCCCCCAAATATACATATATATATAAAGGAAAGATGAAAGGAAAATGGGGGGAGAAGGAAGAAAAACAAAAGAGAAAGTAAAGTGGACGAAAAGGATTAGGGGTAACGATCAGGAGTACCTCCTAAATCTTTTGCATAGACACTTCAATAAGGACAACCCGCTAAGTAAAATCTTCAATAAGAACATCGTAAAAATTAGCTACTCTTTTACTAAAATATTTATTTAATAATATTTATAAGATGATAAATAACCACAATAGGAGACTATAACATGGAGTACATGGGAACAATTACAGTGTGGTTAGATCACTCTGTATTTGTTGGAAAAAAGAAGGAATGCCCTTTCGATAGACGATGTAACTCAAAGTCATACCAAAGACTCAAAAATGGTACTTTATGCCTCCTTGCCTAACACTCATCATTGTAAAGTACGGATCAAGGGTAGGTAGAAGAACCCATTTAAAAGAGTAACACCCTCCCCTAAATCTCAGTGAAGTAGCTATTGCAAAGGGGATTCTTTGCATCACCCTCGACAACTGTTAGCCAACTTATATATATATATATATATATATATATATATATATATATATATATATATATATAAGCCTTCCAACGAACAGTATATACATAAGGTAATTTTAATCGAAGTTTTACACGTTGGCAATCAGAGTATTCTTTATCTGACAGTGGTTGCCATATCAAGGATAAAGACACCAGTCTGCCCAACTATTTACTCCTTTCTGGAAGGAGAATCGCTTGTTAAAAATATTTCCCAAAGATATTTCTGATATCGGATATTCAGTCTCGACAAGGATTCAACTCGAGTGTCTGTGTTCTTTTCCTTCGATGATAAACATTAGACCATGTGCACTTACTCAGACACGCGCACACGCGCATATACACTAAGTATACCGAGAGTCATGCCACGGTTAGGACCAAACTCACTTGTCATGATATGCGAGAGTAACCGTCTTGCCATGGTCCAATGACTTTTATTCTATAAATATTTACTAGGCTATTAGGTTTAATCCCAAATGGGGGCCATAATCCTATAGACATCCAGTAGGTACTAAACCCTCACAGAATTACCTGCGATAAGCATTCGCCAATGGTTCGGGAGGCCGTTGTTCAATCTCAGGTCGACTCATATCAAACTTTACTTATGTCAATATCCTATCAGGAAGAAATCTCATGTCAATACTGATATCATAACAACTTTATTCATATGTCAACTCACAGGGACATATATACAGAATCTGGAAGAATTACCACTCCGATTTTGAACCTAAAAACAAAGATCTAATACAAAACTTTAAAAAAAGAAAAATATTTAGCATTTTTTGTTGACTAGTCTCTGAAATTATTAGATGAGTTAACATACCTCAGGAGCAATATTGCATCTGTTATATATTGACCCTTGACCGAGCCGTCAATCAAGAGATGCACCTGTGCAAATAAGCTTAAGAAGAAGCGGAAGCAAGTGGGCGTATGAAAGAATATAGGAAGGTCCCGGCGGCAGTTGAGAGAGTAGGGCACAGGAAGGCCAGAGTGAGGACCAGCTTGCGGACTAAGGGCTGTGGCTCTCAGCAACCCCCGGGTTCAGCAACCCCAGCCAAGATGTGGAAGAAGTGTTAAGTGGGTTCTTGAAGATAACACAGTGTGCTTTGGTCAAGAGGAAAGTTGGGTCAATATAGCAGTCTGTCCCTGTCTCTAATCATCTCTCACACAGAAACATCAATCCTCTCGAGAATAAAGTGTGTGAGATATATATTTTCATAAGAAGTGTGTTCG
>OY757937.1:52220274-52270274 GCA_963585895.1 Sepioteuthis lessoniana | reverse complement strand
TTTCCTTCGTTGCCATTTTAATCCTCGTTGTCATGTGGCCTCCAGCTCATTGCTCTTGCTTTGGATCAGCCTGCTTTGATGACCAAGATTTGATGTTTACGCATTCCGTGATAACATCTTCCCGTCACCCAAATGTTTGAAGTTCTAAACGAAAGTGACTATCGATATAAAGATTTAAAAAGAAAGAAAGAAAGAAAGAAAGAGAGAACGAAGAAAAATAATATAGTAAGAAGTGAATGATAGGATTCGGTTAGAAGCAAAGAACTCGATTACAAGGATGTATGAACTTTCAAACAAAGAACCTACGCATACGAATCCTAAAAGATTTTGTTATTGTGGATGGAGCTGACATCTGTTGACAGATAGTGAATTTACTTTTTTTTTCAGGGACTTCTTCTATCGGTAGTTTTTATATAGTTTATTATCCAATGCTTGTTTACCCTTGTGCGAGTGCGTTTTTATTTGGATGAGTCATAAGTTGTGCAATATTTTACTAATACGAGGTAAAATTTGACAGAATCCGGGTACTTTGCTGAGGTCTTGCAAGTAAAGAACTACACTAAACGGTGAGAAGCCGAGCTCATTTAGTACTCTCTGGTATCGTCGGCTGCGGTTACAGAATACACTGACGACATATTTACAGAGGGTTAAGACTCCCCAAACGAGTGTCTTGATTATGACACAAAACAATCTGATGGTGAGGCTAGAGTAATGCTGGAGCTTTGGGGAATGCAGAATACTCCTTCATTGCCATCACTCCTTGTTCCTCCCTGGTCCGGAGTAGTAGCACCTAATAGAGTCCAATGGTGTGCTTATACCAAATTGAATTGTTTGAAATAGAACTGTTTTCCTATTTAACTGTGTAAGAATGAAAACTGTATAATTATGCTAAACTGAACTGCTTAAGATATAACAGTTTTGACATTAACTGTGTAAATAGAAACTATTCTTATGCTAAACTGAATTCTTTTAGAATTTTATTGAAATGAGTTAATTCGACGTTAAAAGACCCGAAAAATATTGATACACCGGAAAACAAAATAACCAACCAACGAATCTAAACTCTCCAAGTTCTATTCGCCAGATTTGCCTGTATGTCTTTGAGTACAAATGGTTTTGCTTGTTTCTGCTGTGTCGTGGCTTGATTCGAACTGGTGAAGCATAGGTTCCTAAATTAGACTAAGCTGCACCTTCTTCTGTGTGTTTTTAAGATCATACATGGGGTAAAGCAATGAACAATGTGTCAGCGTACGTACTACAACAAACCACAGTTGATTCCTGACAAGGCTCGAACTGCTTCAGTCGAATGATAAGCGTGCAGCAACCTCTCACATTGCAAAACTTTTCTCCATATAATTTCAAGCTTATTATGTATTTGCGTAGATTTTTAGATCGTAGCACAGAGATAGGTCTGTGGAATTTGAGAGCAAATACTTGCATTTGTGATTGTGTTAGTGTTTATGCACATTTTCGTGACTTTGCAACGTAGAAAGAAAAAGCTAAATTTACAGCATAACGTGATCAGACATGAGAAAGACATGAGAAAGTTAAAGAATACTATAATGAAAGAACTTTCTGTTTCCATCTGCCTCCCTAGGAGGTTAAATTTATTGAAGAGATTCGCACGAATACATGTTGTTCAGGGAAAAAAATGTTCACCTCTCTCAGCACTTCTATATAGGATGCCACAGGCATTGCAGGTTGATCCTGACCCAACTTAAGTATAATCAACAGGTGAGGTCTTGAAGATTTGTTTTTAAGGGTCAGGTATGTATTTAACTACCCCCACGTGACAAGTAGGATGCGATATATGGTCATTTTTAAGTGGGATACAACTTAATCCTTTTCTTAATCCTGTTACTGTAAAGAGATATAAGAGTCCAGTCTGTCCCACTATCTACTTATTAATGGTAAGGGTGAATAGTTGGATGAATATATTTTCTGAGGTCATAATCGTGAAGTTAAATGGAGCCAGCTTTGTCTAGAAATCAAATTCAGTTCGTTGGAATATTCTCTAAACCGATAAACATTGCGCTACGTCATTCTACTAGAAATGACGAAATCTAAAATAATGTTTTCTTTTTAAATTACAAGATGAGAAAACTGAATGGTGGAAGTCAAAAAACAAGTTTTCGATTATATGGTTGATTTCCTATCCCCAAATTTAATGAAACACGAAAAAAATGGGGATTACACAAAGAAGTTACATGCTATTCTGGAAGCAGTACCCTTCAAAACAACAATTGTAGGGTCACATACTTCCTATCTAACAAACTATCTAAGAAAGACAGACAAGGAATGCTGGGTTGATGGAGAAGTGACAGCAATCTCACAAGCGACGATACCCCATGGACCTCAGCATAGGGACAAAAAGCGATGGTTGACGAGCAAAATCTTATGTTCGTCAGCACTTTGAGGATATGGATGTCGTCTGTTGAACCTGCAAAAAGACTTATGGTAAGAGAAAAAGCGAGAGATATAGAGTCAAAAGAATCCGTACTCTAAGCACTCCATGTGTAACATAGCCATACGTGAATATGTGAAACGTACGTCTAATGTTCATAACATATATACATACAACATAGGAATCCCGAAACACGAAAAACACTTACGACTTCTTAGTTCAGGTAAGAAACTTTTTATTACCTTTGAGTTTAAAGGTTCATCGACATTCGGAGATAGATACACATTCTTTCTATTCTGGCTTTTCCATCTATCCCCACCGAGCACGTGTGGTGCCCGAAGCGCACAAACTCGTCTGACCTCAGCGAGCCCCGAAAGTCGACCCTTTCAAAATCCCAAAAATCCTCCGCGCACGCTTCCGGTGTATGACGTCATTCACATTCACTGGTCAACCTTTCTATCTGGGATTTTTATTTTGACATCTGTGAACGACACATCCAACCTGCGCGCGCGTCAACACCTGCGCACATGTTTGTACCTAACTAACCTATGAACTGAGCAAAGGTTCTCAGCTTAACTAAACCCATAGGCAAGATATATAAAACGAAATTTATCGGTCATTATATTACACTTGTTAAAGAATCGGTTTAAAGTAAATTATAATAATACCAATCCTTGATAAGAAATTACAATTTCAAGAGACTGTTGATACAAAGTTTTCTCACAGTTATATAGTATCGGGTTGTCATATCTATTGCAGATTTCTTTACACTGTTATATAGTATCGGGTAGTCATATCTATTACAAATAATTTCTCACGGTTATATAGTATCAGGTAGTCATATCTATTACAAATTATTTCTCATAGTCATATAGCATCGGGTAGTCATAGCTTTTAATGGTCAGTTTCTGCTTCTGGAGGTATTTGGAGTGTTTAGTAGCCCTTCATTAACATCACTTCCATGTTCACTCAAATCCCGAGTAAATATTTATCACAGCCTCCCAATGGACAGGATTTGACACATTCTTTTTTATTGTGGGGGTTTTACAGAAATGGAACCGAAACTCATGCCCTGTTGGACTATATTGGTCAGGGGCTCACTTGAGAACCTGCTGGGACTTGGACTCACAAAGTGTATTGAGAGTCCGGCACATGTGCGTACTCATAGCTTGAACTAGACGCAAACGTCTCGTTCTATGCTATGTTGGCAACGACTTATCACCCACCCGGAAGTGGCTCAGCGTAAGTCGAAGGCTATTCGGCTACGAATCTATCATCGACTTTGTGCCCAACTGGCACGAATAACAGAGCGATTGACTAAAAAAGCCGGAGCAGCGAGAACGAATGCCCAGCGGCTCACCTCGAGTGGTAGTGCCTGTTAGGATCACATCAATGGTTCCTATAGATATATTCGAATATTCATAATCGATGGGAATGTGTGCAAAAAAAACCTAGTAAAAAACTTGTGAGTATAAACGTGCAAGAAACGCGATTCCCTAACTTCTTGGCATAAAATAAACCAAGACAGATTGACTTGCCGTTAAAATCAATCAAAAAATCAATCAAGATACTGCTGTTACAGAATTAAACAGTGATTGCGTTTGCTTGTGTTAGAATACAACGTGACATCATTCTGTTAGAAAATGCTTAATAAAAAAAATCTATTCTTATGGTAACAATAGATTACACGATGTCATGTAAATATAACTCTTCATTTGTTTTCTACAAAATCCTCTCAGAAATCCTAAGATATCTGATATTTTTTTAAAAAAAATCAACAAAACACACACTCTCTCTCTCTCTCTCTCTCTCTCTCTCTCTCTCTCTCTCAGCCATGTCGGCTTGAGCTGTAAAATACTCCGGCTGCATCTCTGCAGAGGAGTAAGACCCCACCAACGGGTTTCCTGATATGACACTAAAACATCTGATCGCAAGGTTCCAGCCTTGGAGCTTATAGGAATGCAGAGTACCCTACCATTGCCATTGCTCTCAGGTCCACTCTAACACAGTGTAGTAACAGCTGATATGGTCCTATCCATGTGTCAAATAAAATGTTTGTAAACAAGTGTCTGATGTCAAATTGAAACTGTTATGTAGCAATATTTGAAACCATTGAAACTTAATGCGAAAAAGGGTTCAGGCTCATTTAAGTATCTTATATACAAGATTTGTTTCCAAATTATATATATATATATATTTGCCAATGAATAATCTACAATGGTTGATATCCCATAAAACCCAACCAAACGAAACATCTCTCCCTCTCTCTCTCTCTCTATCTCTCTCCTGTTTTACTTTTTTCTTCTCTGGGACATGGGGACATTTTTTTAATTTCTCTTACTTTCCCATTAATCTCATATCTTTCTTCTCATATTTGTTTTGTCTTTTTTCTTTCGATTTTGTTAAATGAGTGATTTGAAGGGATTTCAGTGGACCGACGCCTCTGCGTTCTCAGCTCGCCAACACGACTTATGGCAGAATCCATTGAGAAATAGAAACGCTGATACATCTGAAACATGTCCTTCCTTCATAACAGCAAGTATCCTAAAAATGTCAACATGGCGGATCGTCTTTGTTGGAGAATGTGTAAACTGAGACCCCTTTTTAATGGTAGTAACGCGGTACGGCCACGACCTCCATTTTCCCGCCAATCAATATGTCCCCAAAAGTCAAAATAATACAACCATCGCGCATTGCCAATCATGCTTTCGCATTTGTCACTGCGATAACTGCCTCTTTCTACAGTTTTTCCAATATTAGAACAGTAAGGTTTCGCCTATAACTCAGCCATTTTCAGAACATCTTGACTGCCTGTCTTGCTGACACTTGCGCAAGAGTTAATAGACAATTATCTGCCAACTACGGCAACTGCCACCATCATAAAAAATTATTGCTGAATGCACACATGATTTTTACCAGTTCTTTTTTACAGCAGGCAAACTGAATTATTCCCCAATTTTCTCATTACTACAAGGTCTCATTATTTCATCCCTTTTTCCTTCCTCCCTCCCTCTCTCTCTATCTTATTCTCTCTCTCTCTTATTCTCTCTCTTTCTTTCTCTCTCTCTCTCTCTTATTCTCTCTCACTCTCTCTCTCTCATTCTCTCTTACGCTCTCTTTTACACACACATATACACATACTATCTCTCTCTTTCTTTCTTTCTCTCTCTCTCTCTCTTGCTCTCTCACACGCTTTCTTTTACACACACATACACACACTCACTCTCTCTCTCCACATGTCTATCAATCTATTTCAGTTGATTTCTTTCTTTCTTTCTTTATCACTGGATTTCTGTCATTTTTTCTATATTCTGTCTTTTAGCTATTTTAGTTCATATCTATCTATCTATCTATCTATCTATCTATTTCAGTTAATATCTATTTCAGTTGATATTTTTGTGTGTTTGTTTGTTTGTTTCTTTCTTTCTTTCTTCAGTTCTATATCACTTGATATCTATTTATCCAGTGGTTTATTTTATTTTTCTTCTTTTTTTCTTCTATCATTTTCAGTTGATATCTATCTATCTATCTATCTCAGTTGATTTCCGTATATCCATCCATTTTTCTATCCTTTTAGCTGACAGACAGTAATTCTCCACCACTTTCTTAACAATTTTTCTCTACCCCCACCACCTTAAAACTCAGCAAGTATGACCCAGACATCAAGGATTAGGAAAGAAAGGAAAAGAAAAGGCACCCCACCATACGCTGCGATACTAAACCTAATTATCTTTCAATCAATCAATTTGCACTTGGGTATTTTCGGCGAACAATTCTGGGCCCTCGACTGGTGCTATGAAAACCCAACCCTTAAAATTACCCAACATCTAAAAAGATAAAAAGCATGTGCTTCGCTAACAGCAAAACTCGGGGAAAGAAATTCTGACTGAGTGTAGCCAGGAAATCGATACCCATTCGTGACCAAACAACGAAGGGATGTTATTTTGATTTTACTATTTACAGAAACAATGCTTTCATATTCTGTGATGCATTGTGTTGCGTAAGAAAACAACAATAATAATGCCCTAAAACATGAGGATGACGGTGATATCAATTGTATATGGAGTGCTAGGAAAAGATCCAAAAGGCCTGGAAAAGAGACAAGAGGAACTGGTAATCGCAGGAGGAATAAAGATGATCCTAACCACAGCTATAATATTGAGAAGAGTCCTGAAGACTGTGTAGACTTGCTAACACTTAAACTCCTCTGAAAACAATCAGCTGAGGCCCAGTAAAACACTTGAAAGGAGTGAAATGATTATTATCATTATATTCATCATCATCATGTCGTGCTGGTAGCACGGATATCCCTGACCCTCTCTCGTCACTCCTCCCTATCGTTCATCGTCCTAGGTAGGTCTTCAGGACAACATCCCGTATCCTCACATAGCTGCTGAATGTATGTTCGTGCTGGTCGTCCTGCTTTTGCACGGCCATGTGTGGGGGTCCATAAGAGTACATCTCTTATGAGTTCGTCCCTGCTTCTCCAGCAGAGTCCTGCATGTCTGGTTCGTCTAACTTGAATAGTTTTCGTGATAGGAGGCAGGTGGCCGTACAGTTGGTGTCTTGTGGGGTGTTGTCGCCAGGACTTGTTCAAGATTGCACGCAGCATTCTTGTGTAATTGCCGTCTAGCTCCTTCTCCAGCCGTTTTGTTAGAGTCCATGTAGTGCATCCATATAGCAGTATCAATGTGACCGCTGCCTACTCCTTGAGAATTTTTCGCATCAGCGTTAGTTAATTGTCTTTCACTGGAGTTTGAGTGGCAAAAGGTTACCTCACGTCTTCAGGACTCTCCTCGGTATTCTGGCCGATCTCAACAATACTGTATTTTGTATGGTTTTCACTCCTCCACTTATTTCCAAGACCTCTAGTCCTTTTACCAATCCTTTGGTGATTGTACCGAGTACAGTTGATATCACTGTCACATACATGTTCCGCAGGTTTTTCAATTTTTAACAAAGTCATGGTAGTTATCATTTTTTTTTTTTTGCTTTCTTTCAATTTTACTCTGTTCAACCGGGACAGCACAGTCCACAATTCTGCATTCATTCTTTTTTTATCATTATAAGTAGAGTGTCTACCTATGGTCCAGGAGACCAGGGTTCAATCCAAGGTCGCATCATACCAAAGACTTTAAAAATGGTACTTGATACCTCCTTGATTAACACTTAGCAATATAAGGTACGTATCAAGGGTAAAGTGGAGTAATCCAGAGAAAGGAGTAGCGCCCTTCCCTACATCTCGGTGTCGTAGCTATTGAAAAGGGAGCTTTCTGGTCGCCTTCGACTACGGTTGCCAACTTTACTTTACTTTTATTATAATAAAGACTGGTCGCCTGACCGAAATTAAGTGAACCGTTTGTATCTCAAAATCACCAAAGGAGTTTGTGGATCTCATTCTCCAGGACAGATTCTGGGTTGTGCATATACCATTTGTTCGTATAGACAAACTTCAATTTCTTGCACAATTCCGAGTGGATCACCTTTCCCACCCAGTCCTATCTAGTCTTATATTACTTCTATGCTAATTTGCTGCACTTGCTTATTATGTGATCGATTGTTTCCTTTCTATCACCACGTAACCTCCAGTTGCTCTTTAGTTGCGTCTTATCCATTCTTGTTTTGATATGGGTGGTCCTTATAATTTCTTCTGTACCGCTATTAGAAGGGATTCAGTTTGTCGCTTATGATTTCCATTTCTTAGCCACATCCACGTTTTCTTGTGTAAGATATCGCTTGTTTGTCGCTTAAAACGCCCAAAGAGATTATTTTTTCAATTTTTGTTTCATTTTATTGGTCAGGTTTGACTTCCATATGACCGATAGTCGATCGATAGCTGTCCATGTCTTTGCTAGTCGCGTGTTGATGTCAGTCTCGGTTGATGAGACACTGCTTCCTTGGAAGGTGAAATTGTCAACTAGTTTTAGAGAATTACTGTTTTGAGTGGAGATGTAGCATTTTTGATTAAAGCACATGTATTCCGTTTTTAACCATTCAGTTCAGTATAAATACACATTTTAGTTCTATTTGACCCATAGATAGGACCATATTAGGTGCTACTACTCCGGGCCAGAGTGAACCTGGGAGCGATGGCAATAAAGGGGTACTCTGCATTCCCCAAAGCTCCAGCATTACCAGAACTTCACCATCAGACTGTTTAGTGTCATATCCAGGACACTGGTTGTAAGAGTCTTACCCCTTTGCAGAGATGCAGTCTGTGTATTCCACCGCCCCCGCCGACTGAACTATCTATATTGGTGATAGTTCTAACTTAGTACTGCGTACATACAGAGCCAACGGTGCTTATTGATTCTCGGTTTCTCGCCAATGCGATCATCACATTTTTGAAAAACAATGTTAATTATCTATACCCCCCCCTATGCATGAAATATCTAGAAATATAACAAGGAGTAAATTTGTAGTCACGGAAAAATTTCATTATTTTTACCAAATGGCTTTGTTTAGTCATTAACTTGGCTCTGCAAAAATACATTTTGTCATACTGACGAGAAATTAGACCCAGTTCTTGATACATCGGACTGAGCTGTTTCGAACTTTCGAGACGAGATGTAATTCTATTTATCAAAACAGATAATTAATACCTCCAAACTGTACATAATCAATTTATCCATAATTGTTATATTTTCAATGCTACTGTATATAACTCGTGGCGTTTTAGAATGTTTCGAATATCAACCCGAACAAGGTAAGGTAAGTCTTGGTTTAGAATCTTCCATTTCTTACTGGTATTGCATGGATTTTGATTGTAATTTTAAAATCATTAATTAAAGTGTTTGTATATTTTCTCTTTGTGTTATTGGATGTTTTTGATTTATTTTTGTAGGATTATGCAGCAAAAAGTTTGGTATCGTTCATTTCAGGTAAGATATTATGAATGGCCTTTTGTGACAAAAGCAGGTGTCATTCTTCATATAAAGATATCCCTTAATCTCGTTTGCTCGGTTGGCTTGGACTGTAAAATACACCGACTGCTTCAGTGCAGAGAGATAAGACCTCACTAACGAGTATCCTGGTTATGACACGAAACGCTCTGAGTGTGATGCTGGAGCTTTTGGGAATGTAGAGCACCCCTTTATAGCAATTGCTCCCAGGTCCACTCTGGCCTGGAATGATAGCAACTGACAGGGCCCTATCTATGGGTTAAATAGAGCTAAACTGCATACTTATGCTAAACTGAATTGTTTGAATTAGAACTGTTTGACTAAACTAAATAGCTTGAAATGAATGTTTTTGACAATCAACTGTTTCCTTACATTTAAACAGCGTACTTATGCTAAACTGAATTGTTTGAAATCGAACTGTTTTTGATATTGAAATTGTACTTATGCTAAACTGAATTGTTTAATATAGAACTGTTTTGACATTTAACTGTGTGTAAACAAAATGTGTATTTATACTGAATCGAATTAGTTTAATTAGAACTGTTTGAATAAACTGAATAGGTTAAAATAGGTTTTTGACAATTAAACTGTGTACTCATGATAAACTAATTAGAAATATAGAACTGATTATTTGTAAAAAAAAATGGATTTGGCATTAAATAACCAACAAAGGTTGATATGCTATAAAAGCCAATCAACCAACCTAATCTCGTATCCACACACACACACACACACACACACACACACGCGCACACACAAACATACGCACACACAAACATAAACACATGTATGTTTAGAGTGCTATGTTTATAAATAAAGAGTTCTCAGTGTCACGTAGAAAGCATAAATATTTCTAAGGAAAACGTTGATAGGGTCAAGTGAACCTTGTAATTTTATCTGCTATATTTCATGACTCAGGTGTTTTTCATTTACGTTTGAGTGCATTTATCATCTGCTCTGTTGTGATATCTTTGAACATTTGCGGTTCATAATTTTCACAGGTGACTTTTATATTTTCAACACATCTTTGTTTTTTCATTAAATGATTTTTTTATGGTTCTATATTTAACTCCAAGATGATTTCAGTTCGACAATCGTGGAGGTTTGCTTGGGATTTATAGTCTTTTTTCCTATTTTTCGTTTATTTTTGTTGGATTTTCTCAGTTATATTTGTTTATTTAGTGCCCTTCGAAAGCCAAAATGTGACCCAAAAACTTTTTTAACGTAGGAACCAGGCAAAGGGCCATAGCACTCAACCCCACCGGCGGTTCCAAAAATGTTTTCTACTCCGTCAGCATTCCACTGAAAAAGGGCGCCTCAGCTGCTAAGCGATAAGCCAAGCAATGCCAAAAGAGATGTGTACCTATGGTTATGGTCCCCTGAGGGAAAGGAGAGTCGGTCTTTCCTGCCAGATTAGTATGCTGGGCTTCCCCAGTACCTGCGTCAGGCAGCCTCGACCCACCACCAACGAAGCCAAGAAGCAGCCCGCTTAAACCGTGTACTAGAGAACACGACCTGTGGAAGAGTGTCGTGACTCTGTGGACCAGAGGATTCTCACTGGAACAAAATGGACGCAAAATCGTCATTTTTGTTTATGAATTTTCATGACAACAGGCATTTCCGGTAAAAATTAGCCTATCAGAGACATAGACAGAAAACATTTAAGATCGTTTTCAACAGCCCTTAAATGCAAGTGCTAGTTGAATTTTCTGACCGGAAGACATATCCTTTGCATTCTAACGCCAGAGGAAATCTACAGACTAGTATTAACAATACTGGATTCTGTGAACAACAGAACAACAGAACTCCTATCGTGGCGACAAGGAATTTTACAATATTTTGGTCCGTTTTGAAATATTTTGTTGTGTTTAAATAATTTTCTTCGTTTTTTTATATCTTTGGATACACTGAGGTTTTACTTGGTGTTTTTATGTCAGTTTTTTTCTGTTATAATCGGGATCTTATCAAGTTATGTTATTTCATATTTTCTGGCTTTCTAATTTACACACAAACTAAATCATTCCTCAAGTATATTTTCCTCGAGATGGCTGTTTCTTTCTGATTGTTAATTTCCATTTGGGTAACTTAAAGCTATTTTAGTTGTCTAAATTTCGAAGTTCCGTGAAGGTTCCTGATTTCGACAAACACCTGAAGAAGTCTGAAGGACATATCGGCCGAAACGTTTTGGAAATAACAATAAAGATAAAGACAATTGTCCGAAAACCCTCAATGATAAAGCTGTTTTCTTTATGTATTATAGTTACAGGGCATATTACTGTAGCTGCCGCATAATATTTGATTTAAAGCCTAATTGTATTTGTTCTATGGTATAGTTAGCCAACTCTATCAACATTAGACTGTTTTTGTCATTTTTTGAATGGTTTAATCTGTGCCCTGTCTTTAATGAAAAAATTAGTTATCTGAATACGTTCTCAAATCATATTTTGTTTCATTACGTTGATTTTGATCTTATTTTTTGTGTAAAGTAAAGTTGGCGACCATTGTCGAGGGTGACCTGAAGGCTCCCTTTTCGATAGCTACTACACCAAAGTGTAGGGGAGGGCGCTACTCCTTTCCCCGGATTTTTCCACTATACCCTTGATCCGTACCTTATAATGGTGGGTGTTAAGCAAGGAGAAATCAAGTACCATTTTTTGAGTTTTTGGTATGCCTCGACCTGGAGATTGAACCCAGGTCTCTCGGGGCATTGGCGAACTCTAACCATTTTTTGTGTAGTCAAGTTTTTTCTATTTAAAGTTGGCTATTATCTAATTTGCTGTGGTCATTTTTTTGTTGCTGGAGTTTTCATACGATCATTGATCGATTGTTTTAATGGACAATCCATTTTAATATCAACTGCATTCATTTAAAGTGCTACACTTTCAACTCCCACTTTTCTGCCGCTAATTTTTTCATCATCGAATAAGCTGGGGCATTTAAGAATATATATTCCATAAATATTCAATAAGTTTCCAGACTTTTTTTTGTACAGACATTTAAAATTATTGTAGACTCTTGAAAATTCATTAAGTTATTGCTATACATCTTCTGAGATGACTGACCAATTTTTATGATTTCACGTTCAAATGAACAGCTACAGCAGCACTTGGAATACACCCTACTAAAATCTGATTGTTACAGCTGGTGAATTTCAAAAATGCAATCTGGATGTGAGGACACTTTAGAAGAACGATATGCAATAAATTCTGTTTTAAACTTGAAAAAAAGGCCACAGAAACGCACGGAATGCTTCAGACTGCTTTTCGACCATCTTGCATGAATCTGGCATCAGTTTTTGAGTGGCATAAAAGATTTAAGAAAGGCAGGGAGACTGTGAGGGACGATGAGAGATGTGGGAGGAGTAAGGAAGTCAATACACCAGAGTTGATTGGCAAAAGGGTTAGGGTTAGGGTTACTATGTTGAGGTTTTAAGGGAGTTCAGGAAGAGATTCGGTCGGAAGAGGCCAGCACTCTTTAAATCGGCTCAGTGGCATTTCCACCAGGACAATGAACCAGTCCACAACTCCATCCTTGTTACAAACTATTTGACCAAGATGGGCATCAAGGCATTTCCTCACCCTCCCTATAGTCCAGACCTTTCTCCCAGTGACTTTTGCTTATTCCCCAAGCTCAGAGGCTGTCGTTATGAGACAATTGAGGAGACGAAAGAGGCTGTGATGAAGGTCATTGACACGCTCACACAAGAGGACTTCCATGGGGCCTTCCAGAAGTTTTTGGAACGGTACAACAAGTGCATTGCAGCCGGAGGAAATTATTTCGAAGGGGAGTAGAGTTTCATGTGTGTACTATCAATAAAAGTGCCCATACGAAAAAAGTCTGGAAACATTTAATGATCCTCGTATTATCTTATACCCACCAATTTACTGAGGTGTAAGTTTGTATCTGTATATTCAACCTTTGTCACAGTTCTAGTTTATACTTCCGGGAATATATTTAATAAATTTTTGTTATTTGTAAATTCATTTACCTTATTTTCTTTAACTTATTATTGCCATTTTTTTTAGATATGGTTTTATTTTACTTCTTAATAGTTTTTTCGCCTGTGTCAGCGGATTGTCTTTCATAAGAGTTTGGTTGAAAACAAATCCCTTTCGAGTCTCGAAGACTCGTCTTAGTCTTCTGGCTGTTCTCAACAATATTATGATATTAATGGTGTCGATTCTTTCCCCGATTACCGACTGTTTTAACCCCCTTTCTAATCCTACAATTGTTATCACCGTCACAACTATGTTCCACAGTTTTTTTTGTTCTCTGACAAAGTCCAAGTATTTGACAGTCTTTCCATTTCTTAAATGTGGCACGAAGCCCAGACTAAAAGGAAATAAACAAAAATTTTAAAAATAAAAAAAAAACAGAAAAAAAACTTGCCGTCGAGTAGATTTTGCTACATTTGCGGACAAAAGACGGAAATAAAAGAAAGCGAATGATATATTATTATTATTATTACTACTATTATTTACTTATTAGTTTTCACATCAGCGTAAGCTGATGGTATTTCACTGGAGATTGAGTGACAGCAAGTTTCCTTAAGTCTCCAGGACTCTTCTCAGTATTCTGGCAGTTTTCAATAATGCTGTTGTTTGGATGGTCTCCACTCGGTCGCAAATTTCCAAATTTTCCAGGCCCTTTAATAATCATATAGTTACCGTGTCAAAGGCACCAATCACAGTTGGTATAATTGTCACCTTCATGTTCCATAGTTTTTTAAATTCTCTAGCAAGGTCGAGGTACTTCTCTCTCTTTTCACATTCTTTTAGTGTTATTCTGTGGTCCGCCGGGACAGCAAAGTCGACAATTTTGCAGATTCTCTTTTTTTTTTGTTGTTGTTGTTGATTATTATAAGATCTAGTCTTCGGGCCGAGATTAGGTGATCCGTTTGTATATCAAAGTCTCACAGGAGTTTGTGTGTATCATTTTCTTGGACTGGTTCTATGTTGTTCATATACTATTTGTTGGCATGGTCCCATTTAAATTTCTTGCATATTTCCCAGTGGATCACTTTGCCCACCCAGTCATATCTAGCCTTGTAATCCTTCTGTGCCAATTTGCTGCATTCACTTATTATGTGATTGATGGTTTCATCTCTGTCAACACATAGTCTGCACTTGCTATTTTGTTATGTCTTATCTATCCTCGCTTTGATATGGTTGGTTCTTTTGTGCTGCCATTAGGAGAGATTCTGTTTCTCTCTTAAAGTTTCCTTTTCTTAGCCATGTCCTGGTTTATTAGTCGTTTAATGCGCGCATGGAGTTGTTTTTCCTCCCATTTGTGTTTCCTAGTTTTTGTCATTCTGTTATCTATCGTGTTGTCAGTATTGTTTCTGATGGCCGTTATCAGTCCTCCTTCGTGTTTTTCTCTGTAGTTTTTGAGTCGTTGTATGGATGCGTCAACGCTGTCTTCGATGCTGGCAAGTCCTCTTCCTCACTCTTTTCTTGATACATATAGTCTGTCCACGTCGACTCTGGGATGTAACGCCTTGTGCATGGTCATTAGTTTTCTAGTTCTTTGGTCCATTTGTCTAAGTTCATCTCTGGTCCACTTGAGAAAGGGTCCCGAGTATGTAACGAGGGATAAAGCCCAAGTATTTATTCCTTTGATAAGGTTTCTGCTATTGAGTTTTGTCTAGAGTAGTTTTCTAGTTCTCCTGAGATATTCTTTTTGAATTTTGTTTTTCATTTCGACTTGTTTGACGGTGTCAGCCTCCAAGATTCCTAAGTATTTGTAGGCTTCCTGGAAGCGTTCTGATCTTGTCTTGATTTGGCTGTTCTATTCCGTCAGTTAGATGTCGTTTGCCACTTTTCATGACGAGCAGGGCGCATTTTTCAATGTCAAATTCCATTCCTATGTCTTGACTGTATATTCTAATTGTGTGTATAAGGGTTTCCAGTTCTTTTTCATTTTTTGTAAATAGTTTGATGTCATCCATGTACATTAAGTGGTTGACCTTTTCTTGCGATCTACTAAGTTTATTATTATTATTATTATTATTATTATAATTATTATTTACTTCTTTGAGAATTTTTCACACCAGCTATGGCTGATGGTTTCTAACTAGAGTTTCCTCAAGTCACCAGAACTCTTCTCAGTATTCTGGGCGATTTTAATTATGCTTTAGTCTGGATAGTCTCTATATTTTCTCTTATTTTCAAGTCTTCAAGTCCCTTTGGGGACTTTGTCCTAGTGCACTAACTACTTTTAGTATAATCTTCACTGTCATGTTCCATAGTTTCTTTTTTCTTATTTTACTCATTTGAGAGTTTTTTTCACACCATCGAGAGCTAATGGTTTTCCACAGGATTCTGATAAGCAGCATGTCTCCTCAAGATTCTTCTTTGTATTCTGGCCAATCTCAGCAATGATGTAGTTTGATGGTTTCCACTTATCATCTAACTTCCAAGTCATCCAGTCCTGGTACCAGTCCCATAGGAATTCCACTAAACACAACAATTACAACTGGTATCACCAAACAAAGGAACAATTTCATGTTCTATTGTTTTTTTTCAGTTCTCTAGCAAAGTATAGGTATTCGGCCAGCCGGAACAGCATAGTCCACGATTCGGCAGTTTCTCCTTTTTTGTTGTTTTTGTTGTTGTTGTTGACTATCACTTATTCAGATTGTCAGGCCGAGATTAGATGATCCTTTTGTATCGCAAAATCCATGAGAATACTGTGCGTCTCATTCTCCAAGACGGACTTTAGGTTGTGCATGTACCATTTGTTTCTTTGGTCGAATTTAAACTTTTTGCACAATTCCTAGTGGATCACCATGGCCGCCCAGTCGTGTTTAGTCTTATACTCTCTTTGCACTAAATTATTGGATTTATTATTATTATTATTATTATTATTATTATTATTATAACTAATTACTCAATTCATTTTTTTTCATATTTTATGTTTGAATAGTTTTCTTTACATATATGCATATATTTTTGTTACCACGCAATTGACGAAGAATTCCATTGGAAAATTCTTACAAACTTGCTATAACTGAGCATTTGAATTCTTTTTTTTTTTAATATTGAACGTGATATAAGAAGCTACGAGCTAACACATTGTGAGTCTGCACAGTGATTTCCCGGGGGTAGTTTAAATCGAGACCAGCAAAAACATAGAAAACGAAAAATAATTTCTATTTAGACACTCCACAATGACAGAGTTGATTAAATGTAGGTAGGGACACATTAATTAAAGAAAGCACTTCCCAACTCCAATAAAAATTCAAACGCATATGTCTTACAGAGTCATATATACAAGCACCCATCACAGTTAACGCACCTAACTATATATATATATATATATATATATATATATACTGACTCAGCTATTTACCATGTATATGCAAAAAAGAAAGATCCTTCAAAGTGTGTTTCTTTTTGTAAAAATCAGAAAATAATCTTAAAAAAACTGATAACTATTCCCTATTACACTAGGATATGAAGTTAACAGGCGATTTCATATACCTCGGTCGCAATATCGCATCTTTTGAAAATGATGTCAACTTCCACATGATTAAAGCATGAACTTATATTGACTGGTTCATGACTATATGGAAAAATTATGTTTCTGATAAAAGACAATGGAATTTCGTCAAATTTGTAATTTTATCAATACTACAGTATGGTGGCACCAATTGAACTTTTATGAAATGTTTCGAGAAAAGTTAGATGGGAACTACACAAGGAATCTGCTCACTTTTTCAAATGAATCCTGGAAAAAGAACGCCACAAAAGTGCAATTGTATAGCCACTTACCTCCCTTCTCATCAACTATACAATCAAGAGCAGGAAGACATACTAAGCACTGCTAGAGGATTCAAAGCGAACCCATAAGCGCCATTCTCCAAATACGTCTTTGATACAGATGTCAGGACTAAAACTCCTTCATATCTTAGACTTCATTTAGCTCTTAAGTATATTCAGAAATCATACTGTTAGAATACATGATCATATTTACCAACCCCTCCGCTCGGGCAAGATATGACACAAGGTCAGTTTTTAAGCGGAGTTTAACAGGTTTGAATTCAGAGTTTTCCTTCTCGTAGACTAGTTGCCTAACCAAAGCTGAAGAACCTAGTCTGCACTACTATTTACCCATTGCTGGAGGGATAATATTTTGGATTTATACCTTTCCCAATGGTATTAGTGCTATGTGAAATGCAATCAGTCAGGTCCAGGATTTGAACTCATGTCGCCGTGTCCACATCGTGCGACGATAACCATTGCACCTCGGGCACCTCCTGTTAGAATACATGATGGTGTCTCTGTTATATCCGGGACCGTTTCTGTCCAATGGTGATAATTCATGTCACATAGAAATCTATATTTATACAAAATTCGCACTTGCTAATCAAAATCAAACGAGAGTAAGCTGAAATGGTAAATAAGAATAAAGTTAGTCATCTCTGTGTAGATGAGAAACCCTCCTCCGCCTGATAAAACAACTGACTGGTTCCTCCATTGCTTTATTAGACAGGGGGAATCTCTCCAGTGTTTTTTTCTTTTACTCTGATAATCTGGTTACAATCAAGAGTAATCTGCTGCGTAGGGGATAGAGACAATTCATCTGGAGATGATTCTTCATTAGGAAAAAAGAAGGAATCCTCAATGATACCGTCGAATTTGTTGATGCTGCTTTATTTCGTCAAGGGGCCAAATCCTTGAGTTAGATTGCTGCATCCGGAAATGGTACTCTATTTGGACAACGAGACAAGACCTAAAGTGAGATTGTTGAATCTGAAGACGATGCTTTGTTTGGACAAGTAGCAAAATTCTAAAATGCGATTGTTACATTTGGAGATGCTGCTCTATTTGGACATAGAGCTAAATTCTAAAGTCAGATTGTCCAGTCGAACGGGGCTGTAGAATACACCAACTGTTTCTCTGCAATAGGATAAGATCCCCACCAACGAGTTTCCTGTTTATGACACTAAACAATCTGATGGTGAGGTTCAAGTGATGCTGGAGCTTTGGGGAATGCAGAGCTCCCCTTCATTGCCATCTCTCCCAGGTCTACACTGGCCTGAAGTGGTAGCACCTGAAAATGTTCTATAGCCGCATACATATACATATACAAATATATGCGGGAACATAATCAAACATAATGACGACTTCAATGAACGAACGAACTCACCTCTTTATAAAAATATACCTCCCACACTTTATTTTCGAAAGGTTGATGTTTCTTGTGTGTGAGAGGTGAGTTGGAGACTGGGGCAGACTGCTACATATTGTCCCCAAGTTCTTCTGACCATAGCAGCACTTCTTTCGCATTCTGGCAGGGCTGCTCAACTTTGGGTCACTGAGGGCCCAAGCCCTCTGTCTGGAGCTGCTTCTCATTCCGCTGGCATCCTATCTCCAACTGACTCAAGCCATCGATGTTCTGGTTATATTTTTGCTTGACGTGCACCTGCTTCCACTTATTTACACAGGTGCATCTCTTGATTGACGGATCGGTCGAGGATCAATATGTAACAAAAGGACCAGATCTATGTATCAAATAAAACTAAGCTGTGTACTTATACTGAACTGAATTTTATGGAAGAGGACAGTTTTGATTTTTAAACTGCGTGCTTATGCTAAACTGAATAGTTTGAAATGAAACTCTTTTAGTCATTGAAATTGTACTTACACTAATCTGAATTGTTTAAAATTGAACAGTTTTGACATTTAACTGTATGTAACCAAAATCTGTGCTTATGCTAAACTGAATTGTTTGAATTAGAACTGTTTGATTAAACTGAATAGCTTAAAGTAGAAATGTTCTTGACAATTAAACTGTATACCCATGCTAAACTGAATTGTTTGAAAAGGAACTGATTATTTTATAAAAATGATTTTGGCATTAAATACCCTACAAAGATTTATATACCATAAAACCAAAATTACTTATCCGAGCAAGGTGTGACAAATATGAATTTGTATTATTCATCTAACGCTTTAAATATGTATTGATTGATTGTACGTGATGGAAGCAGACACTTGAAATCGATACTTATTCTTTCCATCTGTTGGGTATCCTTAAAAAGGATCTTTTCCGTTAGTCTGTATAATGATGATTTGTGCCCGTGGTGTAATGGTTATCGTCGTAGGAAATGGACACGGCGACACGAGTTCAAATCTTGGACGAGACTGATTGCATTTCACATAGCACTAATACTCTTGGGAAACGTATTAATCCAATTATTCTCCCTCCAGCTATGGGTAAATAGTAGGACAAACTTAGTTCTTCAACCTTGGTGAGGCAACTAGTCTAGGAGAAGGAAAACTCTGAATTCAAACCTGTTAAACTTCGCTTAAAAATTGACCTTGTGTCATATCTTGCCCTAGCGGAGGGGTTGGTAAATATGTTAATGATGATTTGGCTTCAGCAAATATCAGGTAAGTTGAGTAAATCTTTTGGGCATCCTCTGAAGGAAAAGGCAAGTTTTTGGTCCGACCAAATTGAATACACCTGGGTGGCGAAGACCTTCGTAAAAATCCTTGGGGCTCTTTGAAGAAATCGATCCTCAGAACGCCCAAGATAAGGTGTCAGGGACTGAATTGTTTTTGCCGGGTTGATATCAGATTGAGTAAGAGAACCTGGTAAGCTCCAGTGTAAAATCTTGAATCATGTCGTTTCTAACTTTTGTTATCACTATCCAGCATAAAGGCAACAGATAGCTGATTTGTAAAAATTGTGGACTGTCAGCCATATAATAGATGGTAGCACTTCCTAACTACTTCAATTCATGATATTGCCTCTTTCTCCACAGATGGATCGAGTAATTCCCTTCCAGATAACATTCTTGATATGAAAGCTACAGCATTGTCTAGTGTAACTGAAAGGGCTATATCTGATGAATCCTATTCTATCAGAAATTATAATTGCTGTGTAAAACGGCATTGTTTAGATGTTCCATTTTATTTTCAAAGGCTTCTAATGCCTCAGAACTCATGGAGAAAGAATCTTGTTTGGTAGAGGGATACGATTTATCCGAAAATTGTTCAATCCACATAGAAACGTATACAAACATAACAAGTATATATTGCAGAGCTGAACGAGTATTTTCGTGGTGGAAGCTCTTGCAGTCGTTTTAGTTTTTCTACGTCAGGTTTCATTGGTCCATTTCCGATGTTGTACCCCAAGAGGTTAAAGGATTTAGTGGATTTTATGTTGAAGTTCTTTTTTTTTCCTCCAGCATCTCAAAACCATTCAACGTTAGGGTCGCGTTCTTTTTGGTTTCGTCAGCCATTTGTAATGTCCAGATTAGAAAATGTATCGGACAGTTGTTCTTCCTCAACAAATGTATCAATTCTTCTTTGAAAAACATCTACACAATCCATAACTCCAAAAAACACACGTGTAAATTGATATAGCTTATGCTATGCTTCAAAAGCTGTACATAATTTTTCACGGTCAAAAACCATGAATTTTTGGGGGGCACTCTTGAAGTTGAAGATACATTGCAAGATTGTTAACGATCGTTTCAATATTGGTTAAGGGATATGCGTCAAGTCAAGAGTAGACGTTTACAGTATCTAAATAGTCTATGCAGATTTTTTTCTTAGTCATTCTTTCTTACAACTACTTGTGCACTCCCATACAGAAGTGCCTAGTTCTGTTAATTCCTTTGGGTGCAATCCTTGTACCTCTTCAGCAATGAAATCTTAGTTAGATGGGCTAAAATTTCTTTGAATCAGCAGGTAAAGGCTTCCTATTTTTCTGTATGTTTGCGAATATTAGACGTTCGGTTAAATTAGCTACTTCTAAACAGCAAAAAATTATTTTCTTCATTGGAAAATTTAAGAAGTTCTTTATGTCCATATCACACCATCGTAATATAAGAATGTTGTCCCTGAAATCTTAGACCTAAAAATATCACAACAGATGAAGACTTAATAAAACCTAAGACCTAATACAACACAACGAAAGACAAAAAACCTAATACAACATCACAACAGATTAAAAACCTAATACATCTCAACAGATTAAAAACAAAATAAAACATTACAGCAGATTAAAAACCTAATTAAACATCACAACAGATTAAAGATCTAATACAACTAAGAACAGATTAAAGATCTAATAAAACATCACAACAGATTAAAAGCCTAATACAAAATAACATCAGATTAAAAGTAGAATAAAATATTACCACAGATGAAAAACCAAATAAAATCTCATAACAAAATAAAAACTCAAAAAAAAAAAACATCACAGTAGATTAAAAATCAAATAAATCATCAGAACAGATTAAAAAGCAAATGAAATATCACAACAGATTAAAAACCAAATAAAACTATACAACAAGATAAAAACTTAATAAAACAATAGATATCCTCTAGAACATAAATGTTTGTCAATAAGTAAAGTTTCTTTTTAAAAATACTGATTCACTTTACACTTACTAATGTGCCTTTTGAGAAGACTGTGCCCGTACAACACTTTGTATAATGAGGTTTATTGTGTGTCTGAGTCTTTAGGCAACCATTTTTTTTATTAATAAAGCTCTAAAACATTGATGAGTAAACAAGTCGAGAGACTTTATTTACGTCTTCTCTTATATATATCAATAGCAGAAGATTTCATCAAATTGGGAACAGCAATATAAGTATTTAAAAGAATGAGGAAAATATTGAAGCAGTGACCTCTCTTTTCATCTTGATTGGCAAACTCAGGCTCAGACACTCTTTTCTTCCACCCGAAGTACAATCCTTACCTTTTACTTGTCATTTTTCTCGTGAATAAGGTTTGCCACCATAAAACTAACATTATTTATAAATCGTAACTACACACGAAACAGTGACCTTATTGCTGTAATACTCCTTACGATTTTTCCACACAAGAGAAAGTTGATGGTTTTTTACTGGAGTCTGTGAGCCAAAAGTTCAACTCAGATTTCCAGGACTCTTCTCAGTATTCTGTTGATCTCAACAATACTGTAGTTTGGATGGGCTCGTTTAGGCCTCCAATTGTTACATCCCTATTTTCAAGCCTTTAGAGATCGTTCCAAGCACGCAAATTATAATTTTTATCTCTGTCACTTTCATGTTTCACAGCTTTTCTAGTTCTCAGGCAAGATCTAAGTAGGAATCTGTCCATTCGAAACCATAGATGGATTAGTTAAAATAATAAGATAAAGAAAATTATTAAAGCAAAGAGTTTAAATACATTTTCTTTTGAGAGAAGCTAAAATAGGAGAAAAAATATATCAATGTTTTTAATGAGGAATGTTAGAATTTTTAAAATCAATAGTTCTGGATTGTTTTGGCTGTAAAACTCTTGAGAGTGTCAATTCCACGTAATGTTTGAGGATCAGAACATGACGACGACTAAGCCTTAAAACGAAAAGATGAAAATTGCAAGAAAATTCAATAATTTCTGAATTCTGCATTCTCCCTTACGTCATTTCCGGTAAGAGGGTCGCTACTGAGAAGATTGGGCTTAACTAATATATTAAGAGATTGAGATGAGATTGATATTACCTGTAAGGGGGGGAGTGTTGAGTTAAGTATCAACTCCACCACTCCAAAAAGCTCGAAACTGAATTGCATAAAAGCTAAGTATTTTAGTCACAGGGCGAAAAACGGGACGAGAGTGCAGAGAGAAGTTAGATTTCGCGGCCGTCGTACGTCTGCAGCACCGGAGAACTTCTGAGCTTTAACTTTGTAATACCTTCCGATTGAACTTCCAGTTGGTTTACTGCTACAAGGTGATTATGGACATCAGTGGCGCATCATTGAGGGAAAGGTTAAAAAACGATGTAACATACCAGAAATATAACTGATAAAATACACCAGAATATTTAACGAAGGGAATATTCACGTTAAACCGTGTTCCTTTCTTTTGCTGAGATCTTGCATTTGATATGACCTGTATGAAACAGGTTGACTAGGCGGTGTGACTTCAATCAACTACTCTGTTGCCTTTCGTATCAGCGTAGGCTGAGAATACCAGTTAGACGACGAAGTCCAACTGCCCGGCCAGCGAGCAGAAACGTTCGTGGACTAACACCGTTGTGACGGTTATTCGTGTGCAGTTTTTGCTGAGTTTGTGAAGTTCACGAATAAATTCTTCTAGATTTTCCGAATGCTGTTGACGACTGTGACGAGGATATATCTTTTGAATATCTCATTTTTCTGCTTTTGGAAAATCTCGGTTAGAATTTCTAATGCCTCCCCATAGCTAACTGTTTCAGCAAAAATATTCGTTGACGCTTGCGGAAACGAATTTCGTTAGACACGGTAGTTTGTGAGGATTTCTGTCTCGGTATTCTGCAAAGAGGTTCTCGAATATCTTTCGCCAAGATCAATATTCCTAATCAACACCCAGTGAAGCCGGGTCAATATCAAGTTTTCCTGGACTGGTTCTATGTTTATATAAGAATATGAGCTAAATAAATTGTCATAACTAAGATAACTTCATATCTAAGGAATTATTTAACATACACAGAAAAAATGCTGTTAGAATGCATGGCAAGATGGCGTCTCTGCTATATCCGGAGTTTGTCAGTCCAAGGGGAATAATTCATGTCTCCCAGAATTCTATATTTATTAAGCAATAGATATACCAGAGCTTACTGGCCTAGATTCAACTGGTTGCCGTCTTGAGGACTTGCTAAGAGCGATGGTTGATATAGATCAATAGCAAAAGACAGAGAAATCGGGAGAGGAGGAAAAGGAGAAAGAAGGAGGGTGAGAGGGAAGGGAAGGAGAGAAGGAGAGAGTCAAAGTAATACGCGCTGTCGACACCCCTTACTGATGAATAATTAACAATTAGGTTTGAATTATCATCATTTCAAATACGGCCCATAACTCAAAAATATTTGATATTTAGTTAATTTTCATCTCTTGCAAAAATATCAGGAGATTTCATTAGTAATAGAATATTTTGTAGAGTGTCAAAATGAACACTCGTAGAAATGTTCTTCCACGATGAATAATCTTTTTTACGATATCAATTCATTTCCAGCTGGTAAAAAGTATGATTGATTTTTTTATCACTTCCTTTCTTCGTTATATATATATATATATATATATATATATTATGTTTATAATCTTTTTGCGATATCAGTTTATTTCTAACTGGTATAAACTATGATTAATTTTGATCACCTCAAGTCTTCTGAAAATTACGAACTCTATTAGTTAAACTTTTTCCAACAGGACATTTTAAAACAAAACGCTGAAAACGTTCCAACTGGCAACTTCAAAACAAAACGCTGCAAATTATTAAAGCAGTAAAAACTCAACAATCAACTCAAAACTGCACTAACCCTGATGACGACCAAAATTATGTTTGAAAGCTCTTCGGCGGAAGCTATTGGAGAATTCCTTTACCATCTAGACCCCAAAACTAGAAAATTAACAAGGAGTCTTGAAAAATGAATTTCATGTAATAAATAGTAATAAATTTTAACAAAACTTGCTTGAAAAATAACTTGCTGCCTAAATATACACTCTTCAATATATATATACATTATCATGTCGTGCCGCTAGTACGGATATCCCTGACTCTCTCTGGCCACTTCTCTCTATCGTTCATCGCCTCCGGCAGGTCTTCATAGCTACATCCCATATCCTCACATAGCTGCTGTATCTATGTTCGAGCTGGTCGTCCTGCTTTTAGTCGCCATATGTTGGGGTCCATAGGAGTACATCACTTAAGAGCTCGTCCCTGCTTCTCCAGCTGGGTCCTGCATGTCTGGTTCGTCTAACTTGAATAGTTTTCGTGATGGGAGGCAGGTGGCCGTATAGTTGGTGCCTTGCGGGGTGTTGCCGCCAGGACTTGTTCAATATTGCTCGCAGCATTCTTGTGTAATTGCCGTCTAGCTTCTTCTGCAGCCGTTTAGTTAGCGTCCGAGTAGTGCATCCATACAGCAGTATCCTTACGAGCGCTTTTACGAAGAAACTGCGTTTCATTTTATCGGTCAGGTCTGATTTCCATATGATTGATAGCCTATCGATAGCTGTCCATGCCTTCGTTAGCCGCGTGTCAATGTCTTTTTCGGTTCATGAAAAATCTATATATAATCATTTTGCGATATAAATTTATTTCTAACTGGCGTCAATTATGATTAATTTTCGATAACCTAAGGTCTATGTATTGTTTATTGTCTTTTTGTTATATTCTGCTTGTACTCTCTCAATGTATTTCTAGTAAAGTAAGTTGGCGACAATAGTCGAGAGCGACCAGAAGGCTCCCTTTTCAATAGCTACTACACCAAGGTGTAGGGGAGGGTTCTACTCCTTTCCCTGGATTGCTCCACTTTACTCTTGTTACGTATATTATATTGCTGAGTGTTAAGCAAGGAGGTATCAAGTACCATTTTTAAAGTCTTTGGTATGACGCGACCGGAGATTGAACCCAGGTTTCGGGACTATTGGCGAACACTCTATCCACTAGGGCAAGAACTAGGGTAAGTATTTCAAAACGGCTAAAAAATGTATGATTAATTTCGTACTGTACTATATATATATATATATATATATATATATATATATATATATATACTGTACTGTATAAAAGATAATTTATTTCGTACTGTACTATTTATATAATAATGTACTGTATATAAGATAAATAATTTTGTAAGTACTGTACCAACCTTTACGAAAAATTAAAAAGAAATAACATTTTTATTAAATAAAGTTAATGTCAGGATTTTGTTAATTAAATTGTCGTCTGGTTTAGATTTTTCCGAAGAATTTTTTTCAGGTGTTTGCTTTTTCTGCTAAAATTTTTCTTTTGTAAAATTAAGATAAAACGTAATTATTGGTCAGTGGTCTCAAAATTAATCTTTTCCTTTGATATAATGATGCGAAAGAATTATTTATTGATATGAATAATTTATATTTTATTTTAAACATTCAGCAATTTTGGATAGAATTTTTAAGTTTAAAACCAACAATTAAGATTGTGAAATAGAAGCAAATGTTATAGTCCTTATAACAAAATGAATTAAAAAACATTTTAGTATATTCCTACATTAATCTACTGTCATATAATTATATATTTAAATTCTAAATAACTAATTCGACATTTGTTTTTGATGACATAAAACACTGGGAATGTCATAAAATTTAGAATAGAATTCTATATTTCTGAAATTGCAAAAACGTTGTGAACGAAATATTAAACTTTGTTGCTCAATCATTTTCGCAGGTTCTTCAAAAAACTTTTTTTTTTACTTACCTAGTTTAGCTCGGACTTGAGGGGGTTTTGACTCAAGAAGGTCAGAATTAAGTTACACAGTTATGGACTGACCCACCAAAAAGCATTGACTCAAAAATAGTCAAAAGCCTACCTCTTGGCATTCCCCTTGTAAAATGCCACAGGAATATGCTGGAAGACCTGACTTTTCCCATTTAATTTATTTAAATTAATTTTATTATCAAGATTCTGTGTCAGCAAGTTTGAAAATTAGTTTTTTTCCAAGTATTTCAACTTTTAGAAGACTAACGCTCCTCCATCTTAGAGTAAAAGTAAACTGCAAGAATAAGGGAGTTTGTTTTAAGTAAATTGAGAATTATAGGATTTTTGCCCGGTGTAGAATGGAAGAGCTGCATCGCCACTCCAAAGAGTACAACTTCAAAAGATATTATGAAACAAAACCTCGGTCTTACGATAAATACGAAGACCAAATATGTGTTTAGAGACTCGATGATTTGAAGGCAAATTTGAGGCGGCAGCAGACTTGTTTTGCGAAAATTCTGAAATGGAACGCCGCTTCCGTTATTGTAAGCAATGAACTCAACAAGATGATCTCCAATTGTCGGAAATCTCGTGGGGACGGAGATTTTGTATATCAGCGCCTTGTCTAAACAGTTGAACTTGTATGTCCAGAGAAAGCACATAAACTGAAAACCATTTCATTAACCAGGAAAACTGTTCCTGAACGAAGTGAAAAAAATTCAGGTGATTTGAAGAAAAAGTTGAAGGCTGTATCATCAAGGGCTGAACATTTTTCTATTAAATTCGATGAATACGTTGACATCACTTGAATAGCACAGCTTGTTGTCTTCATGAGGACCAATGATAATGAATTTAATATTCATGAAGAACTGATTGAACTAATCTCCATGCTTGACGTTAAGCAATGACATATTTCGGAAAATTGGCTCTTGTGTTTAGCTTGGTTATAAAGACTGTGAACTCTTTCAGAGGTCATGCTTTTAACCATCGTCATGTTAGCAAGTTGTTGAAAGATCTGAATAAACAGTTCTTCGATATTACATTCCGCACAGTAGTCTTTTACTTGTCATGTCACAAAGTGCCGAAAAGATTCATTTTGATGAGACAATAATTCTTTCTAAAGATGAAACATCAAAACCCTGATGAAATAAAGATGAACGTTAGTTCAAAGATTTTTGCTTCAGCTGTGGCAATCACTGCACAATAAACTGATCTTTATTTGAAATTACAAGGTAAAATAAACTCATCTCTCAGTTCTATTATGAAATAATGTTATTCATAACAAAACTGAGCCTATCAATGTCTTGGTTATCAAATGAAAATTTAGTTTATTTTCTTATGTGCAAAGAACTGGGAAAAAAAACCCTGTAAATACTGAGTCTATACTAAACTTTGTTGAATATGACAATCAGCAGGAATTTTTGTCAAAGAAATTTCAAGAAAGATATCGTGATTTCACATTATTTCAATATCAGTTTGCATTATTATCATCCCCATTCATCTTTGATGTTACCAAAGAAGAAGAAAACCTGCTGATGGAATTTATAGAAATGGAGTCGAATTCTGTATTCAGAATCCTGATGTGGATATACTTGGTTTCTTTTCATATCACCAGGAAAAGTTTAAAACCTTCACAAACTTTACCACAAAGATTATAGCAATGTTTTGTTCTACCTATGTGTGTGAACAGTTATTTTTCTCCATGAAATTAACAAAAACTACTCAGAAAACATGGCTGACTGATTATCTCATGTCATCGCTTATCAAAGTAAGAATTGCACAGATATTTCAGACCGACATACAAAAGTTTGATTGCAAAGTGAGATGCCAAGTCTCAGTACAAAGCACTTAAACCGATTGAATAATAGCAAATACATTTTCAGTTTTGAATTTTTGTATTTTTTTTTAATTTACCAAATGACACCAATTAGTTATAGGTTTGGTTTTTGTTTTATGGCATAACAACCTTCGTGGGTTATTTAATGTCAAAGCCATCCTTATAGAATAACAAGAGTGGTATTATATAACTAATAGGTAGGAGGATAACGGGGTCCATAACTACCCCAAATTTATTTGTCCGAAAGTGAACGTAATAAGCCGAGAGGAGTTCGAACACTTACTACGATTCCTCAGTCCAGTACTTTAACCATTACACGACCAGAACCCCAATTAGTTATAATGTGTGCAGTTAGTTCATATGCGTGGCCCTTAGGACAACACCCATGTGATTCATATGTGCCTTAGTGGACCCTCAGTTTGACATGCCTGAGTTAAAGCACACGAGAACATGTCTCGAAATAAAGTAATGTCTTTTATCATTCTTCCCTTCGTGAATATTTTACTTTTGTCCTGATTAAGTATTTCTGCAAATGTGTATTTCTAATCGCTTTCAAAGGAATGCCGACGGGGCCAATTATTTTTGCGACCAGCTCCGCATATCTTAGTGTGTACGCATTTTGACTTGGTTGTTTGTCAGATATGTATCAACACAATGTTCAGTGACAGGAGGAGGCGCCTGCTAAATTCCAAAGAAAAACTTATTGATGGCTAATAGTATTACCTAATACTACCTAATACTAAAGGGGTTGTAATGGTTAAAGCGCTGCACTGCGGAATAGTAGTAAGCAAGTTCGAACTCCAGTCGTGCCATTACGTTCACTTTCAGATAAATAACCTTAGGAAAGGTATGAAACTCCTTATGCTCCCAGCTCTGGGTTAAATAGTACCACTACTGTTCTTCTAGAAGTATGGCTTTGGCATTAAATAACCCACAAAGATTGATATGTCATTAAACAAAAAAAAACCAAACGAACTAACACTAAAAATATGCTACACATGCTATATATTCTAATAAGAGAGTGCGTATTATAGGCAAGAATTTTTTTTAACAGAATTTCGTAGTCTAAAGATAGGCGTGCGTATTATCTACAATTTCTATGAATAATACGAATCCTTAATGTTTTGGCTAAAAAATCTGAAAAAAAATATACAAATAATTACGATAATTTGTTGAACGAAGTACATGAATCAAACACTCCACCCCTTCTCCAACTGTTTTTAATATAAGTGAAAGGTCAACGAACGCACATTTACAGTTACACACTTTTCGTATTACAATTTTTTTGTTTTGTCTTTTGTTTTTTTTTTGTTTTTTTTTTTCGTGATCAAAAGCGTAAAAGTTCCATAAAAAAACAACCACTTTATTCGACTTCCACCTGACGATCATTGACATAAGTCTTGCGTTTGTTTTTATCATTTTTTTTTCTTTTAGTTTTAGTTTCAGTTTAGTGTGCTCTTGCGTTGAAAATAAGTTGGGTGAAAAGACGGTGATAGGCAAAATCAAATTCACAAGTGTTCACGAGTTCAGGAAGAGAAACAAAAAATCCATTCAGATCTTTTTTCTTTCTTTTTTCGGTCGCTGACACTGAATTTTTTTATGCGCCAAAATTCTGATGCATGATAGCAATCGGGGACACACATACACTGACACCAACACACATATACACAGACACACACACAAGCACACGTATACACACGGACGCAGTCATGAAACAAACACACACACACATACACATACACAGACGCATACACAAAACAAACACATATGCACAGGCGCACACACAGACACACACACAAACAAAAAGACACACACACAAAACATACACTCATATACCACACACGGCAACACTCACACACCGACACACACAAAACACTCACATACACAAATACTCGCTCACACACACACACACCGACACACAAAACACACACACATATACATAAAGATAATTTCGATCTAATCGTTTGAAATCGAGTCCTAAAAGCGGTCATTATGTAAGCAACAAACTCCCACACACACACAGAAGAAACAGAAATAACACAGACCACACACCGAAATACACAAAACACACACATACACAAACACTCATACACACACACACACACACATATATATATATATATATACATTGTCATCCACAGACAGACTGTTTCGTTCTATCAGAACTCTTCAGTGTGGCTTGACACGTACGACGCTCGAAGCCGGGATCGAAACCCATACAACTTTACGTTAGACTAAGTCTCAGACCGCTCGGCCAACAAGCGTACCACGTTGGCTAAGGGAATTTTTAAGGTATTATGTAGTAATAGCAGCAGCCGTTTGTTTACATTTTTTATACCCTATCGGCTATCAGAGTGCTCAATTCTTTCGAAGAGCTTTGCATTATGCGAGCGGCGACCGAAAATTCCTTCACTAGAGTGCTCAACCGCCCTGTGGGAGCGTATATACAGAGATAATTTCGATCTAATCGTTTGAAATCGAGTCTTAAAAGCAGGCATACTTAAGCAACAAACTTTTCCCGACATAAATCCGAGCAAATTTTTTAATCCATTAAATAGATTCCGAAAAATTATTTTAGAAGGATACAAAAATAATTTTTACACTCAAGAAATTATTCTTAATAAACATGAACCACTATATTTATATTTATTGCTTAATATCTAAGATGCTCTATTCGGATCAAGAGTGTTTTTATGACGTCTGTATCGGTTCGACCCCAAATAGACGTTTGCACCACCACGGCTCTAATAGACATTTCCCTTAACACGAGTGTAAAGGGGCTATGAGTGTAGCTCTACGCCTTAAGTTCCAGTCGGACCCCGTTGTAACACAGTGAGCAAAAGCGACGAAAACACTAAACTCCATCTGTTGGTTTGTTTGATACGAAATTTATCGGATATAATCATTTTCTAGTTGTCGTCAAAAAGACAAAAAATCTAATATGAAATTCGCTTTAGAGTGACTGATAATTAAACTGTTGCAAGATGAGAGAGGCGGACACAGACCTTGGTATTATTCTACAAGACTGGTGTGGGACTCTTTCGTTAAGCCAACGAAAGCCTTGATTTTCGATTGTTCTTTACATCGCAGCTCGACTTTGACTCCTTTTCTTTTTCTGTTTTCTGTGCGGCGTCCACTCCAACTGCGACTCCGCTTCAGTACATTTAAGCCATTCACAGCCAACGGCCGATTAGCTACTGATACTTTTCTATTTTTTACTTGGTAGTCTTCAGCTATCATGACCGAATTTCGGGAACCTACAGTTCACTTTCCTATTCATTCTACCCATATCAGCATGCCCCCCATCTCTCTCTCTCTCTCTTTCGCTCTCCCTCTCTCTCTTTTACTATCTGAAATATCTTTCTCATATCTGTCTCTTATTTCCACCCTCTTCTGCTTGACCTCTAAATCTTGCTAGGTAACATCTTACTACTAAAACAACCAGAATCCCTAAGTAGATTTCACAGCCACCTATGCATCTTGATTCGTGCGTGCCCTCCGAGCATTAAAATTAACAACTGCAAAATCACGCACACGAGCAACCCCATATATATATATATATATATATATATATATATATATATATATATATATATATTTGTGTGTGTGTGTGTGTGTATTTGTTTATTCATTTGGAAATTTATATATATGCCTGTACATAAGTAACAAACATTTTGGTATACGAATATGAACTCACATTTTCCATCTGTCATTGATTGAATCTTGCCAGCGGGGCTTTAAATATGCTGAATATCCCATGCAGAGGGGTAAAACCCCAGAAAAAAGGGGTCTCGCGAATATGACACTAACAGCATTTGAGAGTGAGCCATGAGTTCTGAAAATCTAGGGATTGTGGAGTACGTCTTCATCACCATTAACCTCAGGTCCATTCTAAGTCAAAAGGGTTGTACCTTTCAGGATTCAATCACAGGGTCAAATAGATAGATTTACAAAATATTTGTATTCAATAGCACTGCGTGCATAAAATGGTATTAAAAATACTCAAAAAATTGTAGATATGAATGTACAATTAACACAATTATCAACATTTAAGTAAAGAATAACTCTAAACAGGTTGGCATGCCATTAGAAACAATGAATGAATCAACTCTTTCATAGATTCTGAAAAATATTTAAGAAGAACAGATATTTTATAGATACCCAACAGACAAAAATAGGTCGTGTCAGGTTTATTATCTGACACGACCCATTTTTGTCGAAGGGGATGGTTATAAATGGTTCTAAGTGCAATATTACAATCTTATATTTTGTATTCAGTTTTCCAATTTCAAGAGATACTGTTCCTGATATGGTAAATTAATAAAAATATCCCTTTCAAGAGATACCATGTTAGACATATATATATATATATATATATATATATATATATATATATTGGCAAGAAAAATTGGAATATTTTTATGTTATATATTTTTCTTTGTTCTCAATTTATTTTCAAATTCAGGTCAACGTCATGAGAAATATTTTGGCGAAGAACATTTTTCATTTTTTTGTTAGTTTTTAAAATAAGTGGGGGATTCTGCCACAAAAGAAGCGAAAAAAATGTTTTAAAATGGTAACTCTGCATATCCATCCATTAAATGGAAACTGTTTTCTGATATCAAACTTTGTATTGTGTCGGATATAGGAGACACACATTGTCGGATTACAATAATACAGTATCTATCTTTTATAAAAAAAAAGATATTGCCATTACTACTTTTGGAGATAAAATATTTTATATGATTGTTGCAATCGTAGATCGCTCAGGTATCTCAATCTCTCTATCTATTTAAATATACATCAATCGAAACAAGGTTAACGAAGACATGGACAGCTATCAATTGGCTATCGATTATATGGAAATCAGACCTAACCGATAAAATGAAACGCAGTTTCTTCCAGGCAGCGGTCACATCGATACTGCTATATGGATGCACTACATGGACGCTAACAAAACGGCTGGAGAAGAAGCTAGAGGGCAATTACACAAGAATGCTGCGTGCAATCCTGAACAAGTCCTGGAAGCAACACCCCACAAGCCACCAACTGTACGGCCATCTGCCCCCTATCACGAAAACTATTCAAGTTAGACGAACCAGACATGCAGGACACTGCTGGAGAAGCAGGGATGAACTCATAAGAGATGTACTCTTATGGATCCCCACACATGGCCGCGCAAAAGCAGGACGACCAGCTCGAACGTACATTCAGCAGCTATGTGAGGATACGGGATGTGGTCCTGAAGACCTACGTAGGGCGATGAACGATAGGGAGGAGTGGCGAGGGAGGGTCAGGGATATCCGTGCTACCAGCGCGATATGATGATGATGATAATCATCATCATGTCGCGCTGCTAGCATGGTTTTTCCTGACCCTCTCTCGCCACTTTCATAGAGATATATAAGTGTTTTTCTAGTGTTAAATCTACTTTTGTAATTCCATAATAAA
This sequence comes from Sepioteuthis lessoniana, assembly GCA_963585895.1. Taxonomy (NCBI): domain Eukaryota; kingdom Metazoa; phylum Mollusca; class Cephalopoda; order Myopsida; family Loliginidae; genus Sepioteuthis; species Sepioteuthis lessoniana. The sequence continues at coordinate 52,236,487 of OY757937.1, read as the reverse complement.
TTTATTTCGGTTTAACAAATTGTATTGTGACCTCTTCAGATGGAAAGAAACTGAAAATATATTTGAATATGATCCAGAAACGCTTACATTGCTGCCGGCAAACAGAATTTAAACATTTTATTAAAAATAGCATAAAGATAAATAAGCAAATAAAATGTAATCTTTACTGTGTAAATATAACCATATAGTAATGTAATATAATGGCCGGGGGATTTCGGTTTATGCCTTTGGGTTTAGTTAGGCTGAGAACTTTTCGGCTTAGTGTATGGGTTACTTAGGTGCAACGTTAACGCAGGTGTTCACGCGCGCACGCGGGCAGAGTGGACGTATCACTCAGAGATGTCACAATATCCCGAGATGGGAAACGGAGTTACAGAGTGCGGGTGACGTCATGCACTGGAAGCGCGCGGAGGATTTTGGGAATTTGAAGAAAGTTGAGTAGAGTTGAGTTGAGACCTGCCTCAGGAGAAGACGGTTGGTTTTCGCTAGTTCGCGAGGCCTTGTGGCGGGTGCCGCACGAGATGGGGGGAATATGAAAAAGCCAGAATAGAAAGATTGTGCCTTTCTCTCCTTATGTCAAAAAACCTTTAAACTCAAAGCTAATAAAAAGCTTCGTACCTGAACTGAGATGTCGTAAGTGTTTTTCGTGTTTCGAGATTCCTATGTTCTATGTGATATCTTTATGGACATTCGATGTACGTTTCACACATAGCCATATCATGGCTATGGTACCGTAACAAGAATAATATTCATGCATTCTTTTTTAAAAACCAGTTATCAATGATTTAAGATATTACATAATTTTTACAACGGTGAATAAACCTGAGTATCAAATAAATAACATATAAATATAAATTAAATAGTAATTTCGTTCATGTTATAGTAAATTTGAAAATTTATAATCAATAAAAAAAACATGTAAAATAAATATAAATTTAAAAGATGATTGAGTAAACTATTATGAATGTCAATGTAGTCTGTGTCTCCATCCGGTGATGGAAATTTTACTTCAGTATATTTATATAACATTATTATGGCTACGACGGTTTTTTGGGGGAAAGTGGAGGCAAGAAGTATTTGCTCCATCTACCATCTGTGTATGGAGTCATATGGCTTGGAGAAGTCGACAAATAAGTGTTGCTTCGAGGCTTTTCACACAAACACCTAAAATTCACCGGATAGTCAAAATTTGTGATGTCGTGGGTCGTTTTCTCCTAAAGCCATTTTGGTTATTCCTTAGTATTTTAACATCTAGGATCAAGTCGATTGTGTGGTAGAGCATTGTAGATCTTGGCTGCTATGGAAGTAACGGTCATACATCGCTAGTTCTTTGCTATTTCGAGGTCACACTTCTTGGCAAAAGGGAAGATACAGCCCTTTGTCTATCTGTCTATTGTGTTCTGGTTATATACTGTGTTGCAGTATCGGAGCAGTATGGCGTCGAATTTCCTTGTCTTCCATTTTTCAGAGGATATTTCATCAAGACCTGCAGCTTTCCTTTTTTTAAAAATATTTCATTGTACTAAGTCCTGTTTTCTTGCGTAAACTATCCGAGTTTGATGCCTAGTTCATAATTAATAATTTTTGTGATAGGTACATCCGTAACTTTTGTTTCCACAGGTGTATTCGTTTTTCTTGACTAGCAGCTTTCAGTTTAGCTCCCACAGTACTTTTCCTTCTACTCACTTCCAAGGAAACACATTAGCTACATACCGGTTTATTATCTGCCTAGACAACGCCGTTAGAACGTCTATAGACTTAATGAAAGAAAAAGGCTTTACACTAGCAAAGGAGAGAGGCAGAAGATACCTCGCGAAAACTATTACGAACATAGACTACACTGATGACATAGCGCTTCTGGCAAATAAAGCTGCCAAGGCCGAATCCCAGCTACATAGTCTGGAACGCGAAGCAGGTTGCATAGGCCTCCATGTGACGCAGACAAAATAGAGCACATGAGCTTTAATCAAAGAGGTGATATCTTCATACTAAATGGCGGTCCTCAGAAACTAGTGGACAAGTTCACTTACCTTGGAAGCAGCCTCTCATCAGCCGATCAGTGGTCGACAAAAAGCAGCAGATTAGGTGAAGATAATAAATGATTTTTCTCTTCTACACAAGAAGGGTGTCATCTATGTGGAGAAGAATGGATTTTTCAGCAAGATAATGCTAATATCCACAATGCGTCAATAACAAAGAACTACACGCTTGAACAAAAAATAATATTTCTTGACCACCCAGCTTGCTCTCCAGATCTCAATCCGATAGGAAATTTGTAGGGATTGATTGTTTCAAAACTATATGAACTCAGCAATTTCTTAACTCAAAAACGTAATTTTAGACGCATGTGGAAAAATACCTTCGGTTAAACTTCAGAAACTAGATAATATTATGCCTAGCCGAATCTTTTAGGTTATCAAAGCTAACGGCTTAACTACAAAATACTAAATAAAAGAACTGCCTTTATATTCTATAGTTCTGCTCATTGGTCTTATATTTATGCCAAAACAAAATTTTAAAATTAAGCTTAAATGCGGATATACATTTAAAAATAATGGATTGACATTTCTTTATATTTCAAATTTAATTGTCTTTATGCTTTATATTTCATATATATGATTTTCATAATGTAAAAATTGTAAATAATATCCTTTTCTTCATTTTTTAGGATGGTTATGTATATTTGTCCAAGGGTGTACATGAGAACAAAATATAAAAAATGTTGAAAATATCAAAGATTTAATTATAATACAATCAAACAAAGATCGAGTTTTTTTAAAATATCTTCTTATTTAGTCTAATCAATAATTTAAAAAAACTGAAAGTTCCCTTATTTATATTTGCTATATTTAATTATTTATTGTCTTACTCACGTTTTATGATTTTCAATAATATTTGTCATCTTATTTCTTTCTAATTTAAAACAACCACTTTCTCTCAGTCTCTATCAATAGAAAATACATATGCATATATGTATGTGCGTATGTATGTGTTTGTGTGTGTGTTTGTGTTAATTCATGACGATCTTTCTGAATTCTATCCGATTAGATAAAACGGGATTTCTTCCAAGCAGCAGTCGTGTCAATATTACTGTATGGTTGCGCCACATGGACGTTGGCAAAAAGTATATAGTAAAAGCTAGACGGGCACTCCTCAAGAATGGTAAGAGTTATAGAGAACAAACCCTGGAAGCACCATCAAATGAAATAACAGCTGCACGACCACTTACCTTCCATATCTAAAACCATTTAAATTAGACAAAAAAGAGATGCGAAACGCTACTGGTGAAAAGGAAATATGATGAACTTATAAGTGACGTACTACGATGGACCTCTTCGCATAGACGTGCCGGTGATGGCCGACTGACAAGAATTATCCGACAACAGCTCTATGCCGATACAGGATGTAGTCTGGAAGACCTTCCAGGAGAGATAGCAGAAAGAGAAGGATGGAGAGAGAAAGAGAGAGAGTCAGAGAAATCCGTGCTAGTAACGTGACTTGATGATGGTATCGTTTGGTTTGGTTTTATGGTACATCAACCATTTTAGATTATTAAAGCCATTCATATAAACATTTTTTTGTTCAAACATTTAGTTTAGTATGTATAGTTTTTGTTTACACAGTCAAATGTCAAATCAGTTCTATTTCAAACAATTAAGTTTTGCATACAAAAAACAGTTCCATGTCAAACAATTCAGTTGAGTATAAGTTTGTAATTTTGTTTACTGACAGTTAAATGATAAACAGTTCTCTTTCAAACATTTAAGTTTTGTATAAGTACACAGTTTTAATGTCAAAAACAGTTCTATTTCAAGCAATTCAACTTAGCATAAGTACATAGTTTCAATGTCAAAAAATGTATTTCAAACAATTCACTTTAGCATAAGTGCACAGTTTACTTCTATTTTACCTATACATAGGATCCTATGCGGTATTACCACTCCTGACCAAAGTGGACCTGGGAGCCATGGCAATGAATGGATACTCCACAATCCCCAAAGCTCCAGCATTATTGGATCCTCACCATTAGATTTATTGTCATATCCGTGAAACTAGTTGGGGGGATCTTACTCCTCTGCCCAGAAACAGTCGGTATATTCTACAGCCCTAGCCCACTGGGCAAGACTGGATGATGATTAATATATATATCGAATACGTTACTCTTTAAAATAATTTTTTAACAACGTCTTATTGATTTGGAACAGAACTCTACAAACCGTAATAGAATGTTAAGATTTTTCTCATTTTAAAAGCCGTAACATTTACCGTTGGGAACTAAATCATAATTAGATGAATTCATCCTCTAAATACTATGTTTTTTTATATCTTTTCTATTCACACGCATACACTCAGCCCCCCCCCCCACACACATACTAAAAAAGTATATGTATATTTATAAGCAATTTAGAAATCACCCAGTGCCAGGATTTTAAAATACACCGATTGTACCTCCAGGAAGAGATAACCACCCACCAACGAGACAACGAGAAAGCTTGAGGACGGGATCCTAGGGGCTGAAAAGTCCATGATTTGGTAGGCAAAGTAGTCAAGTGTCCTGCAACGCTTTACTTTGGCCCTTACTTGGCCTTGAAGGGTGGTTGGAATGGCCCGATCCGATCAATCGGCGAGTCATATTCTTTTTTTTTATTTCGCGTCGTGATATAAGATACTCAAGTGGGGTGAATGATGTAATAGTTTTGTGTCAAAGCTTGAGACCATACTATATGGTGCCAGTTTAGAGGTAACCTGGTGCCAGTTTGAAGGTGACTTGGGCCAATTTGGAGGTGACCTGAGGCCAGTTTAGAGACGACCTGGAGCCAATTTGGAGGTGACCTGGAACCTGTTTAGAGGTGATCTGGTGCCAGTATAGAGGTGACCTGGTGCCAGTATGGAAGTGACCCAGTGCCACTTTGGAAGTCATCTAGTGCCAGTATGGAGATGACTTGGTGCCAGTATGGAAGTGACCCAGTGCCAATTTGGAGGTAATTTGGTGCTACTTTAGAGGTGATAAGGTTTATTTCTCGGACAGTAGCTAAATGGAGCGAACTGGGTAGACTCGTTCAAACGGAACTAATCTATGATTTATTTGTCTTGTGTGATTCTGACAAGTCCATGTAAAAAGATTCCACCGTTTCGCCTCGAGAGACAGACAGACTCTAGACAGGCTACTTCACTCTTCAGACTTCCTGTATCAGACGTATCTACCGACACTCTATTCCTCCAGGATCGTTTTAAGTAAGAACCCTACCGTTAAAAATCAAACCTGTCACTGCTAAGATTTATCATCTGGCATCTTCTTTCTGTCAATGAGTAATTGTTGGAAGATTTCAGCCACTCAGTTTTATTCTGCATCAAGCCACATAATCTAAGAAGCTTCATCTGCAAGCCCGCCAGGTGCTGGGCTAAGCTGGTAGACTACTTTGGTTAAGGTTGCTGTTAGCTGTCTGAAAAAAGCACATTGCCTTCTTATCTATTCAATATTTAAACAAAACAAAGAGTAGCACTGAAACCGTCAATTTTACATCTGTTATCCACAACTATCTATTCAACTTTTTACCCCAATCCAGATTACCTTGTTCTAATAGAAATGACGTTACAAATCTTCGTATATTTTATTTGTTCTGTTCTTTAGTGATTATTTAACATTTTTAATTTACTTTATACTTTTACCGAAACAATTGAAATTTTATTTAATTTTTATGTGTTGTATGAATGCATTTGGTCTTTATCTTTCAATTTTGCATGCATAACAAAAGTAAAGCGAACAAAATCAGCGATTCCATTGGATGCAACAAACAAAAGAATTAAAAACACATTTAAAACGAGGTTATGTAAATCTGACAGGAAAATTAAATACAACTGTGTCCAAACAAAAAGCAACGGCCATTTTGCAAATAGCCAAATTGCATTCAGGCAGACAAGCTTCACGATACCCTCATTAAGCAAGGGGCATAAATCTTGTGAATGGCTGTGTTTGTCATTTTGTTTTATTTTTTCTACCAAGCTTTATCGCTTTTCACGCGTAAAACAGATTTTTATTGAACAAAAAAGAAAGAAAGAAAGAAAAAATACAAATGGATGAATAAAAGATGTCCAAAACTGTCCAAAAGTTTTTAAACATTCTTCGCTATCGAATTAGAGTAATTTTCTCATTTGTAAAAATGATTATCGCATTTAACATCGTCAAATACGTATGATATGCATGAATACCGACTTCTCTCTCTCTCTCTCTCTCCATATATATATATATATGTATTATTATTATTTGCCTGATATATATATATATATTAGTTGGCTTGCCAGTATTCAAACACATTTAATAAATAATCCAGTTTCGTTTTTTATATGTGAGAGCTATGTATTTTTGCAACTTCTCCATAACGAACTGTAACTTCTTGAGAAATGTTGTTTGTTGTCGTTCAGAACATTTTGTTAAAGACAAAAAAGATTGAAATCACGTGGTAACAGCTATGATGAATACGGTGGATTGGTTCGAACAGACGAGCCGATATCCAATATTTTTTCCTGTTTGATTCTCGCTGACTGTAGCCTTCCACAATTGTAAAGAAGCATAATGTTTCTTCGACTGACGAATACTTTGCAGTTTCTTATATTTCCATGCCCACGTTTCAACTGTTAAGAGTATAAATCTGCATTGAATCTAGAATATAAAAACTGGATATTAATAATACTACGATGCTCTCGACATTCACACAGCATAATTTTTTTACATGACGCTCCACCTTGGGGAAAACAGCGGAGATCCATCCATGCCAATAAACTGCTTTTAGCATTAAACATTTTCCTCAAGATCCATTTTTCGTTACGTATAACGATATTCTTAAGAAACGTAATTTTTCTACCTTAAAAGAAAACTTGTCCCTATTGATATGCAATCTAACTTATTGCTCTCACTAAGAGTACGAGAAATAAAAAACACGCAGCTTACTCACTTTTCATATATTTCTAAAGAGGCTGCAGTTGTGGATTGGAACCTGTTGAGGTCAAATAATAATTTTGGACCACTTTTGGACAGAATGCATTCTACTAATTCTCTTAAAATATCTTGATCGAGGTCTAAGGAGCACCTTGGTCTGGGTTCATCACTCAATAAATGTTCAAGAGGTGTAAGAACGTTGATTAAATTATGATGTGCAGTTTTTTACCATTGCAATAAGAATGAAAGGTTAACGTACGATTTAATCAGGCAATTTTCGATTGGGTTTAAAACATTGCAAGTTTGAAACACGTAGCTACGACTTGTTTTTAAAAGACGGAAATGATTGATGATTCAACCTAATACATATTTACACGGACGCAGATACACATAAGTATATATTAATATGTATATCCTGTTGAGTTATTACACACACACACACATACACACACACATACAGCCTTTTACAGCGTCATGGTTAATTGGACTTAAAACATGTCTGGTAGGTGAGGTTGAGCTTTCGGGGTTTTCTTTTACCAGTAATCACTTCTTGATAAATCTTTTGGTAAACGAGAAACTTCTATTCAGACGAGATAGCATACAAATTAAGATATATGCAAATATTATATATATATATATATAGATATATATGTGTGTGTATATATATATATATATATATATATATATATATATATGTATATACGAGGTGCGTACGATTAGTTTTTAAACTTTTTTTTGTATGGGCATGTAGAATTGTCGTAGACTTTTGAAAATTCAGTATGTTATTGCTATACATTTCATGAGATGACTGACCAATTCTTATGATTTCAGCTTCAAATGAACAGCTACAGCAGCAACTGGAATACACCCTTCTAGAGCCTGATTGTCACAGCTGCTGAATTTTAAAAATTCAATCTGACACTTTAGAAGAACAATATGCGATAACATTATTTTTTAAACTTGGAAGAAATGTTGCCACAGAAACGTATGGAATGCTTCAGAATACTTTTGGACCATCTTACATGAATCGAGCATCAGTTTTTAAGTAGCATAAGAGATTCAAGGAAAGCAGGGAGTCTGTGTGGGATGATGAGGGGTGTGGGAGGAGTAAGGAAGTCAATACACCAGGGTTGATTGGTCAAAAGGTTAGGGTTATGGTTACTATGTTGAAGTTTTAAGGGAGTTCAGGAAGAGACTCCGTCGGAAGAGGCAAGCACTCTTCAAATCGGGTCAGTGACATTTCCACCAGGACAACGCACCAGTCCACAACTCCATCCTTGTCACTGACAATTTGACCAAGATGGGCATCAAGACAGTTCCTCGCCCTTCCTATAGTCCAGACTCCCTGTGAGTTTTGGTAATTCCCTAACCTCAGAGGCTGTTGTTATGAGACAACTGAGGAGATGAAAGCGGCTGTGACAAAGGTCATTGACACGCTCACAGAAGAGGACTTCCACGGGGTCTTTCATAAGTTGTTGGAACGGTACAACAAGTGCATTGCAGTCGGAGGAGATTACTTCCAAGGGGACTTGAGTTTCATGTGTGTACTTTTAATAAAAGTGCCCATACGAAAAAAGTCTGGAAACTTATCATATGCACCTCGTATATATATATATATATATATATATATATATATATATATATATGCCCAGTCGGCTAGAGCCACAGAATACACTGACTGCATCTCTGAAGAGAGGTAAGACTCCCCCAACCAGTGTCCTGGTATGACACTGATGGCAAACTGATGGTGTGGCTTCATCCATGCTAATTCACTGCCAATCTGGGCGGTAGAGGTAGAACCTGATTAAGTCCTATCTATGGATTAAATAGAACTAAATAGTGTAATTAGGCTAAACTGAACTGTTAGAAATAGAACTCTTTTGACATTTAACTGTGTTTAAATAAAAACTGTATCAATGCTAAACTGAATTGTTTGAAATAGAATTTTATATGTATAAACATTGATTTGGCATTAAATAACTTACAAAGTTGATATGTCATAAAACAAACCGAACCAAACTATATATATATATATATATATATATATATATATATATATATGTATGTATGTATGTATGTAGCACGGAATTCTCTCTCTCTCTCTCTCTCTCTCTCTCTCTCTCTCTCACTCACTCACTCACTCACTCACTCACTCACACACACACACACACACACACACACACACCATCCATCTTCCATCGCCCTTGTATGGTGTCCTAGACTACATCCAGTGTCTGCACAGTGCCAAAGTAAGTTCTTGCTGGTCGAACAACACTGGCGAGTCCATGTCTGGAAGTCGATGAGAAAACGCCACTTACTCGGAACCCCATTTGTCAACGGCTCGAACCAAATAGTTCAGTCAGACAAGTAAAACTACTCGTCTATAAATATGACATCTACTAATGGAAAAACTATGCAACCACCGAAAAATTACCATTCTCTCACTCTCTCTCTCTCTCTCTCTCTCTCTCTCTCTCTCTCTCTCTCCTTATCTATCTATCTATCTATATAAAGGAGAAACATTAGATTACAAAAAAGCAGATAACTCTGTTTGAAAATATCTTTACGACTGCAGTAATGGATGGTTTAATATAATGCCAATATATCAAACAGACGAATACTCATTACTCCAAAAGAAAGAAAAAAAATCCTAGATATATTCAAAATTACTTTAAATAGAGCCTAACTATACTCACACACACACACACACACAGAAACCCAAGGAGGAAGTTTAGTTATTGGTTAGATTTTATGGAATATCAGTTATCGTAGTTTTTTTTTCTGGGAAGAAGGGAAATAAAGGAAAAAAAACTAAAAAGTATATACACATCCATTGATACGAACACTCATCTTTACACACAACCACGTACAATTGATTCTTTTCAACATACACGCACAAAAAATATCTGCAGAGGCTTAGGGTTTCACGGATCATTTGCTCCAACAGGATATTCACTGACATAGGTCCTAGATTTGAGATGATCCGCAGCCCTATCAAAACAGTCTTCACAATAAAAGGCCAAAGGAAGCACACAAATCAATCATTAACTTCCTGAAGACGACTTTAACGTCAGAAACGCATGTCGAAGCAAACAAATGATAAAACCTGAAACCATATTCGCTTTCGGGCTTATTTATTTTAAATTAATTACTTTTCTCTCATTGGACAAACAAAAAAAGAAAGAAAGAAAAAATAATATACTGTTAACGGCTATGAAAAGGCACATTATATTAAGCGTTTCAATTTATATTCAAGAAATAGTTTACTGATTCGGGTCATTGGTCAAATTCTGAATATTTTGGTTATATACCTGGCTATTAGGATCAGGAACATTAATCTTTGAATTTAGTGACCTGTATTTATGCCACTATCTAGAAGTATATTTAATTGAGCAGTATGAATTCTATTTCCACCTCACTATACTCTTGCACTGATTTTTCTGATGAAGCTATTGATAAATGATTGCAGTATTTTGCAAGATCCAGGGCCCACCGGATGTATGATAGAGGCTTAGTGTTCAAAGTGTTAACATCAAAGGACATTTTTAAAAAATTAAGTCAATCCAGTTACTTTGAACTCTGTATTTTCGCTTTTTATATAGTATGGAGATAGGGTTCAGACAAGAGAAATTCTTTAATGAGGTAGAATTTAAATACATTTGAATTACAGGTTCCATATTGAAGAATTTACGGCTCTTGACACTTGTCACCAAGTTCACCAAGATTTTTTTAAAATATAACTTAGGTTATGGTAAATATCTGAGAATGAGGAAGAGACAAGAGAGGTAGGTTCTAAATACCTTTAAAACTCAGTTCCAATATTGATGAAGATTCAGCTCTTGACTATATCAAAGGTTCCCCAATAATTATTTTTTTTGTTAAAATATATTTTATATACGTATTATTTATGAGTATTTGATACATACTATTCTTAACACCACTCCAGCAACTGGTTAAATAGTTTAACGATTGTTCATCTTGGAGGGTGTATTTGCCATTAAATACCCAATGAAGGTTTTTATGCCATTAAACGAAGAAACTGAAGATGTATTCAATTCGAAGCATCAAAGTTTTAGTGTTGTACAAGAGACATTCAATGAATAAGGGGGAAAATTGACCAAAAAGTTGGTGATAAGAAGCTCTGTTTCTATTGCTCTCTTTTCAAGGAAATCAATTATGAATCTTTTCATATTCCAAAAGAATGTCAGCATCAGTTTCCGGAACTGTTTCTTTACCGGAGAGTCAGTATACATGACAGCTATTTAAATTCAGGTTCGTAGTGGTAAGCCAAAGTTTAGGTCATATGTGAACATTTTTTTTCGCTTAGACTTGATTCTCAATACACATCGCACATACTTCTGTAAATTTCATATGGTTTACACTTCGAAGAATTCAGAGTTTACTTCCTTGGGAAAAACTCTGAAAAATAATATTTTGTGTTTTCAAAAGAATTTCCCTTAGCTGTTGAATAACTCTCGTATATTCATTATAATCAACGCGAAAGTAAGTCAAACTTGAAAAAAGCTTGTTAATTTCCGAAGTAAGGCTGTAACATGAAAACGATTGGTTTGCAGAGAAAAGAAAATCGACACAACATGGCTTACGAAATGATTTCACACGTTCAGAAAAATATTAAAAGAAATCTTTCTCGTCTGTAGCTTAGATTCACTGACGACGGATTAACCAGTCAATTCTCTCTCTCTCTCCCTCTCTCTCTCTCTCTCTCTATATATATATATATATATATATATATATACACACACAAATATATATATATATATATATATATATATATATATATATATATATATATATACATTGTTTCATGAACAGGTTTATTAGGGTTGATTTTAAGCGGTGGGAAGATGGGTTACTATGAAAATGTTTATAATAATATCAATTGTTTCATTAACAGGTACATTAGGGTTGATTTTAAGCGGTGGGAAGATGAGATATTATAAATTTTGTTTATGATAAAATCAATTGTTTCATTAACAGGTACATTAGGGTTGATTTTAAGAGGAGGGAGAGATGGGTTATTATAAATATTGTTTATGATAATATTAATTGTTTCATTAACAGGTACATTAGGGTTGATTTTAAGAGAAAGGTGAGATGGGTTATTATAAATATTATTTATGATAATATCAATTGTTTCAATAACAGGTACATTAGGGTTGATTTTAAGAGGAGGGAGAGATGGGTTATTATAAATATTGTTTATAATAATATCAATTGTTTCATTAACAGGTACATTAGCGTTGATTTTAAAAACCTTTATTGCAAAATGTGTATCTCTCTTTGTGTGTTTACAGATTACGTGTTCATACTTATGTGTAAGTTTGTGCCCATCTTTGTGTACTACGTACTACGATTCCCAGTCCATCGCTTTAAACATTACACCACGAGGACACGCCCCTGTCTTTGTGTAAATGTATTTATAGTTGAATGTAGGCACACAAGCACGTGGTCAAGTAAGCACATCAATTAAAACGGTGAGGAGTCTTAGTAGTTCATTACATAAAGATGTGGATTGAAGCTTCGAATGTCAAAGACCAAAGAGAAGGAAATATATTAACATTAAGAAAAGGCAAGATGCAGTTGATATCCTGCAGAAACACTGACCATATATATTATAGATATTTGCCTCGTTTTTATTAAATTTTCCGGTGTCCGAAAGTTGAAAAGTACCGGACGAAAAGAGTCCTTCGTTGTTTTACAGTTTTACTCATTTCCGCGACTATAATCACCAATGGTGTCTCTACTTATTGTATTGTACAAATTTTGCTGTTCTCATAAATTAATTAAATATATATATATATATATATATATATATATACGTGTGTGTGTGTGTGTGTGTGTGTGTGTGTGCGTTTGTTATATGCGTGTGAGGGTCAGGAGCCAACAGGAAGAAATATATCAATATTGGTCAGTATGTCTTTAAGCCCTATCAATTTAAAATGCTGAATTTTACAAAATGTTATGCTGTATTTTGTTTGTGAAATAATGCTTAAACTATGCGTTTTAAATGTAAAGACACGCTTACTCTACTATAAAGCCAAATTGATATTAAGTCTCTTTCCAAATGTCAGCGAACAAGGCAGAATGTTTTTGAATCTCTTCTATAATATAATTTAAAAATTCGTAAAGAAAGCCCTAACAGTAGTTTCGAAGAAAAAAAAAAAGTAAAAGCCTAAAACACAAAAGGAAAAAAAAAAATTTAAAGCTCTATAATCCCCAAACCTACTAGGTTCCCAACTGTAGTATAAAACTAAAAACTAAAAAGCCTAGCAAAAGTCTCCATACCGCCACACAAAAAAAAAATACAGTACCAATGAAAGTCTAAAAGTACCTTAATCTTCGACTTTAAGTAAGTTAAAACTTAAGAAAACTCAAATCAAAATTACCCCCACCTTTTTTTTCACGTACACATGGGAAGCAGCATGATGTACGTAAAGGTATTTGAATAAACCCATGGACGACCAAACTCAATACCTAAACGGGTCCTGGACGTGAGTTTGACGACTTTACGCTCAGGATCGTTAGTTCGATCGGGGAACTACTGCTGCTCCTCTATTAGAATGGCTTCTATAGAAGAGAATAAAACAGCCATCGAAAGAAAACCATGACGCACACTCAAACCACATACACAAACCGAATCGCTCTTCGAACGGGTAAAAAAGGGGCGCGTCCTGCTGAGGTTGGAGCCCTGGCCTCAGTGTTCGAAAAATCAGCTATAGAGCTCAAACAATCAAAACTACTAAAATGCAAGCAAACACTACAAATAGCCTCATTTAACGTAAGAACCTTAAATAGAATAGGACAACTACCAGAGCTAATCGCATCGGCCGAAGAACATAAGATAGACATAATATGCATACAAGAACACAGATACATGCACACCAAAGATATCAAATATCACGAAACTGGCAAGGGCTGGTCGCTCGTCACTGTATCCGCATGGAAAAACTCTGTCAACGCCGCAATAGGAGGGGTAGGATTACTTATAGGACCTAGAGCATTAAAAACGCTTAATAGCGTTAAGAAAATACAACCTAGAATGGTGGCAGCTACTTTTAACGGCAACCCCAGAGCAACAATCATCTCATGCTACAGCCCCACCAATGTTAGTGAAGAAACTGAACTAGTCACCTTCTACGATGAGTTATCCTCATTAGTGCGTAGCATCTCGAAACACAACATGTTAATCATTGGTGGAGACATGAATGCCCAAATCGGGAAAAACCGAAACAACAAATACAGCTTCCACAACACGTCAAATAGGAATGGGCAACATCTAACAGATTTCATGATAGAAAATAGATTAGCATACAAACTACAAAAAAAGGAAGGGCAAACTATGGACATACACGTACGCAAACAATACTAAAGCTCAGATAGACTACGTCCTTATAAACAAGAAATGGAAAAATAGTGCAATGAATTGCGAGGCATACTCCTCTTTTGAGGGTGTGTCCACCGATCACCGAATAGTCACTGCGAAAATACGGTTAAGCCTACGAAAAAACGCCAAACGAACAGCGACCACCAAACACTATGACTGGGCCCTATTGAACAACAAAGATATAAGAGATAAATACGTATTAGAATTAAGAGACAGATTCGAAACACTACGAGAAAGGACGGAAAAAAGTACACCAAACGATGAATATGAAAATTTCGTCAATGCACACCTCGAGGCAGCAGCAAAATACATTCCAACAAAACTTAAAACTAAATATAGAGTCCCTTGGGAAACTTTAGCGGTGAGAGAAAAACGTGCACTAGTGAAAACAGCCTCCAAAAACTATCGAAAAAACCCAACAAACACAAATGCCTTAAAACTAAAAACGGCACAATAACAATTAGCAGGCATATATATAAAGGAACAGACAGAATACATTCAAAATCAGATAGATAAGATTAGAGACTCGGTGGAAGATAGACAATCTAGAATAGCCTGGCAAACAATAAACGAAGTGAGCAGAAAAAAGAACACAGCCAAAGAAAACCTGAAAGCAGCAAACCAACAAGAAAGAATAAAACTGTGGAAACAGCACTTCGAAAACTTACTAGGAAACCCACCAAAAATAACACAGGAACCAATCACCAGAATAATTAGCAAACAATTAGACATTAAACTAGGACCGTTCACACAAGAAGAACTCGACTCGGTTCTCAGAAAAATTAAAAATAGGAAAGCTGCAGGGCTGGACGAAATTCCCCCGGAAGTATGGAAGACCAGACAATTCGACGACATACTGCTCCGACACTGCAACGCAGTATACAATCAAAATCCGATAGATAGATGGATGAAGGGATGCATACTCCCCTTCCCTAAAAAGGGAGACCTCGGATTAGCCAAAAACTACCGAGGAATAACACTTACATCCATAGCAGCCAAAATCTACAATGCCCTACTACGAAACTGCATAGAACCCAAAATCGACAACATACTTAGAAAAAACCAAAATGGCTTCCGAAGAAATAGATCCACGACCTCACAAATATTAACCATCCGTAGAATCCTTGAAGGTGTATGGGCAAAAAAACTACAAGCGACATTAATATTTGTCGACTTTACCAAGGCCTTCCATTCCATTCACAGAGGAAAGATGGAACAAATCCTTCTAGCGTACGGCATACCTAAAGAAACCGTAGCGGCAATAACGATTCTCTATAGAAACACTAAAGTAAAAGTACGATCACCGGATGGAGACACAGAATACTTCGACATTGTAGCAGGAGTACTACAAGGGGACACGCTCGCTCCGTACCTCTTTATCATTTGTCTAGACTACGTACTTAGAACATCGATTGACAAAATCAAAGAGAATGGTTTCGAACTGACGAAGAAAAGAAGCAAAAGATACCCCGCAACAACAATTACCGACGCCGACTACGCCGATGACATAGCGATACTGGCAAATACACCTGACCAAGCGGAAACACTACTGCATAGTTTGGAACGAGCAGCAGCAAGCATAGGCCTCTATGTTAATGCACACAAAACGGAATATATGTGCTATAACCAAACGGGGGACATCTCCACTCTAGAAGGAACCCCACTTAAACTAGTAGACAAATTCACGTACCTAGGAAGCAGCGTCGAATCAACCGAAAAGGACATCGAAATGAGGTTAACGAAAGCATGGACAGCTATCAATAGGCTATCGATTATATGGAAATCAGACCTAACCGATAAAATGAAACGCAGTTTCTTCCAGGCAGCGGTCACATCGATACTGCTATATGGCTGCACTACATGGACGCTAA
>OY757937.1:52187774-52215274 GCA_963585895.1 Sepioteuthis lessoniana | reverse complement strand
TATTTTTTACTTCCTTCTGTCTTCCTTTTTTTTTCATTTATCCTATTTTTTCCTTTATTTCATCCTTCTATTTTCTTTCTTTCTTTCTTTCTTTGTTTTTTTTATTTATTCATTTATTTTCATATTTCATTTTTTCTTCT
Organism: Sepioteuthis lessoniana; assembly: GCA_963585895.1. Taxonomy (NCBI): domain Eukaryota; kingdom Metazoa; phylum Mollusca; class Cephalopoda; order Myopsida; family Loliginidae; genus Sepioteuthis; species Sepioteuthis lessoniana. The sequence goes on along the minus strand of OY757937.1, from coordinate 52,215,134 downwards.
TTCTTTATGTTTGACTTTTTTGTCTCTACTTCTTTTTGTTTTCTTTTTGTCTTCCTATTTTTTCATTTCAGCTTCTTTTTCTTTCTTTCTTTCTTTCTTTCTTTCTTTCTTTCTTTGTGTCAGTCAATATTTCATTCTTTTACTTTTTATTGCCTTTGGTCTTACTTACTTTTCATTTATCATTTTTTTCTTTTCTTTTTTCATCCTTCTATTTTCTTTGTTTTTTTTTTTTTATTTATTCATTTATTTTCATCTTTCGTTTTTTTTTCTTCTTTTCTTATGTTTGACTTTTTTGGTCTCTGCTTCTTCGCTTTCTTTTTGTCTTTCTATTTTTCATTTTATCTTCTTTCTTTCTTTCTATATTTTCGTCTTTTTTTTAAACTTTCAACAGCCATTGATATCTACTCATCCTCATTCTTTCTTGTCATGTTTACAATTTCTTGTCTTTTTTCTACCTTCTTCCTTGTTTTTTTTTAAGAGATATCTCAATTTCCATATCCTTGGCTTTTTTTTTCACTTACTTTAGAATGATGGTAAACGTTCACAGCGCAGTGCGATTATCCTTTTAAAAAAATCCAAATTCCAGAATAAGCTTCGCTCTTTCCCGATTATTGTGAGGTAAGGCATTTATGAGATGTGTCTAGGTCGCGTAACAGAATTCATTGAAAGAACAATTTCAAATCAATTTTCAAGATAGACTTCCCTGAGCGTTGAGTTTCGCTCGTTTTTCTGGCATTCATTATATACATTAAAAATAAATAAAACATCGACAAAAACAACGCTGGCATGAATAACTCATACATTAAAGATTCATCGGCTACCTTCATATATGCATTTACACCCATATCTATCCTTGGTTGAATCTAACAAATCCCATTCATTGTAGTATACGACTCATGGTCAGTGTACATGGAGGAAATTGTTGCCACGCATTTTTACTAACTAATTTGTTTATTGTTAGGCTGGCAAACCGTGAACAAAGATAAAATCGAATGAGATAAACATAGACTATACTATATTAGCAGAGCAGATTTCAGGAAATATATATACAATTGCATCTATCTATCTATCTATGACACGACGTGTTGTTAAGTACTTAATTAATATGTAAAAATTAGAATTTATGAAATATATGAAAATTAATATATATATATATATATATATATATATATATATATATAAAACAAAAAGTTCTTTAAAATAAGCATTTTTTGTTCAAGGCTTATATTGACCTAAAAAGCTGGTTGATCGTTCCTAAATGTCAGTTTAGTGCGAGACAATTGTTTTTGATTTTAAAGGTTAGTAATTTATCTAAATTTTTCGGTTGTCAACTAACTTCATCAATCACAATTATTAAACGGGTGATTTCGTAAAACATCTTTTTCTAGTCCTTATCTTGAAAGTCAATGTCAAAAGGGAGGTTTAATTTTTCTCCACTCTAAATAAAAATGAGCTGGACATGGCTCACCCAGTCATGTGAGGCTTAGAATGTTTTTGTTCAACCTCATTGCACTAAACCTGTTCCCAATGGTCAAAGCATCTAAAAAAGGCTTTTCCCTATTCCTGTAAGATATAATCCTGAACTAGGATTGGCTGACCAAAGGGAATATGACTCCTAATTGTCTCTCATTGGACAACCAATCAGAAACCATTTTTAGTCCTGATATTGATCTATAAAAATGGGATAAGAAAACAAATCCTCAGAGAGGATAAGAAAAGGGACATAGGAGAAACCCAAGGCTGCCAAAGAAGCATCTCTTCCATTCAAGACCCGATGCACTTCGAACAACCTTCAGACGTTACAAAATTTCAAAGTCCCAGACTTTAGAGACGCTAGTGTCACTCTGACCGCACCTCATCGTCACTCTTCCTCTCTTGATATTCTTTCTTCTTCTGTTTGCCAGGAAAGCAAACATCGTTTGTTTGTTATTTATTGTCTCACAAACGTGTTTCAATAAAAACGATTTTATTGTTGTTGTTAAACAACACATTTTCTCCATTCTTTAAGCTGCTCGACAATCTAGCCACTCATATTACCTGACCGTCAGAAGAAGAACCGGCTGAATTGTATCAACCTCGCTCCGTAGATCATTCAAACACAGCGTGGGCACGGAAAAATTTGACAAAGCAAAAAGTCAGAAGCTAATGTGGTAGTCGCGAACACAACAGCCACAACAAATACTGTGACTAGTAGTCACATTAAACTGGGCTCTTGGACTAGCATAGGACCATATATATATATATATGTATATATATATATATATATATATATATATATATATATATATGTATATTAAAATTAATAGGTCCATAAAGAGATTTATCTTCTTTTGAGGACCTTTTCATTTTTAAATGTTTACTTTTTTTCTCTTTGGACCAATAAAAGGAAAAACAATTCCAAAGGGTTAACAATTCTGGCGGCTACTACCTGCGTAATGCAAAGCTCTTCTTACAAATTAAGCTCTCCAGTATCTGGTAAAGCAAAAATGTCAACCAACGAAAGCTAATTCTTAATGCGTTATAATTCCCGAGTGGACATAGGTCCCCTGATGACCGAGCGATAAGTCAAATGTAAAGTTGGGCGGGTTTCGTTCCCAGCTTGAAGCGTCCTGTGTGTCTAGTCACACTGAAGAATCGTGATACAACGAAACAGTCTGTCTCTGGATGACTATATATATATATATATGTGTGTGTGTGTGTGTGTGTGTGTATAAATATCTATTTATACGTTTATATTTTTATCTTTCAATCTATCTTACTGTCTATTTTGGATATTATGAACCCATCCATCTTTAAATTCCCATTTATAAGTCAAGTAGATACCTATATGAAATAATTTTCGAAACAATTTGAGAGGTCAGATTGGCAGTAACATTAGTAGGAAAATATTTCTAAGTAGTAAAATTGAAGGAAAAGATATTAGTATCAATAAAATGAAGGGATTATCTTTTAATGTCAATTATAAACTAAAGCTTTCGTCATTATCACTTTTATACTTTTTTAAATGTTTTTGGCACCAGAATGACTGAATTGGAAAAAGACCGGAGTTTTTGTCCGAAAGTCTTCCCATATATTCAGCAGAAGCAGTGTATCTTACTCAATTCCTAATCGCGTCGAAGACAGTGATAAGACCAATCAGCAGTGGTTCAATGAGAAAAAAGGACATATATATATATATATATATATATATATATATATATATATATATATATATATATATATATTTTGTTATATGTATATCATAGGAAAATGTATAATTTAGCTGACGTAGAAGAAGTGACACACCTACTGGACTTTGAGATGGCATGCTTGCCAAGTACTACAAACCAAATATGCCTCAACGTCGTGGAGTACGAACTCAGAATCATCGGGATGGGACCAATCTAATCTTGCTGAATCGCTGAGGTTCTTTCAAAGCAAGCGAAATTTCTTTATTTGCTTCCGTTTCACCCGGGCCTGTTCGAACGATTTAAGCATAAGTTCCGAATTTTGACTTCAATGCGTCTTCATCTGTGTGGGTTGGAAGTAACACACAAAATCAAGCAATGCACAACGTATTAGCGCACCGACTACCACTATGTAGGAGGTGCCCGTGGTGTAGTCGTTATCGTCGGAGGAAATGGACACGGCGACACGAGTTCAAATCCTAGACGAGACTGATTGCATTTCACATAGCACTAATACCCTTGGGAAAGGTATGAATCCAATTATTCTCCCTCCAGCTATGGGTAAATAGTAGGACAGACTAGGTTCTTCGTCCATGGTGAGGCAACTAGTCTAGGAGAAGGAAAACTCTGAATTCAAACCTGATAAAACTCCGCTTAAAAATTGACCTTGTGTCATATCCTGCCCGGGCGGATGGGTTGGTAAATAGTACCACTATGTAACCAACCACAGTAAGTACCTACCACGGCTTGAACTGCTTTGATTCAGTGACATTATCATCAAGTCACCCTGCTAGCATGGGTTTTCCTAACTCTCTCTCTCTATTCATCCCTATCATCCATGGTCCGTCCATGTGAAGGGATCCATTGAAGAACGTCACATCAGTTCGTCCTTGCTTCTCCAGCAGAGTCCTTATGTCTTGTTCGTCGTCTCTGGATGGTTTTAGGAATGGGAATTACTGCTGTTATTTCAAGGGGTGTTGCTTCCAGGATTTGTTCAATATAGCTCGTAGCAATCTTTTGGAGCTTCCGTCTGGCTTTTACTTTCTGTTTTTTGTCAGCGTCCATGTTGTGTATTCGTATTGATACAACCACGGCTTGGAAAAATGTCCTTTTTAATTTATCAGATATATCTATCTTACAAAAGAAAATGAAACTTATTTTTGATATACGAGCCAGAAACTAGCAATTACTGAAATATTGCCAAACATTTGACTCATCCTCGAATTATATATATATATATATATCCAGAAAAAAATGTGTAGACATAAAATGTCTATTATGTTTAATGAAATTTGCATTAACGAAGAAATTCTGCGTAAATATACGTATATATATATATATATATCTATATATATATATATATGTGTGTGTAATATATGAGCATATTATAAAGATATTTATTTTTACACACTTATTCATGTGTGCATATGTGTATATACACATATTATGTTAATATATATTTGTCTTATGTATCAATATACCTGTATTATATCAATATATATTATATATGTGCGTATATATATATATATATATATATATATATATATAAAGTCAAATAAAGTTGGCGACTTTCATCGAGTGTAACTCGGAGGATTCCTTTTCAATAGCTACTACACTGAGGTGTTGAGGAAGGCGGTATTCCATTCCCCGAATTGAACCACTTTACTCTTGATCCTTACCTTATTGTGCTGAGTGCTGAGAATGGCAGTATCAAGTACCTTTTTGAATCTTTGGTATGACTCAACCCAGGACTGAACCCCGGTCTCCCGGATCATATATATATATACTCATTAGTCTAATGGCCAGATAGTATATATATATATATATATATATATATATATATATATATATATATATATATATATATCATTTTATTGTATCAATTTTATATATTATATATATATATATATATATATATAAGTGTGTGTGTGTGGATATAAACATACATCCCAGGAAAAAAATATAAGAGTACCTTCAAAAACAAAGGAAAAGATATTGTTTACAATTTCTAAATTATGAAAATCAAATATATGAAAGATAAGGCACAAAGACAATTTAATTTAAAATATGGGGGAATTTCATTTCATTTTTATATGTATAATAGCATTTATGCTTGATTCTAGAATTTTATTTTGACGTAAATATAATACGTATGAGCAGAATTGTAGAATATAAAGGCAATTTTTTATTTGATAACCTCAAAAATTCGGCTAAGTATACGATCAACTAGTTTCTGAAGTTATTTTTTCCAGTGAGTTTTTGAGTTCGGGAATTGCTTAATACTCTCGATCACCTTCATAAACTTTTACAACAATCAGTCCCCACAAATTTTCTATTGGCTTGAAGTCCGGAGAGCACGCTGGGTGGTCAAAATGTCTTATTTTTTGTTCAAGCAAGTACTTCTTTGTTATTGATGCATTGCTGATAGAGCATAATCTTACTTAAAAAAATCCATTCGTCTCCACATAGACGATGCTTTTCTTGTGCGTGAGATTAATTATTTAGCATCTTCACATAATCTGCTGCTTTTAGTCAAATTGTAGTTTAAGTTTTTCTGAAGATGAGAAGCCCCCTCCCCACCAGATCATAGGAGATCCTCCTCCATTATGCCTAGTTGAGTTATTCTCTTTTTGAAAATGTTTTGCGTGCTAGTACTTCTGAAAGCCATCTGGGCGTCTAAATTGAATTTTTTTTCGTCCGAAAAAACAACTTTTCACCATGCTTTAGCATTATTTGCGTAGATGTAGGTCCATAGTTTTTCATTTCTTTTCTGAAATTTAGTATTAAGGCATGTCGAACTATTTTCTAGAATTAAGTCTGTTAGATGTTCCCCATTTATGTTTGGCGAGTTGTCTAAGCTGAATTTGCTTTTTACGTGTTTACCCATTTGGGCATTCATGTCTCCACCGATGATGACAACGTTGTTTTGGGATGCTACGAACGAGGGAGGCTAGCTAGTTATAGAAGGTGATGAGTTCCGTTTCTTCACTAACATTGGTAGGGCTGTAGCTGGAGATGATTGTTGTGCATGGGTTGCCATTAAACGTTGCTACGATCATTCTCGGTTGTATTTTCTCGATGCTATTTAGTGATTTTTGGGCCGTTGGACCTATAAGCATACCTACTATCGCGGCATTGAGTGAGTTTTTCCATGCAGATACCGAGACAAACGTCCATCCATTGCCAGTATCGTCGAATTTAATATCTTCGCTATGAAGGTATCTGTGATGAATACGTTGATATTGCCGAGCATATTCCAGTCGTTTCTCTTTGTGCTTCATGGTTAACATTGAATGATGATTTTTTTTCTGATGCTTAATCATTTCGTGGTTTAAATGCCTTGTAATTGTTCTAGTACTGCAAGGATCATCCACGAAAGATTTCAATATTTTCGATGTTGACGCAATGTGCTTTCAAAACTTTCAGTTGATAAGATATTGTTCACGGCGTACTAATTTTAGACGTCTACTATTTAGAGCCAAGATGGCTCTTTCTTGTTTAAAAAAAAAAAGTGTTTTGTTTGTGTCCACGTAGAGATCAATGCTTTCTAATGCTTGTTCCAGGCTATGTAGTAGGGAATCAGCTGGAGAAGGTGTATTCGTGAGAACTGTTAGATCATCTGTTTTTGCAAGATATATTATGCTTCTTGCTTTTTTTGTTGTTTAAAATGATTTTTATTGAATTTATTAAATTTCGGAATAAATACTTTTAAGAGATTATGAAAACGTCTGGCGTTAATGTATCGTCTTGCAAAACACCAACGACAATATCGAGAGAGGCGGCAACGTCATCAGGAGAGTAAACTAATGCTTCCTTGTTTTTATACGATTATTGCGGTATAGTTTCTTTGTGAAACCAAACGCTCGTGGTATTTGCTTGATCTTCCCTCTGTATATAGAATTAAATGCCTAGTAGAAATCTATGAACAATAGTGTTGCCTCGAGATTTTTTGAACGTACTCACGCAATGATTCAGTGGATAATGAGAATCTGTGAAGTTGTGGATGGATTTCTCCAAGACCTTTGTGATTATTTCTTAAAGTTTTCTCGATTTCAGGTTGGAAACGATTTAGGGCTTTAGCAACTGTAGATATAAATATTATGCTTACAGATTCATAATCCCAACTTATATATATATATATATATAATGTATGAATATGAGATAGGTATATTGCGTGTGTATCAAAATATATTTGAAATATACGTAAATATATATGTACATATGAATATATTTATATATATTTACGTGTGTGTGTACGTAAATGTGTAATATATATATATATATATATATATATATATATTCCATTAAGAAAAAACAACAAACCGGTCACATTAGGATTATAAATTTATTTCTATCCTATTATGCGTTTTTGAAAAATTCAAAAACACGAAAGAAATTTTAACAGGAGTTCTTCAGATCCTATGGATAAAATAAATCAGAATAGACACAAGAAAGAAGGTGGGAGGGGATAGAAGAGGGACGAAGAGGTTATCTCCTCATTTAGCCCACTTCCGTTTTTTATTTTATTGTCGGTTAGAATTCTAGTAAAACTATTTAATTTTTTTTTTTAATTTTTATTTTAATTTTTTAAATTCTAATTACTTTTTGACTTAAACTACAGATTTAATATTAAAATAGATTTTTAACTTTATTCGATAACTTTACGTAATGATACAGTAATAATTATATAAAATTAAAATCAAGATTTAATTAAATTTATTTTTTTTTAAATCAAAATTATTAGAACCTATAAATCAGTTACACCTCTAATGATTAGTACTTATATATGATATGTTTTTTTATAGTTTTTTATCTAACATTTTATTTTATTTATTCATTTACATTAATTCTATGTTTAATTCTATGTCTTTTTTATTTTTTAAGTTTAGCTATAGTTTAAATTTAGCCCTATCTACACCTAGCTATTAATTCACTTCTCTTATTTAATAATTTTTTCGGCTCTGGACAAAACAAAATGTGCATTTTTTCTTCTAAACACAGATTGCATCTACTATCGAAAGATTTTGGAGTACTTGATCTTTTAATATGGACCATTGAATCTCGGGGGTTAAGCATTTTGGGGGTTTGAAAAATAAGAGAAAAACCTCAAATGCTATATATATATATATATATAATATGAACGTCAGTTTGAATACTTTATCAGTGATGCTGATAATATCTGAATAAAAGAAGTGCTCGGTACAAAATATCTTAATTTTACGCTTTCCAATTTAACGCATACATCTAGTCACGTAGAAAGACATCAACGCACATATATATGCACACACACTCAAATACACACACACACATATATATATATACATAATGTTTTTCTTTGAAAATCGGACATCGTATGACCTTTGCTACTTTTGAGTTCCGCAATACGTTTTTTTCAGCACCAGTGACTTTTACTGAATATTGTTAGAGGCAACTTGGCTGCCATCGACTGTACCTTGCGGGGCTAAGCAATAATTGTTTGCATGAAAATACATATCTAGGAAGAAAATACAACCTGCATATGTTTATTTTCAAAAAGTTGTGTGATATATATGTATATATGTTTATTTTCAAAAAGTTGTGTGATATATTTATTTGTCGTTAGTGTTCGCCAATAGCCCAGAAGACCGAGGTTTGATCCAAGTTCGAGTCATACCAAAAATTTAAAAAACGTTACTTGATGCCACCTTACCTAACACTCACCATTATACGGTACAGATAAAAAGAAGTGGAGCAATGCAGAGAAAGGTCCAATGCCCTGTCCCTCACCTTGGTGTTGTAGCTATTGAAAAGGGAGCCTTCGTGTCGCCCGCCAGTACGGCCGCCAACTTTACTTTGAGTATATATATATATATATATATATATATATATATGTGTGTGTGTGTGTGTGTGGATGTGTGTGTGTGGATGTGTGTGGGTGTAGGTGTCTGTTAGTCAGTGTATAATTGTTTGATGTCAAAAAGTATGAAAATATTAGGGATAAAAAGTTATTGAACACATTATCTGAATAGATGCAAAATTATGGTTTAAAAGCCAGAAAAATCACTTATATATATATATATATATATATATATATATATATATGTGTGTGTGTGTGTGTGTGTGTGTGTGTGTGTGTGTGTGTGTGTGTGTGTGTGTGTGTGTGTGCGTTTATTAAAATAATGATAATAGAATGCCAAGTAAAAACTAGTTCTCTGTATTCTATAAGACCTATATTCAATAAATATTGAATATTTAAGTTTTCAAAGATATCCTTCCATTCGGGTTTCATATATTTCATAACTCTGGTAGACCAAAAAGATAAAAATAAGCTATTATTTTCCTGTTTAAATATTCAAAGTGTTTCAAGTATCTTAGTGTTTTAATTTTCTTACATGGATTAAACAGGCATGCTGGAGTCCCTATGACGTTGTGGCTAACATTCTGGACTGTGACGTCGTAGTAAGCGAGTTCTAACTCCAGCCTTTCTATTTCTTTTACTTTTAAACTCGTACCCTTCAGAATAGATTGAACTTCCGTGTCCTTCGGCTATGAGTTAAACAGTACTACAAGGTGCATTTAATAAGTTGCCAGACTTTGTTCGTATGGGTATTTAGAATTGTCGTAGCCTCTTGAAAATTCACTATGTTATTGCTATATATCTTTTTGAGATGACTAATTCTTAGGATTTCAGCTTTAAATAAACAGCTGCAACAGCAATTTGAATACACCCTACTAAAGCCTGATTGTCACATTTGGTGAACTTCAAAAATGCAATCTGAACTTGAGGACACTTTAGAAAAACGATATACAATGAAATTCTTTTTTAAACTTGGAAAAAATGCCACGGAAAGGTATGGAATGCTTCAGACTAGTTTTCGACCATCTTGTATGAATCAAGCATCAGTTTTTGATTGGCATAAGAGATTCAAGGAAGGCAAGGAGTCTGTGAGGGATGATAAGAGGTGTGGCAGAAGCAAGGAAATCAATACGGCAGAGTTGATTGGCCAAAGGGTTAGGGTTTGGGTTACTATGTTGAGTTTTTAAGGGAGTTCAGGAAGCGATTTCGTCGGAAGAGGCCAATACTCTTCACATCGGGTCAGTGGTTTTTTCACCAGAACAATGCACCAGTCCACAACTCCATCCGTGTCACAGACTATTTAACCAAGATAGGCATCAAGACAGTTCCTCACCCTCCCTATAGTCCAGACGTTGCTCCCTGTGATTTTTGCTTATTCCCTAAGCGCTGAGGTTGTCGTTATGAGACAATTGAGGAGATGAAAGAGGGTGTGACGAAGGTCATTGATACGCTCCCACAAGAGGACTTCCATGGCGCGTTCCAGAAGTTGTTGGAACGGTACAACAAGCGCATTGCAGCCAGAGGAGATTTTTTTGTAGGGGACTTGAGTTTCATGTGCGTACTATCAATAAAAGTGCCCATGCGAAAAAAGTCTGGAAACTTATCGTATGCACCTCGTATTAATGACTTTCCATGCAAATAACCCATGAGGTTTGATATGCCAAGAAACCAAATCGAATTGCCATGCCTCATTTAAAGTACTACTAACCTGTAATAATATATATATAATTTTTTTTTGTTTTTGTTTTCACATCTGTTCAACATTCTACCCCCGATCTCGACTCCTCCGATGGTAAATTTGAAAGATCATTGATGCTGTGTCTGCATTTTTATACAAACACTGACGGTTTGTACTGCAAATTATTATTTTTTTGTTAGGCAATCCTTCAGGGTTTTTTTTTTTAAGTTAGAACTCAGCGTGATAGGATTCCATAAAGCAATTCCCTGGTCGCTGAGATGCTTGTTTATCAACGGCAAGACTTTTCAATACCACCGCAGAATCCCTTTTCTCATCAGCTGATCAATTGTGTGTCAGTGACTATTCTCTCTCTCTCTCTCTCTCTCTCTCTCTCTCTCTCTCTCTCTCTCTCTCTCTCAATTAGGATATATGTGATGGTTTTTGTAGATGTTCACACGTCATCACACATCAAGTAAAAACAAAAGAAAATGCAGCGGAAGTTCAATTATAGCGAATGGTGGTCGATGTGCCTCCAGCTGACATTATGCAACACACCAGCATTTGAAGTTACCTCTTTTTTCTCTTAGAAACCCTAATAACTAGAATATGAGTTTCTAAATAAGCTTTTCTAAATACAGGAATAGACAAAAACTTTGTCTGTATTCAGTATCGCTGGTAAATAAGAATCGTTTTCATAAAAAGTTATTTTTTTCTAAATCTTAAATAACGGGATTATATGACATAAAGCAAATAAAGTGGATATTATCCAGTATTATTTATTAACAAACTTTACATAATTTAAACTCAATAAACAAATATATGAACTAGTCGCAGTGGAATAATAAGCCCACCTCATATATATATATATATATATATATATATATATATATATATATATATATATATATACTTTTTTTTTTATAAATAGAGGAATTAGATATCATAAATTGAATTATCATGATTTGTGCGCGACGTGGACTATGGCTGATTGGTGCAATTTCGGCTGTGCATTCCGTAGTCGCTGATGCTATTTCTTGTGGGGGAGATCATGGGATACATTGCTGATGAGACCTACTGAGGTTGAAACAGCTGACTCGTGGTTTCGTATGTGGCACGCATTGCTTGCCGGATTTTCTGGTTATGGTAATTCAATTTATAATATATATATACATATATATATATATATATATATATATATATATATATATATATATATATATATATAAACAAAATTTACATTACTTAAACTCAGTAAATAGAACTATGAGCATATTGCAGTGAAACAATAAACCTACCTCCTATATATATATATATATATATATATATATATATATTTAAGATAAGATGGTCCACGAAGAGATTTATATTTTTTTAATTTATTTATTTTGTTCTTACATGTGTGTAATATATATATATATGTTTCCAGCGTGTTCCTTTCGTCAGAGAACATATGTCATACAAGGCGTTTTTAATGGGGTACTCAATGAGACTTGAACTCACTCCTGTTTCCAGGATTAATGATTCTTGTCTGGTCAGATTTGTTTTTATAAGGGTTTTTGTTCCCTTTTCTTGGAGTATGTTTTCTTTGGTCGGCTTAACCCTTCTTTGATATTTGATATGTTTGTAGTTTCAAGTTGTCAAATCATCAGAATTTATTGGAATATGTTTATAAATATGGAGACATTCCATACATCAACCCAAAATACTTATTTCATGACCAGCGGAATATCCTTCACTGTTACAAGGCAGTGATATCCAAGATCGGGCTCATCCACGACAGGGCACCGGAACAAGTTGTTGATTACTACAGAGAAGCATAAATACGCCACCCCCATAAATCAACACACAGAGAAAGGGATATCTGAACAAGTTATTGACCACCTCAGAGAAGCCTACCTACTTAGCCCCACAACGACTGTCCCTGATACCGACCGATACCACAAGCAGTTTTCGCCACCTGTATGTAAGAATATTCAAATAAAATTACATTTTATATGTATGATATTAAGGAGTATTCATATGTTTGGCTAGTGTTTATTTGCTGCCATAACCAAATAAAAAATGAAATATAATTGTGAGATATTAGTAGACCAATACATATACTACGTTTTTAAATAATAATGCAATATCCTGAGCAATTCGCAATTGTTAGTTTGGTTCATTTGTTTAATATCAATTTATTTTTGTAAATTCGATTCATAGTTTTATTGTCATTTTTTATTACATATTTTCTTCAAAAGCAATTTTTAACTCGTCTGTTATTATTTGTTAGCCCCTAGATATATCAAGCATTCTTAATTATTTTTCCATAGTAATACGGTTTCATGTATTCCCATGAAATACTACTAAATGATATACCATTATTTATATTGAATCAATTTTTCTATTTAGCAATAATCTTTTACTTGCTTTGATTTTTATTGGTACTTGTATCTAATAATTATAATAATCCCAGCTCAGTTAGGTGGGGCTGCTGAATACACCGACTGCTTATCTGCAGAAGGTTAAGCCACCCACCACCAACCATCATCCTTGATATTATTTTAAACCATCTGATGTTAATGTTTTATTCCTGGAGTTTTGGTGAATGTGGAGTACTATCTCATTGCCATTAATCCCATGTCCACTCTGATTCAAAGAAGCACATGATAGGGTCCTATCAATGGGTCTTATAGAACAGTTTCATATTTAAACTGTGTAAACAAATGACTTTTGTTTTATTGAATTGTTAGAAAGAGAACTCTTTGAACATTTAACTCTGTGTAAATAAAAGTCTCTCTTACTGAATTATTAATGATAGCAATACTTGGAACCATTTAACTGTGTGCAAACGAAGGAGTAATTCTTAATCGAATCATTATTGTTAAATAGCAATGCTTGAAACTCGTAACTGTGTGTCTAAATGCAATTATTGGCATTACATAACTATAATTGGAAACACTTAACTCTTAGCAAATTAATAAATAATGTCTAATAGTATAATTAGTGTTGAATAGCAATACCTGTAACAGTTATATAGTCATATGCATATACACATGCATATACATGCAGAAAGAATTACAACGACACAATAATTAAACAGACGAGCGAAGACTTCTTTAGAAAAATATGTACCTCTCACTTTATTGTAAGGTTCGAAAAGGTTATTCAAGGTTTTATGGTGAGAGGGAGTTGGAGACCGAACATAACTGCAACATTTTGACCCCCACTCTTATGGCCGTCAGCGTTGTGTCTCTCTCCTTCTCCAGGGCTGCTCAATCGGTGGCCCAGGGACTCAGCTTTCTGCTGAGTGCTGGCTTTCTCTACCACATCTTGTCAGCAACTTCTCTGGACCCCAACTCATCAGGGGCCCCAAGGGCCCCTTCGGCCTGATGTGGCTTTCCCTACCACATCTCGTCTATAACTCTGCCTCCAATTCCAACTGTAACTTTTTGTCTGGACCGAGTTATATAATAGTTCAACGACCACTCGATCGCCTACTCGATCTTTGGAATGGCATGTTTGATCGTCATCAAGCGGAAATAACTGTCATGCAATTCACAGGTCACTCTCTTCCGGTGCATCAGTCTATGAGTGTACCATGGGAATTTTAGCTTGTCCCATTTTGTTAGCCAATTTCCGCCCACGCGATTTCATCTCAAAAATGCCATTGGAATATGTCACTTCCTTCCGGTGCATCACCTTGGAATGGCATGTTTGGCCGGGTGGAAGGTCAACATAACAACTTCGCTGTCTGCAAACAAAAGTTAATACTGAATATCGGCATTAGTTTAAGCAATTATAGAAGCTATTTAACTGAAAAAGCAACAGTAATATTAGTGTGCAAACAAGTTAGTTATAACTCATTTAAAATGAAATTATTCACAAACTATTCACTTATAAATATTACATGTATGTCTATTTAAATGTGTGCAAATAAATGACTAATTGTAAATCAAATTATCGTGTTCGATAGAAATACTTGGAACCATTAAACGATCTCGAAAAAATGTGGTCAGGCTCGTTAAAAAACGTTGTCTGAAAAATGCGTTTATAAATGGTATATATTTAATATAAATGTATAAACAGGATTTGACATAAAATAACCGACAACGGGGGATATGACATAGAACCCCACCAAACTAAAAAATAATAATCCTTTGTTAATAATTCTATCTTCAAGAAAAGAATCAGAACACAAATAATGGACACACAGTTATACGTTATCAAGTATTCCAATAATCCTAAAACAGATTTATTTGACCGAGAGATGGGACAAAACAGGTACTACCATTCTGGTTGATCTGGGAGTAATGGTAATGTAGGGGTACTCCACACTCCCTGTCACTCTGTAAGTAGAAACTCATCAACAAATGCAGCTTAGTTTCAAATCCAGGAATCCCCCTACTTTTTTCTAGTGTTCTTTTCCTTCGGCAGGGATACCACCAGCGTATTCTAAGCCACGTCAACCAAGCGAAAATATGCGTTGTTTCCACTGGAATAAGTTTTCCTGAACAAAAACCTTGGTCGTCGTTGTCAAAAATACACTGCGAATGTGAAAAGGTTTGGTTTTGTAGCTGAAAACTTGTTCTATATAAAGGTTTCATTGAGCTAACTGTGCCTTGTTTTTTTATTAAAATAAATAAATAAATGAATAACTGTTGAATTGAGTATTTTATTTCTTCTGTTTCTTTTTAGAATTATTTAAACCTATTTTTTATAAACATTTAAATTCACCATATATATATATATATGTGTGTGTGTGTGTGTGTGTATTCTTGAACAGAACAGATAATGGCGAGTATTTTTTGAATCTATTATTTATTCTTCCGTTTGTTGGGTTAAATATTTCTTATTTCAGATTTCAGCTTCACTTGATTGATTAAATCAAATGAACATTTTTGACAAGAGCATTCAAAAAATCCTTCCTGTTAAAGGAAAGAAAATAGAGAGAAATCTCTTCTTTCCAGATTTTGCATTCCATGATAAGAAAATCTTTGTTTGGTGAAGTGAAAGAAACAGTGTTAGATATCATCCAGGCGATAATTTCCGCTTCATGTTTCACCACGTTGAAATACATAATCGTCATCTTCCACTATTTTGACTGTTTTTTTCTTAGAATTCGATCAGTGGGAAGAACACAAAGAAGGGGTTAAGTGTAAAGCCGAACATTTATATTTGTACAGAATTAGACGGCTGCTTTCCCTGTGCAACAGGGAGAGAGTGACAATATTCGATCAGAAAGTTTCTTACGAGGGAATACATAGGTTTAGTTGTATGGACGTGTATATTTCTGAAAAAAATATTATAAATGATTGGTATTAGGAAATAATAATAATGATGATGATAATAATAATAATAGATAATTATAATCTCGACCAGAAAACCAGACCTAATAATAATAATAATAATAATAATAATAATAATAATAATAATAATAAAGAAGAGAACTTGCAAAATTGTCGACTTTGCTGTCCCGGCTGACCACAGATTAAAACTGAAAGAATGTGAAAAGAAGGATAAGTACCTCGACCTTGCTAGAGAATTAAAAAAAACTATGGAACATGCACGTGACAATTATACCAATTGTAATTGGTATGATTGGAAAAGTAACTAAAGGATTACTAAAGGGACTAGAGGACTTGGAAGTTGGCGGACGAGTGTAGACCATCCAAACTACTACATTATTGAGAACGGCCAGAATACTGAAAAGAGTCCTGGAGACTTGAGGAGACTTGCTGTCACTCAGACTCCAGTGAAAAACCATCAGCTAACCCTGATGTGAAAAACACAAACAGTCGGTGTATTCTATTGCCCCAGCCGACTGGGTAAAGAGAAGTAAAGAAAACTATGGAACATGAAGGTGACGGTGATCCCAATTAGTGCATTTGGAACCATACCAAAAGTTCTCGTAAAAAGACTGGAAGACATAGAAATAAGAGGGCGAGCAGAGATTATCCAGACTACAGCATAGTTAAAATCGGCCAAAATACTGAGAAGAGTGTTGGAGACTTGAGATTTGCAGTTAATCAGACTCCTGAGTTAGACCATCAGCTAGCGATGGAGTAAAAAAAAAAAAAAAAAAAACCTCGCATAATAATTGTTATAATAATACTTGGACAGAGGTTCGTAATAGAAAAAAACAAGAGAGTTACTGAATCTGTTTTAAAAGCTTAAAATAATAGAATAACGACCAATTATATAAAACGAAAATCGATAATACTAAACAGAATAGGAATTGATTTAAATGAAGAGAAAGAGATGAAACGGTTAGTCTCATAATAAGTGAAAGTGCCAAACAAGCATAAAAGAAGTACAAGACTAGGCACGAGTGATAGGGTAAAGGGGATCCACTGGGAATTGTGCAAAAGACTAAACTTTGACCATACTACCAAATACTATATGTAAAAGCAAGAATCCGTCCAAGAGAATGAGACCAATACAAGTTACAGGGATTTTCATATACAGGCGGATCTCTTCTTCCCAGCCAGCATCCGTCTCTATCTGCAAATATATTAAAGTTATGATTTGTAAACACATTTTAGCAACAATGATGAAACAGTTCTGTTTCTAACAATTCAATTTAACGTTAGTCAACAAAGTTAAATGGTTCCAATATTGCTTTGTGTCTATCAATTCAATTAAACATCAGTCATTTGTTTACCCACTGTTAAATCATCGAACGGTTCTGTTTCAAAGAATTCAATTTAGTATGCACTCGGTTTAAAAGTCTGTGTAAGAGTGAACCTGGGAACAATGATAATGAAGGTGTACTCTGCATTCCCTAAAGCTCTGGGATTACTGGAGCCTCACCAGCAGATAGCTTGATCTAGTTTCAAGAACACTCGTTTGGGGCGGGCTTACTCATCTGCAGAGACACAATCGATATATTCTTTTACTGGGTTAGTGGAACATGAGGGTGACGGTGATACCCATAGTAATCGGTACGCTCAGAACAGTCCCCAAAAGCCTGGAAACGGGACTGCAAGAATTAGAAATCAGTGAAATCTTAACATCAGCAAGAATACTTAGAAGCGTCCAGGAGGCATCACTCAGATCTCAGTAAAAAAAAAAAAAAAAAAACTCACGATCGTAAAGTTTATCGAGAAAACCATGGAAAACTAAAGTGTTGAACTGACAGCGGGAGGAAAAAGATTCGATAAGTTGAAAATCCAGAGAGAGATCTTCCATGGAGATCTGCTATTACACTATTTGTAATAGCGATGATGCCACTACAAAGAGAAACAGAATGTCTTATACTAGATGCCTAAAATAGCGGCATAGTAACCAATTATGTAAAAACTAAATATAGTCCCCCACTAACAAGTATTCTGGACAAATATGCATACTGGCCTTCGGGCCGAACATCTGATAGTCGTACCGGATGATTGTGAAAAAGTTATGATCATTTAGGCTCAGGTCTTTGCTTGTTTACACGACTAAGTTTATTGCGTGGTGTCTGAAGCGCTTCATAAGGGGAATACCGACGCGGTTAGGTACTTTTTGCACCTGCCGCGCATGAATATCGGTTCGTGCTCGGCTTCCACAAGAAAATGGTCTTGTCCTATTCTGGGATCACGTGGGAAGGCGGGAGAATACGAAAAAGTGTCCTAGATATGACTCTAAAACCTCTGATAGTGAGGCTCTAGTTCTGAGCTTTGACGATTATGGAGAAAGCCTTTATGGCCATTAGTTCTTTGTCTATTCTGACCCGGAGTCGCTGCACACATGAGAGTCCCATGTAATGAGTCAAACAGAATTATTCAACTATTACTATACAAAAAACTATTTACCTGAGGACAAACAATAAATTGCAATACTTGAAATCATTTAACTGTGTGCAAACAAATGAGTCCTAGCACATTTAAAAGATGTTATTCATAAACTATTCTCTTAAAAATCCAATGTATATATAGAATTGAACTTTCAACAACTCCATATGGTTGATATGACACATTAATGTTTCTACTTGATACAATTTAACCATGTAAAAACAAATAATAAATTCTAAATTGAATCGCAAAACTTAAAGCCCTTTAACTGTTTGCTAATAAATGAGTAATGAGCAATAGAATTATTTGTATCAAATAGCAATACTTGAAACTATGTAACTATGTGAAAACAAATGTGATCTATACCTACAAAGCATCCCTTTCAAATAATACATACAAATATGTGTGTGTGTGTGTGTGTGTGTGTGTGTGTGTGTGTGTGTGTGTGTGGTTTGTTTCGTTGAGTTTTATGGCATATCAACCAATGTATGTAATTTAAAGACAAATCCTCTTTATACATATATATTAAATATATATAGTTTTGATGGTTTGGGTTTTATGGCAGATCAATCATTGTAGTTTATTTAAAGCCAAATCATATATATATATATATATATATGATTTGGTTTAGATTAGTTTTATGGCATATCAACTATTGTAGGGTATTAAATGCTAAATCCTGTGTATACATACATAATGAATATGTTTGATTTGCAAACATTTTGTTGATAACACCATTCATTTGCAACAGTTTCAAGGTCCAATCTATTGGTATTTTATCATATTTAACCAACCCCTCCGCTCAGGCAGGATATGACACAAGGTCAATTTTTAAGCGGAGTTTTATCAGGTTTGAATTCAGAGTTTTCCTTCTCCTAGACTAATTGCCTCACCAAGGCTGAAGAACCTAGTCTGCCCTACTATTTACCCATAGCTGGAGGGAGAATAATTGGATTCATACCTTTCCCAAGGGTATTAGTGCTATGTGAAATGCAATCAGTCCAGGATTTGAACTCGTGTCGCCGTGTCCAATTCCTGCGACGATAACCATTACACCACGAGCACCTCGACTATTGGTATTTTATATCAATAATTCAATTTAGACACAGTTAAAGAGTTCCAAGTATCGCTATTTAACACTGATGATTCAATTCAACATCAATCGTCTGTACACATTTCAATGGTTCCAAGTATTGCTATGTATCACTATCAACTCACTGAGACATCAGTCATTTGTTTATACTCAATAAAATGGCAAAATATTTCTATTTCTAACAATTCAATTTAACATAAGTCATTTGTTTGTTTGTTTGGTGGTTTGTGGGTTGGTTGGGTTTAAGGCATATCAACCTCTGTATGTTATTTAATGTTAAATCCATTTTTATACAAATGTTCAGTTCCATTTCAAACAAATCAGTTTAGTTTTAGTATGCAGTTTGAGTGTTAAAAACCATTCTATTTCAAGCTATTCAGTTTAGTCAAACAGTTATAATTCTAACAAATCAGTTTAGAATAAATATGAATTTTTTTTACACACAGCTAAATGTATAAACAGTTCTATTTTTTTAAAATTCAGTTTAGTAAGGTTTCAATGTCAAAAATGGTTCCATTTCAAAGAATTCAGTTTAGCATAAATACTCATTTTAGTACTATCTGACCCATAGATTGGACCCTATTAAGTGCTACCACTTTGGGCAAGAATGGACATGGGAGCGATTGCAATGAAGGAGTACTCCACACTCGCCAATGCTCCAGCATTATTGGAACCTCACCAACAGATCGTTTAGTATCATATCCAGGAGACTCGATGGGGTGGGGATCTTAACCCTCTGCGGAGGTGCCATCGGTGTATTGCACGGCCCCAGCCGACCGGGCAAGTCATTTGTTTGAACACAGTTTAAAATATCAAGCATTTCTATTTGACCCATTAATTGGACGCTTTCAATCGATACCACTCTAGACCAGAGAGCAATAACAATGAAGGGGTATATTGTATTCTTCAAAGTTCCAGCATTAGACGAGCCTCAACAGATTTAGTGTCATATACAGGACACTCAGTGGGGCAATCTTTCTCCTCTGCAGAGATGCAATCAATATATTCAACAGCCCCAGCAGGCTGGGATGTGTGTGTGTGTGTGTGTGTGTGTGTGTGTGTGTGTGTGTGTGTGTGTGTGTGTGTGTGTGTGTGTGTGTGTGTGTGTGTGCGCGAGCGCGCGTCTGTTTGTATTAATAGGATTTAGTATTAAATAATATAAAAAGGTTGATATGCCATAATAAACGGCTTACCAAAATCCAGAATAGATAAACCTGGGGTAAATAGCTAATGTATGCAATGTGGAGTGTTATGCGAAACATTGAATCACATAAAATTCTCTGAGATTTTGACATAAAAGACCACAGTTTCCCAGCGAGAAAAACATATATTACTGCTACCAATAAAATGGGTGGTATTAAAGGATATCAAAAATCTATATCGATTCCTAAAATTTACGAAACAAATAAAAAGAGAGGGGAGAAACAATCACACCCTGAAACATGAAAGTGACAGAAATTATAGTTCGATACAGTCACAAAAAAATCGTAAAGAAAAACAGGGACTGGGGATCTGAGGATATGTTCTGAGACTAACCAAAACACGATAGTATTGAGATCAATTTGGACACTGGAAAGATCGTTTAAGAATACTGAGAAGTGTCTTGCTGAAGAAATTTTTTCAAACTCGAACTTCAATGAAAGCTTGAAGACTTGTACGAAATCATATATACTAATAAGATCTAGTAATAATCGACAAGAAAAATAGAACCTGCCGAATTGTAGACTTTGGTGTCCCAGCTGACCACATAAAACAAAACGGAAAGAAAGAGAATTACCACGCTTTGCTAGGCTACTTAAAAAAGCAAACTGAGAAACATGAAAGTGACAGTGATACTATTTGTAATTACTGCTCTTTGTACAGTCACCAAAAGATTGATACAAGGACTGGAGGACTTGGAAAAATAAATAGGAGTGGAGAAAATAAAAACTGCTGCATTATTAAGACCGGCCAGAATACTGAGAAGAGCCTTGGAGACTTGAGGAGACTGGCTGTCACTTAAACTTCAGTGAAAGACCATCAGCTAACGCTAATGTGAAAAACTGAAAAAGGTGTAAAATCATAGTTGCCCAATGAACGGTTCCCAAAGTCCTGGAAATGGACTGGGGGACCTGGAGATCAGAAAAAAATCGAAACTATCCATTCCACAGCAGTGTTAAGATTATCTAAAATACTTAGAAGATTCCAGAAGACAGGAGGAAATCTGTCTCACAAACTTCCAAGAACACCAACTAATTAAAACTGTGAAAAACTGGCAAGGATTAAAATAATCTGTCCTAGATAATGATAGGTATATTTTTAGTACTTTGAAATACATTCAAACCACCAAATCCTGTCCAGGCGACAAGATCTAGTTTTATCAAAAAGAAAATAACTTTTGGGTTTTTCCGCTTAAATATACAATAGAATAAAAGTAAAAGAAAAAATAACTGGACAAATATCTGGACCTGACCAGTGAGCTAAAGATGCTGTGGAATAAGAAGATGACGCTGATACTGATTATAATTACAGCCCTTGGGACGATATCCAAATCCTGGAAAAAGAAACTGACGGAACACCACACTATAAGATGAATTGAATAATCCAAACTGCAGCGCTGTTAAAATATACAAAATACTTCATCGGGAAAACCTGAGGAAACTTGCTGTCCCTTAAACTTCGATGAAAAAAAACTCCTGTTAAAACTCGTTTGAAATGTCATAAAAATAGTGGACTTCGGAGTTCCGGTAAAAGACATGGTAAAACTGAAAGAAAGAGAGATAAGTACATAGACCTTACTAAAGAACTGGAAGAAAAACTATGGAGATTGAAAGTGACGATTATAATAATTGTAATTGGTGCGCTCGGTACAGTCTAAAAAGTATTAGTACTGGGAATAGAGAACTGGGAAATAAGAGGGCGAGTGGAGACCATCCAAAGTAGTGCATTATTTAGATCGACCAGCATACTGAGAAGAGTCCTGGAGACATGAGGAGATTTGCTATTACACAAACTCAAGCAAGAAACCATCAACTATCGCAGGTGTGAAAAACTCTCAAAAGAGTATGTTGTGCTCTTCAAATGGATACAATAAAACAAGGTAGTACTCGAATAGAAAGAAACAGGTAACGCATTCTTAGATAAAAGAAGAGGGTTTTATTGCCAGCGAGATACAATGAGACAGACAAGGAATGGTGAGGCATGCTAATAATACCAGAAGCAAGAACCGTTAATTATCTCTGCCTCCCACCAGACAGGAATTGATACAAGGTCAATGACCCGAAGGTCCGATTATAATAGGAATTAGGGAAGGGGAGGGTCGGCACGAGCCAAGGCTCGAGCTCTGTTAGTCTATGCCGGTCATCGGCCCACTAAACGCAATGTTGGCCTGATGAGCCTTGTTGGACATGAACCCAAATTTGAGTCCATGTAGGTATGCCTGATTATAGCTTAAACTGGAAAGCAAGGTCGAGTGATATACAAAGGTAACAAAGGTGTCAATAGAGATCACCCACCCGATTGCCCATTCAGCTGGGGCTGTAGAATACACCGATTGCACTTCTGCAGACGGGTAAGACCCTCCCAATAAGTGTCCTGATATGACACTAAACAATCTGCAGTTGAGGTTCCCGTGATGCTGTGGCTTTGGGGAATGCGGAGTACCCCTTCATTGTCATTGCACCCAGTTCCACTCT
The DNA here is from genome assembly GCA_963585895.1 of Sepioteuthis lessoniana. Lineage (NCBI taxonomy): Eukaryota > Metazoa > Mollusca > Cephalopoda > Myopsida > Loliginidae > Sepioteuthis > Sepioteuthis lessoniana. Next base: position 52,191,935 of record OY757937.1, on the reverse strand, counting down.
GGTCCAGCGTGGTAGCACCTGATAGGGCCATATCTATTGGTCAACTAGAAATAACGACAAACGTATGCGAAACTGAATTGTTTGACTAAACTGAATAGATTGAAGTAAAAACTTTTAGAAAATTAAACTGTACATACATTTAAATTGCATGCTTATGCTAAACAGAAATATTTGAAATGGAACTGTTTTTCGACATTAAAACTATACTTTCACGAAAGTGATTTGTTTAATATAGAACTCTTTTGACATTTAACTGTGTGCAAACAAAACCTGTATTATACTAAACTGAATTAGCCGAATTAGAACTTTCATAAAAATGTATTTAGCGTTAAATAACCTACAAAGGTTGATATACCATAAAACCCAAACAACGAACCATCGCCCACCCGAAAGTGGCCCAGCAGAAGACGAATGGCTTTTGGCCTCAAGTCTGCTTTGTTGAACAAGTCCGCTGGGGTCAAAGCCAACAGCAAATTATTACTGTCAGCATCAACCCTGATGCAAGGACCAGACAGGACTTGACACAAGATCAATAACCTGAACGTCAGATTATAGTGGGTATTAGGGAAGGGGAAAGTTGGTCATAAGCCGAGACTCAAGCTCTGTTAGTCTATGTTGGTCATCGGCCCACTTAGTGCAATGTGGGCCTGATGAAGCTAGTTACACATAGACCCAAATCTGAGTCCAGGCACGAATGCTTGATTATAGCTTAATCTGGACAGCAAGGTCCAGGGTGACAAATGTGTCAATGTTGCAGCTCACCCAGCTGAATGTGGCCCAGCCAAAGCTGGAAGCCTTTCGGCCTCAAGTCTGCTTTTGCTGGACAATAACCGTCGGCTTGATACTAGGAGCAAGGACCGGTATAATGCCATGATCCCTATATAGATAAATATATATAGTTACTGATATCGTTAGAGCACATGACTGAGAGAGAGTGTGGGATATTCCGATACAACAGAATAAAATAATAATATTGGACTTTGCCTCCGATGTGTTTCCATGCAGTTCTCTACATTGTTAACAAGAACCTATTTTTCATGTCTTTCATCGGCTCGATTCATACAAAAAACAGTATTTAACATTACTTGTCTATCATATCTTTATCTCACCACTGAGAAAAACATTACAGACGGCGTAAAATCATTCCAGCGTCCAGTTTGGTTTCCGTAAACATTCAAGGAGCGCCGATTAATATTATTTGGTGATTATTAGTTACATGGAAAAATTCAGAAAAAAAAGGATGGGTTGTTGGTGATTTGGTTAAAATTCCACTACAATAGCATTATATTAATTATTGTTACACATTAAAGAAATTATGTTCCATGCCTTAACACTTACTGGTGCAATTTGTTATTTGACAAGCATGCATCATTGTAATATGAACTTCAATCCATTTATTATTCATGAAAAATGTAGGAAATCTTAAAACCAGAAGATTAAGATGGAAAAGACTGATGCCAATTATACGTAGAAAAAGTCAGAATATCTTGATTATTTCTTTCATAGATTTGAAAATTATGGTGTTATCTTTACTCGTGTGTTAAGACATAATCCCATATTTCTCTGATATTTTTTCTCCTCTTTACCGATGAAGGTTTCTCTAGAAGCTAATCAGATGTTCTTCCGTGACAGGAAAAGCTGACCATGGGATTTGACTCTAAAAATAAGTATAGTTTCATAACATTCTAATATTCTGTCATCTTGTTTAATGTCTGCCATAAATATCATTTTAGCAAGAAGTGCCCGGATAAATGGATAATAGATATGACCAGAGAGGTTTGGAGTGATTTGGTCTGGATTCTTTGTTTTATGGCATATCGACATTTATGGGATTTTCGATATGCCAAAGCCATCCTTTTAAAAGAACAGCACGAGTTCGAACTTCAGTCGGGCTATTGCGTTCACTTTAAAAGTAATACCCATGGGAAAGGTATGAACCCTCTTTTCCCTGTTAGCTATGGGTTAGATGGTAAAACAACTGTATATATATCCGGTCCCCGGACATTGGCCCAGCGGTTAGAGTGTTCGCCAATGGCCCGGGAGACCTGGGTTCAATCCCAGGTCGAGTCATACCAAAGACTTTAAAAATGGAACTTGATACCACCTTGCTTAACACTCAGCATTATAAGGTACGGTTCAAGGGTAAAGTGGAGCAATCCAGGGAATGGAGTAGCGCCCTCCCCTACACCTTGGTGTAGTAGCTATCGAAAAGGAAGCCTTCGGGTCACCCTCGACTATGGTCGCTAACTTTACTTACTTACTATATATATATATATATATATATATACGTTGATACACACATACTAAATATCACATATACGTCAACACACAATTAAACGCAAATATAACCTGCAAAAGAAAACACATACACCCTCACACGCGCGTGCATGCACACATAAAGAGTTGTACACAATCCCAAAGTTCTTTTGACTGTATTTTTTTATTTCTTCATTATCTTTCAGTCCCTGCCTGGTGATTGTCGTTTATAAAATTTTATGAAACCTGTGGTTGCAGACATGCTTCCATGCAATAATATATATATAAAAACTTATATGTATTTACTTATATATATATATATATATACAAAGAGCATATCGAGGGTAAAGTAGACCAACTCAAGGAAAGGAGTAGCGCCTTCCCTTCCACTTCGGTGAAGTAGCTATTGAAAAGGGAGCCTTCTGGTCGCCCTCGACTGAAGGGAGACAACTTTACTTACTTTACAAATATAAGTTACAATAATGCTGGCTTAAGTACGCATCAAAGTATCTGGATGACTATCTATTTGTATAGGCGATTGAGATATGCAGGATGAGCAGAAAAAAACAGCGATTTCAAATAGTCATGGCCACAAGATATATTAGAATATGCTTATAAACATGGTGTCATCAAATATATTAATTCAAAATATGTCTTCTCTCACCCGCAGAATATTCGGCGTCCCTCTCACCATTAGAGGGCAATGATATCCAAAATAAGACGAAGTTTTGTTTTGATTTCTTGTGTTCTGTCTATATATGTATGTATGTGTGCATGTATAAGTATATGTGTTTTGTTTATGTATAGTAGTATTAAGAATAGCCAAAAAACTTTGCGTCGAGACTAAAGAAGATATACAATAAAGAAAATTGAATAAGATTTCTAAAAAGGTTTTATCATAAACTGTACTCATTGATGCATGTAAGTTCATAGGTTAACTGTCAAAAATTTTATGTTTTAAAAAAAGTCTTCAGCATCTAGACTTCAGAGTGTAAAATTCCCGATAGAGGGCACGTCATATATTCAGTAAAGTTACAACATTAGGAGCCATTCAAGCCCTTTTTTTTCCGGAGGAAGTTTGCTGTGAGATATAGAGTCATCATCATCATCATCATCATCATGTCTCACCATCGGCGCTGATATCTCTAACCCTCTCACGCCCCTCCCACTCGTTATCGCCCATTGCTTCCTGCAGGTCTTCAGGGGTACACCTTGTATCGGCACAGAGATGTTGTATGTAGGTTCGAGCACGTCGTCCTGCCTTTGCTCGTCTATGTGAAGGGGTCCACAGGAGTGTACCCCTGAGATACAGAGTAGCTAGATAAATAACTTTGTATTTCTTATTAATGTTTTAACTTATGCGAGTAATAAAGATGAATAGATTTCTTGGCGGTCAGAAAGGTCTTCATTTGAATAAATCCTAAAATAATGATAATCCGAAAAATGTCTTAATCACAGAATATATGCGCTTACGTTTGTGTCCATATACTGGCGCTGTTTTATTTAATTGTCAACTTCATGAGATATGGACATCTATGGTATGACTACTTCGTCCTGCACAAGCAGAATCTATTCTGTAAGCTAGAACCGACAAAAGAGGCATTTGTCTCTTCGTGATGAAACAGAGTTCATGTGTTTTAATAAAGATGTAAAATAATGGCCGAGAGATTTCGTTTTATATATCTTGCCTTTCGGTTTAGTTAGGCTGAGAACCTTTCGCTTAGCGCATGGGTTAGTTAGGTGCAACATTGACGCAGGTGTTCACGATCGCGCGGAGTGGATGTGTCATTCAGAGATGTCAAAATAAAAATCCCAGATAGGAATTGAGACCAGGGTATTTGGGTGACGTCACGCACTGGAGGCGTGGGCTGAGATTTGAGAAAAAGCAGTTAGTTGAGTTCCCGC
>OY757937.1:52085877-52187574 GCA_963585895.1 Sepioteuthis lessoniana | reverse complement strand
CCTCATTAAATGGCAAGCCCCTGAAATTAGTAGATTAGTTTATATAACAATAAAGAAAGCGTCGATGGTGCAATGGTTATGTTGTAGGAAATGGATACTATAACCCGTGTTCAAACCTGGACGAGGCTGTTTGCCTTTCACAAAGCCCCAATACGCTCCAGCTATGGGTAAATAATAGAACATACGAAGCTCTTAAGCTTTTGTATGACAACTATAATTGGAAATCTTCTAGTAAAGTTTCAGCTTATCGGATCATCAGGAAGTCTAACTCCAACTCTGGAGTTAGACTTCCTGATGATTCGATAAGCTGAAACTTTACTAGAAGATTTCCAACTCGCGATTTAAGTTAATTATATATATATATATATATATATAGCACCTATTGAAAGGTATGTAAACTTACACACTGATTTGTTATGGGATGTTTCTGACAAGTTAACTACAATATGGAAAAAAAAATAGATGAGAACCACACAAGAAATTTGGGAGCCCTTAAAAACAACAGATGTTAGCCACTTACCTCCCATCTCAAAAACATACAAAATAAGACGATTGAGATATGCTTTGAACCACTGTAGAAGTAAGAACGAACTCATAAGCGACGTTTTCCGATGGACTCCTATACATGGACACACCGGTGCAGGTCAAGCGGCAAAGACTTACGTTAACCAGCTCCATGCAGACTCTGGATGCTATCTAGAGGATGTATCATTTGGGATAGCCGTAAGGAAGAGACCTTGATGATGATGAATTCTTTTATTATACGAGTACTTAAAGTGTTCCATGGCTACACGAGTAGAGTACTTGAATAATTGCTGTGAATTTTCGAGTGCAGAAGAATAAACAACTCCAGTAATTGAATAAGTACAGTGACTTCATGGCTTCAGTGAGTGTGGAAGAAACTTGAATATACAAGCACATGTCATATATTGTACCGCTGGACAAACAACGTAGACCACGTAGATATAAAAAATATAATTTATACTTTTATTCTTCGACGGTGATGTTTGTGTGAAGTATGAATACAGTCAGAAAAAGTTCACGCATATCTTTCTTCTTTGGCGGGGACCCTTTGTATGTATTTGAGCGACGGTTGGAGAAAACACATGGGGGAGCTGACAGGTTTGCTTGAGTGACCAACGGGTTTCTCCCTCAGTCCAAAACTACAAACCATATATGGTCTTTCAGTTTCCACGCGGAAATATGAACACGCCACTTCTCCCACGTATTTTCAGTTTATGGCTGGTTATCGGAACTTACATACTTCCGTTTTTTTCCGGTAATTTGTTGATCTTATATGCGAACGGAAATATATGTCACTCTGTCCAAAGGCAATAAATTACATTCCTAACCATCCTCTTTTAATTTTCTCTTTCCTGTGAAACCACTTTCTTGGTGTTATCTTGCGACTGTATTGAATCTGCGTAGTTCATCGACGGCATTCCGTCACCAGCTAAGCCAGTATATTACACACAAAAAGGGTTCGAGAGAAATGTCTATAAAAATACACTGACTGTATGGCTATAGAAAACGCACATGCGAATTCAGTGAGTGCACTAAAAGTACATGGGAGTTAAGTATCAAGTGTTGTGATTTTACGAATTTGCGAGTGCAGTGATCGTATAAGCGAAGTAAATGCGGGAGTTCTAAGAGCTGTGAACTCCAGAGCTTTCATAATAATTACAACACGATGGCAGTGAACATGCGAGGGCAGTAAATATGTAAGTAAACTTTGAAGTGCAGTTATTGTACAAGAAATATAAGTATCAATGTGAGAGCTTTTATATATCCCCACGGACAAGGTGTGGCACGAGGTCATTTTTTTCAGAAGAGAAACTCTAAAAGAATGAATTAAGGCAACCCTTACATGTTTTGTACCTGATAGATGTCTTTTTTATTACTTTTTCAAGTTTATTTAACTATAATTTTTGTGTTGAACATGAAAGTCATAGTACAAAGAAAAAACTGAGAAGCTGAGATTATATCCTCTTGTAATGAACGGCATTTAAAAACTAGTTTTTTACCTCATAAGAAAAAACCATACATATGTTTTTGAAACGTCAAATCTTACTTTGTTTCTAGGTTGAACATTGCCTTTAATTTCGATGCAAGGTGTCCCCGCACCGTTTACACATAATTGAAGGCTATTAGTCAAGGTAAGGTTTGTACTTAACATTGTTTACTATTTATAACACTTGGCTATATGATATTTCCAAATATTATAAATTGTAATTTTTACCTACGGTTTGAATTTAAGTCATGGTAGTGTTTCGTTGACCGTAGTATTTTATCCTTATCTATAAATGCCAGAGTCATAGGTGAGTAATTGTAATTTTCTAATAGAACTATTTGATCCTTGGCATTGACCTGTGAGATCCTTCCGTCCAATATCTGGTGAAGTTTGTTGTTGACCCAATTTTGCAATCATCCGTCTCACTTCACATCCACCATGCTGGTTCCCATGGATTCCACTGATATAAATTTGGAGAAAAATGTTTTCACCATAGATTTGTTAAGTTTTAACTTACTTAAAATCCAACTATTTACTTTTTGTTTTTAAAAATATTTTTATACATAATTGGATCAGAAACGCATTAGGTTTCATTTTTTTACGTTTAATGTTCTGAGTTTCATGTAAGGGTTCTGGAAGCAACACCTCGACGAAAAAACTGTTGTACCATCACTTACTGCCCATTTAAAAACATTCAATTAAGACGAACAAGACAAAAAGAACATTGCTGAAGAAGCATGAACTAACTCCTTAGAAATGTTCTTCAATGGACCCCTAGACCTGCCAATGTTGGCCGACCAATAAGAACTTATCTATCAGCTCTGTGCTGACACCGGATATAATCGGGAAGACCTTCTGGGACCGATAGATGATAGGGACGGATGTAGAAAGAAGGTCAGGACATTCCAGGCAGTCAACATGACTTGATAGTGATGATGACGAATTGTAAAGAAAATTATGTAAAAACTTCATCATCTTAACTGTAACATAGCCATTCGTGAATATGTGAAATGTACATAGAATGTTCCTAACATATATACATAGAACATAGGAATCCCGAAACACGAAAACACTTACGACTTCTTAGTTCTGGTACGAAACTTTTTATTACCTTTGAGTTTAAAGTTTTTTCGACATAAGGAGAGAGGCACAATCTTTCTATGCTGGCTTTTTCATCTGCCTCCGCCCCATCTCGTGCACACCCGACACAAGGCCTCGGCGAGCTCGCGAAAGTCAACCGTCTTCTCCCGAGGCAGAACTCAACTCTGCTGACTTTTTCCAAAATCCCCAATATTCTTCGCGCGCGCTTCCAGTGCATGACGTCATTCACATCCTCTGGTCAAATCTTCTATTTGGGATTTTTATTTTGACATCCCTGAATGACACATCCTCCCCCCGTCTTATCAGTCTTTTTTTTTACACACGATCTTATCGAATGTGTTTTTTTTAAAATACTATTAGCTTTTAAGATACATCTTGAGTTTAACTTAATCATATTATCATCTATTTTTGTCAGCTCATTGAAAAGTGTGATACTAACTTTCTAGAAATAAAGGCAACGAACATCTTGTCCTTACTGTAAAAGTAAAATGATTGAATCTTGATGTCTTCCTGATAGCACCGGCATCGTTTATTGATGCTTTGCCATTACCATTAGCAATTTATCAGTTCTTCATTTACTTTTTATTATTACTATTATCATTTGATTTTTTTTAATTTTTAGCCAAAAAATGAGATTATGTTTGAGATATTGATATTAATGGCGTCTGAAGGTTTTAACATTTTTTTGTCGAGCTATCACTCAACAAAAACTCATGAAACAAAAACAAGAACATTTTTTTCTCTCGCCAGAAACTGTCTTCTAATTAGAAAGGTTCAGGTCAAGATGGAAGATTCCTTTTACACAGCAAATTGAAAAATGTATTTATTTTTTTTTAAATTTTACGCCTGAACTTTAATATTTTTCTTCATATATATATATAGATATATATATATATATATACATATATATGTGTGTGTGTGTGTGTGTGTGTGTGTGTGTGTGTGTGTGTGTGTGTGTGTGTGTGTTTGGTTTTCGGCGAAGACATTTTTCTTGATAGGACACACTTGGATTTCATGTTGTTACTTATGTAGCTTCCAAGAATTTTTGGCGTAAACGTTCTTTTTCATTTAAAAAAATTGTGTGTGTGGGGGGGGGAATTAATTTCATTCTACATTGAAGATTAATATTTTTCATTCAATTCGTATTCACTTTTCCTTTCACTTCTCTGCTTTCGGCTTTAAAGAAATTCTCTCATCTAAGAATGTATATCATCCCCCACCTCTCTCTCTCTCTAACTTCGCTGTATTTTGTTTCGCTCATTTACACCTTTCTTCTTCATAATTCTCTAATTCTCTCTTTCTTTCTTTCTTTCTTTCTTTCTCTTTTCTTCACACACACACGTTCATTCAGGCACTTTTTCCTTCTTTCTCTCATTTCCCCCTTCTATCTATCTATCTATCTATCTATCTATCTATCTATCTATCACTTTCTCTATATATTTATCTAACAGTCTTTTACTTCTCTTCTTCCTATAAACTTTTTTTCTTTCGATCGTTCATTTCTTCTTAATTTTTTTTCTATCATTCACCTTTTCTTCATATCTTTCTCTCACTCTCTCTCTCTCGCATTATTTCTCTTTCTCTCATTCTTTCACTCTCTGTTTCTCTCTCTCTCTCTCTTTCTCTCTCTCTCTCTCGCACACACACACACACACACACACTTCTCCGGATCTAACAGGTTCCTTTGGTTCATTTCCTCGTTCACCCCTTTCTTCATTACAGCTTTCTATTTCTCTCTCTCACTCATTCTTTTTTTCTTTCTCTCTCTCTCTCTCTCTCTCTCTCTCTCTCTTTCTCTCTCTCTCTCTCACACACACACACACAAACACACACACACACACACACACACACACACACACACACACACTTCTCTGAATCCAATAGGTTCATTTAGCTCTTTCTCTCGTTCACCTTTTTCTTCTCTTTCTGTCTCTCTTTCTTAATCTATCTCTCTCTGTTATTCTCTGCCCGTCAGTCTGTATGTCTCTCTCTCTCTCTCTTACTTCTTTTCAACCTATTAGCTGTTTTCCCTCTTTCGTTCATCCATTTCTTCTTCCTATCTCTTTTTCACATTCACCTTAACTTCTTCATCTCTCTCTCTCTCCTTCTCTCTCTCTCTCTCTCTCTCTCTCTTTCTCTCTCTCTCGCAATCTCCTTAAATTCTTCATCGTATTTCATGTACATTTTGAAGTCTGCCTTTTTTCCTACTGTCTTTTTCCAGGCCGCTTTCTCGTCTTCTTTTTTTAATCACCGTTTTTACCTATCATTCTGAGGTGCGCTTTTTTATTTTCTATTTCTTCTGTAATAAGATAGTATACGGTCACCAGGTCTTGGCCTGTTGAAATGAACACAGGGATGCCACAGTGCTAATTTGCAAAATTTCTTAACAAGAAACGATAGTACTGGCGGTTTGATGTTACGCCGATTGTCACTCTCTGGTTAAAATCGGTTATCCGATACGCTTCTAGCGGTAGGATGAAAAGGCGATTTCTTCCATACTATAATCAGACGTATTTACTACGCATGCGCATTTGCTGATCCACCGACTCACTTCCGTTTAGGCCGAAGCCACATACTGGCAAAAATTCAAAACCAGGCAGTTTGCGTCAAAGACTCAACGGAGACAGTTTCATCTTTTACCCTGTAAAGTCACAGCCCTTCTTAGTTCCAATTTATTTTGTTTCTTTTTGCCAACCTGTATTTCACACCAAATAGCTACTTGGCAGCAAAATAAAATAAGTATTTTTTTTTACTTGGACTTTTCCAAACTTATTCACAACAGAAAGTGTTTTTTTTTTCTTTTTACCACGGTTTGTGATCCACAACATATAAACAAATCACTCGGGCACGGCATAGCAAAGACTAAACAGGGAATTGACTGAGTAAAATGGTATAAATATCATAGTTTATACGTATATATCCAAGACTATTCCTATATATCTATATATCTAAGAGGAATAATAAAAAGTTGTGAAATAAAAAAATTACAGAGTCTTGTGGGGTTTAGGGCTGAAGGTCACGGGTAAAGGGCAAGGCTATGCTGCCGTTAGATATCTGACGCCATATTTTGGTTATCTTACCACGTTGGTTAGTCGGTGTAATACCTTGCCCAAGAAAGTCCCAAAAGAATTATACAAAAGAAAAGACATCAACAGATAAGAGACAAACACATTTCTTTTTTAATTTCCTTTATTTACTGGGTTTAACAACCATTCCGTGGATGAGGGAGTTTTTCCTGAATACATTGAAATGGTTGAATCCCCTAGTTAAGGTGTCAAAAATACGTTAATTCATTTCATGTATGTAAGGGTCAGCATTTGGTATTTCGGGCTTCCATAAGGGTTAGTTTTCTTTGGGAAGTTTTGTCAAAGTCAATTAAAAGTTAGTTTATAGTTCAGGAGTGGGTTTTGTATATTTCAGCATAATGCTGACCGATAGAGAGAGGGCTGCTACTGGGTGAAGGGACTAACCGACGTTACGCCAAAAGACGTATGCGTGGTGCCCAAAGCACCAGAGAGCAAAACGGTGTTGTTGGTTCGATTGACACTGCTTGAAAGAGAAAGATAATATGGTCCCCTTTCTCAAGAGGAAATCCTTTTTTCTTTTACGCATGCGTTATCTCCTTTTCCTGTTAGAGACCTCTGGGATTTTCTGCAAATCTAATAGTTTTCTCCTACATTTCTGTGTTGTAGCAATTGAAAAGGGAGCCTTCATGTCACCTTCGACTAAGGTCGCTAAATTTACTTACTTTTACAACTGATTTGAATTCAGAATATTTTTTCTCCTAGACTGGTTGCCAAACCAAGACAAAAGAACCCAGTCTATCATACTATTTACCCATAGATAGAAGGATAACAGAAGGATTTTCACATTTCTGAACGACCTTAATGCGAAGTGACTAGCCAATAGGCTCGTTACCGTGTCACCTCTTCCATTGTCTACGAGGATATAGCTAACACACATACACACACACATACACACACACACACATATATATATATATATATGTTGCGTAGTGACCCTTGACTAATCCATTAATCAGAGATTTCTCTGCATAGGACACATCTGTGAAAATAAGTGGTAGGAGTCAGATGGTTGAACGGAAATGGTAGGCGTTGTTAAATGATTTATGTTGATGTACAAATGAGATACGGTCAATCTTGAGTCAGTCATAGCTTGCAGTCAGCAGAAATTCAGTCAGTCATGGAGAACGCCAATGAGTGGCTAGGCGCCCCGCTGGGACAGCATTCAACAGAACAGCCGATGAAGAAGTTATTGGTAATTATAACAGTCTGTCTTCGTCTCCCTCCGTTTGCGTTTGTCTCTGCCTCTCTCACACGACAGAGACTTTATCCCTTCTGAGAAAAAGAAAGACGTATATATTTTTGTAAAAAGAAAGTGTCGTTCTATTATTGCTATTACCATTCTATAATTGTTATAGTGATATACTGCATGACGTCACAACATAGACCCTGTCTGACACTATAAATAGTAACTGGCACGATGAACAAGTCAAATGAGTGTAGTCAGTTACCGGCAAACGTTAGTGTACTTCCGTAGATATATACTGCTGTAAACCTTACATCTCTTTGCTTATGGCCCTTAAAGCCACAAAAATAATACACACACACACACATACACACACACACACATATATATATATATAGATATATATATATATATTTCCAACCTCTCCACTCGGGCAGGATATGACACAAGGTCAATTTTTAAGCGGGGTTTAACAGGTTTCAATTCAGAGTTTTCCTTCTCCTAGACTAATTGTCTCACCAAGGTTGGAGAACCTAGTCTGTCCAACTATTTACGCATAGCTGGAAAGAGAATAATTGGATTCATACCTTTCCCAAGTTTATTAGTGCCATGCGAAATGCAATCAGTCTCGTCCAGGATTTGAACCCGTGTCGTCGTGTCCATTTCCTACGACCATAACCATTACACCACGGACACATACACCACGTATTCTGATTTGCATTTTAAAAGACCTTAAAAAATCTTTTCATTTAATATAAAATAAAACTGATAGTGAAAAGAGACGGTGTTTGTTTCTTTATTTTGTGGATTGTTTTCATTTAACCAACACGTGTGATTCACAAATGCAACTCATACACACGGATCCCAACTGTATCTTTGTGTCTGCCCTATAAATCTGCACTACACACCTAGCCAGCGCCGCTCCGAATTCTTTTACTGTTTTCTCTGGAGAGCGGTAAGACCCCCGGTTAACAGCGGGGATGATCTGGGTATGACATTAAACTTCATCTTATCTGGAGGTTCTAGTTCTTGAGATTTAGGAATTATAGAGAACGCCTTCATTGCCTTTATTCCCAGTTCGACTCTGATCTTTTAGGGTCACATCTTCGCATGGACTTACCAGTGTTAGACGACCTGCAAAAACTTGCATCCATCAGCTCTATGCAGATACTGGATGACATCAAGGAAACCCACCAAAAGTGATGACCCGCAGTGGACGTATGTCAAGAGAAAGAGAGAAAAGCTGACAGAGGAAGACAGAGAGGCCTACAGACAGAGACAGAGAGTCAAGATAATCCGTGTGGTCAGTATGCATTGATGATGATAATGATGATGATATCTTACAAGGCAACTTTATTTTAAGATTATTCCTATTAGATAGGACTGTTTATCCCTTGAAAAAAACAAATTAAAAATAGTAAAAATGAAAATACAATGAACGAGATTCCCTAACCAATAGACATGCCACTAAAATCAATCCATCTAGCTCAGACTCCTTACTCGAAGTAGACGACTTCTTCATTTGATCAAAAATAGAACCGGTAATAGAAATCGAAAGTCCATGATTAAATTGAAAGTTATTTTATTCTTTTCTGTAGATGCAGACATATTTTTGCAAACGTTTACGACTAAATGCAGTGACAGTCGCCAAAAATCAATATTCCATTTAGTTTAAAATTCGTGAAAATCAAAAATATTTTCAAAGAAAGAAATCTAGATTAGAGATTTACATTAAACAAGTGCGTACGGGATATAAATGTAGAACAGCATGCATGTCTCATTACATTAAGTGAATGGTCTCTTGTTTGGGCCGAGAACTTTTTTAGCATTCACTCATATAATGAATTTGTTTAAAGTAAATAAATGAGTTAATCAATTAATGGCATATCAGTCTTCGTAGATTATCTAATGCTTAAAGCATACTTATACTAGAACAGTTGTGGTACAATTCAATCATAGTTGGATCTATGTTGGAGCAATATTAGTGTGTGTGATATAATCAGTGTTCCCCTAAAGAACCCGAACAGAACTTCAAAACCTGGATGGAAAATCAGACTGGAAACATAGATAAGAAATCTACGACAACAAGCAGAAATGATGAGAAAAGGAAAAAAAAAAAACAAAGGAATGTGTTGGAATGAAAAGAGAAAAGTAACACAATTAAAACAAACAATACAAAATGAGAGGATAAATCAAAAAGGTACTGGGGAAAGAAGGAAGACTAAAAAGATATCGAGACAAGATCAAACAAAACAGACAAAACAGGATATTAAAAAAAAAAATTCTACCAGCAATTTGGGGGAGAATGTACGAAGACATCCTAACAAACGGATGCAAAGGTAGCGAAACAATTTTGGAACAAAATATGGGAATGGAAGTACATAAGAGAAAAGCCGAATGGATAAAAAAAAAAACATGGAAAAAAGATTTACAAGGACTTGACAAAGGCCCTAAGGCGAAAATACACCACGATTTACTCAGAGCAATATTCCAGATGTAATAAAATGGATAACGTCAGGACATGAAGGCATACAAGAATTCTGGTTAAAAAAAATTATATCTATCTACGACAGACTGGCTCTAGAAATAAATAGGTGCTCAGAAGAAACATATATACCCGAATGGATGGCCATAAGAAAGAGCCCTTCTGAGCCGAAAAGACCCTCAAAAAGGAATCGCCTCTTATAACTACACACCCATAAGGTGCTTACCGATGAAATGGAAAATACTGACAGCACAAAGCAAGGAGATTTACTTTTCAATAATAAGACGCAGACAGTTCCGAAGAACAGAAGGGACACCAGAAGGAAATAAAAGGAACAGCAAATAAATATATCTAGAAGGAAAGCAAAATGAGAGATGGCGAATATCAACTACAAAAAGGCATATAAAATGGTCCCACAAAGATGAATGAATAGACTGTCTCAAATTGTACAAGATATCCGTCGAAGTCGTAAAGTATATCGAGGAAACCATGAGTTTAATTGACAACAGAAGGAAAAAAGTTTATCTGAGGTGAAAATCCAGAGAGGCATATTCCAGAGAGATGCGCTGTCACTATTTCTCTTTGTTAAATCAGTGATGCTACTCAATCACATATATAAAAAATTTAGTTTCTTTGTTTAATGGCATATCAACTCTTTTTAGGTTATTTAAGGCCAAAAGCCATTCTCCTAGAAGAACAGTAGTAGTACTATTTAACCCATAGCTGGGAGGATAAGGAGGTTCATACCTTTCCAAAGGGTATTTGCCCGAAAGTGAATGTAATAGCGCGACTTGAGTACGAACTCGCGTACTACAATTCCGAAGTCCATCGCTTTAACCATTACACCACGAGGACACCCCCATATATAAAAAATGCACTGTGGACTATTTTTCAGCTCAAGCCGACTGGACAAAGATGAAAAAGAATAGGCGATACTAATACAAACAATAATAATATAGAGTCAGGATAAAGGATGGAATTTGGCATCGAATAATACGCCTGGCTAATGATGTGAAGCGGAAAAGACTATTGTCGGAAGAAATCGAACAACCAAATCAAGAAAAAGGCAGAAAGCTCTGAGAAAAGGAAACTTACAAGTACTAGGGAATATTGGTTGCAGACACAATCAAATAAATGGAGATGAAAGAAAAAGTTTAAAAAATAATATCTCCGGAAAGCGAGAAAACTCATTGAAACCAAACTATATCGCAGATAAAGGGATAAACGCTGGTATTGTCCCTCTTGTAAGACACTCGGGACCATTCTAGAAATGGACGAGAAGAAAACTTAAACAAATTGAACAGATGATAAAATAAAACTAATGCATAAGACTTTACATCCGAAAGAAGACATAAACAGGCTCTATATGTCACGAAAAGAAGGAGGAAGGGGACTCGCTAGAATTGAAGATAGCCTCGATACTTCGATAAAACGTTTTGAAGAAGACAAAAAATGGCAAAAAAGGCTAATTCCTGCGAACCCAGCAAAATCTCTTACAAGAAAACTTGGACATGGCTAAGAAAAAGAAACCTTTAAAGAGAAACTCGATTTCTTCAATTAACTGCACAAAACAACGTCATGAGGAAAAAACTACGTTAAAGCAAAAATTAATAAAATGAAACACAATAGCAAATATAGTTTATGTGGTGGCAGAGACGAAACTATCAATTATGTAAGCGAATACAGCAAATTAGCACAAAAAGTATAAGACGAGACACGACTTGTTGTGAAGGTGAGGCATTGAGAATAGTATAAGAAATTTATATTTGATCATACGAAAAAATGGTAGACGCGCAACCAAGAATCCGTCCAGAAGAATGAAAAATGAAAATTCTCTGAGATTTGTGGTAAAATATTTACCAACCCCTCAGCTCGGACAGGATATGACACAAGGTCAGTTTTTAAGCGGAATTTAACAGGTTTCAATTCAGAGTTTTACTTCTATACTAGTGGCATCACCAAGGCTGAAAAACCTAGTCTGTTCTACTATTTACCCATAGCTGGAGGCAGAATAATTGGATTCATACCTTTCCCAAGGGTATTAGTGCTCTGTGAAATGCAATCAGCCTCGTCCAGGATTTGAACTCGTGTCACCGTGTCCATTTCCTACGACAATAACCATTACACCACGGCACTTCCACCGGAAAATCCGAGATTTTGTGGTACAGATTCTATAATCTCGGCCAGAATATCCAACCTAGTGAGAGTCAAAAAAGAAAAAGAAAGAAAAAAAGAAAGGAGAACCTGCCGAATAGTGAACTTTGCCGTCCCTAGAGACCATCAAATGAAAATAAAAGAAAGGAAAAGAGAGATACATACCAAGACCTAACAAGAAAACTAAAATAAAAAAAAAAAAATGGAACAGTCATACCAAAGTTAATTGCTATGCTCAGAACTATCCCCAAAGGGTGTCTGAATTTATGAGATGAAACTTAATGATTTTTATCATACTGGGTTTTCGGACTGTTGTCCTCGTCTTTATTGTTATATTCCCAACGTTTCTACTTGTTATATTCACAACGGTCTTCTTCAAATGTTCATAAGACCCAAAGATTCACTCTGAATTGTCCAGCAGGATACATATTGGCATTGATTCCTTAAGCTTCTAAAGAGACAATCATCTGGAGGTTGCAAGGTCCATCCTGACTGCGGTCGACTAACAATACAGTATTACTCAGCTCTTATACCCGCTTATGGTTAACATAATCAGAGGTGCCCGTTGTGTAATGGTTATCGTCGTAGGAAATGTACACGGCGACACGAGTTCAAAACCTGGACGAGACTGATTACTTTTCACATAGCACTAATACCCTTGGGAAAGGTATGAATTCAATTATATTTCCTCCTGCTATGGGTAAATAGTAGGGCAGACTGATTCTCCAACCTTGTTGGTGCCACTATTCTAGGGGAAGGAAAACTCTGACTTCGATCTTGTTAAACTCCGGTTAAAAATTGACCTTGTGTCATATCCTGTCCGAGTGGAGGGGTTGGTAAATATGGTTAACATAATCAGAACAACCGAAACCCGTGGATTAGATTTTAGGATGCGGTTTGAAGATCCGTTTAGGCTCACGTGTTCGACAAAAACTTGAAGAAGGCCGGAGGACATTTCGGCTGAAAGGTTTAAATACAACAATAAAGATGATGACAATAGTCCAAAAATCCTGAAGGATGAATACCACCAAAGGCTGGAAGGCTGGAATAATTAGAAATCAAGATTATTATGATCAACCAGAATACTGAGAAGAATCCTGGAGACTCAAGGAGACCTGCTGTCACTCAGACTCCAAAGAAAGATTATCCAGTCACGCTGGTGTGAAAAGTCTCAAGAAGCAAAATAATATGATTGTAATTAAAATTCCTTTATTGCATAATTCAAACAACTCTCTGTCGAGACGTGGTCATCTTCCGGCCTTTTACTACAAGTGAGCCAAGCTTAGTAAATGAATATTACACATTTATTACGTTGTCTGCCAACCATGTTTTTCATCTCTCTCTCTCCCTATATATATATATATATATATATATCTTTCTTTCTCTCTCTCTCTCTCTCTCCCCCCAATGCCTTTTTCGTATTTCACTCTCGTACATTTACTTTCTTCATTTCTCTCTCTCTTTCTCTCTCTGTCTTCCTCACGCACGTCCTCTCTCTCTGTCTTCCTCACTCTCTCTCTCTCTCTCTCTCTCTCTCTCTCTGTGAGGCCTTTTCCGTAGTTTACTCTCGTGCATTTACTTTCTTCATTTCTCTCTCTCTCTCTCCATCTTCCTCACGCACTCACTCTCTCTCTCCCTCTCTCTCTCCATCTTCCTCACGCTCTCTCTTTCTCTCTCTCTCTCTCTCTCTCTCTCTCTCTCTCTCAGGCTTTTTGCGTATTTCACTCTCATGCATTCACTTTCTTCATCTCTCAATGTTTTCCTCTCACTCAGGCACTCTCTTTCTCTCTGTCTCTTTTCTCCTTTTTTTAAAATAATTATTTTCCTCCATTATTCTTTTATTTAGGTGGTAACTTTCTTTCTTTCTTTCTTTCTTTCTACGTAACAGTATGTTATCTCCCTCTAAATTTTGCTTTTAACCCCCACTTTTCCCTTGCATTTCTTCAACTTCCCTTTTAATTCTTCATTCTATTTATTTTATTTTTTTTCCACCCACCACGCACCATTCTCGTCTTCTTCCTTGCTTTTTATCTGAGACACAGTCGTCTGTTTGAGACTAGATTATTTCCCCTATGAAAAAAAAAAATTAAACATACAATTAAAAAAACTTAGAGTTAAAAAATTTGATAAAAAGTGAGTCTAAAAGAGATATTAATACTCATTTATTTTTAAAGTGATGTTAAGCTAACAATGCTCCATTATTTCATCTAAAAAAAATCTAAAAATAGTTTGCTTTTTTTTCGTAAATCTTTTTCTTTCTTTAACTTCACCCTATTTCGGTGATGAGAGAGAAAAGTTTTAAAATTATTTTATCTAATAAAACGTCCGAGAAAAAATAATGATTTGAACAATTCATTTAAATTGCTCAATTTTTTAAAATTTAATTTGGCTTTTTTAATATATACATCGAGAAAAAAATTAGCATTGTAAATAAATGTTATCGGGGCGTGAGTTGGCAGAATTCAAAATCTCTTCCACTGAGCTAGCTGTATCTTTGTAAGTTTTGTTTAGTACCTTGTGAGCATTTTTTCATGGGTAACCTTAAAAGTTTCACCCGGTGGAAGTATATATATATATATATATATAGTATTATTCGGTCCAGTTAAACTGTAGTTGGGAGGAATTCCATCAGGACAAAAAACATTCAACATTGACCATTTAAATATTCCTGGTAAAGAGCTCAATGTAACTGACATTACAGAGCAATAATTTCTTTAAGAAAAAACAAAACCGGTCATATTAGGATTAGAAATTTATTCCCATCCTGTTATGTGTTTTTGATAAAATAAAAAAACACGAAAAAAGTTAACAGGACTTCATTAGATCTGAAGAAGTCCTGTTAATTTTTTTTTCGTGTTTTTTGATTTTATCAAAAACACATAACAGGATGGAAATAAATCTATAATCCTAATGTGAACGGTTTTGTTTTTTCTTAAAGAAATATATATATATATATATATATATATACCATTCCGCAAAAGCAAGATGGGATAAGAAATGATTTCTTAAAGTAGCGTTTGATTTCAGTGTTTAGCTTTTACTTGACCGATAGACATAGCAAGTTTAAAACAGTCTATCCTACTATTAACCGATAGATAGTGGCAGAATAGTTAGATTCATGCCTTTCTTTTAGGATATTAGCAATATCTGAAATGCAAAGAACCGCTTCCTAGACTTCAACTCACGTTACCGTGTTTATTTCCTAAAAATTACACATTTATTGCCGCCTAATATATATATATATATATCATCATGTCGTGCCGCTAGCACGGATATCAAAAATGTACATTAGTCTTGGACGTTAACTGAGTTAAAACTTACGGGAAAAGAAAGCGCCCCCCGCCCTTTTACTTACACATGGGAATCAGCATGATGGACGTAAAGGTATGCGAATAAATTCTCTGACGGCCAAACACAATGCCTAAGCTGGTCCTGGACGTGTGAGTCTTGCAGCTTAAAGCTCAGGATCGTCAGTTCAATCGGGGAACTACTGCTACTCATCTATAAGAGTGGCTCCAATAGATGAGAATATAAACATCCATCGAAAGATAACCATGAACCACACTCAAACCACTTACATAAAGCGTATTGCTCTTCGCACGGGTAAAAAAAGGGGCCCGTCCTGCTAAGGTTGGAGCTCTGGCCCCAGTGTTCGAAAAATCATCTACTGAGCTCAAACAGCAAAAACTCCTAAAATACAAACAAACAATACAAATAGCGATATTTAATGTTAGAACCTTAAATAGAATAGGTCAAATAAGAGAGCTAACTACATCGGTCGTATAACATAAGATAGACATAATATGCAAACAAGAACACATTTACACGCACACCGAAGATATAAAATATCACGAAATGCAATGGATGGACGCTAGCCACTGTATCAGCATCGAAAAACTCTGTCAATGCCGCAATAGAAGGGGTAGGATTGCTGTATTTGAATTAACAGGCCAAGGACTGACCGTTGAAAGAGGAATTTAGGTCAATTCCTCAAGTAATAAATCCAGGTCAGAATGAAAACCAACAGATGTTTGTACTTTGTGACCGGATGGGTAAAGAGTGGGGTACAGGGACATATAGTAGCCCTAACGAATCGCCTGACAGGGGAATGAAGATGATAGAAGCCAAATGATTGGCTAGAATCCCAAAAGCGGAAATAGCCCCCTCCTTCCGTCAGCGGAAATAGGGAATAAGAAAATCAGTTTTGAAGATGAGGTTGTCGTGAGAGGATGCGAGTCCCATGCCAAGACTCCGGGTAAAGAAAGCGGAAAGAATCTTGGGCAAGAGGAAGAAGCCATACCTTCGCCAGAACTAAAAATAACATAAATTCCGTCAACCCGTAAAAAAGGAAAATATTCTCCAAAGGAAAGTTGTCGTAAAGATAAGTAAACTTCAAGACTGTTTCTCCCTATACCCAATTATATACTCTCTCTCTCTCTCAATTTGAAGGAAGAGTAAAGAAGAAAGAAAAGAAAAGAAGAAAGACATTTATGTTTATGTACTATCCGTTAATAATATAGCCGACGCGTTGAATATATGTATCCGCGGGTATAGTAAAACGATTGATATATTTTAATGTTCCCATGTGTTGAAGTTGTTCATTTGTATCGTATGCGATCAAATTGCTTGTTTTATGTTTCTTTTTCAGCTTCTATTCGCCTTATGTTATTCTCGCTTAAATTGTCCTATGAATTCATTTAAAAATAGAATACAAGAAACCGGAGTTGTCGACTGCTATAATTAATATTATTACATCGAAACCTAGAGGTCCATATCTTCCATAAATCTAGGGGTGGAAGAACTAGTGGCCTTGGTGGGTGTGTGAATAGTGTGAAATTTAAAAACCCCTTGCCAACGGCGGTCAGTCTAGCCCTAAATAAACCCCAACATAATATGCCAGTTCCTATATGCCCGAGAAAGAAATCTGAACAAGGACTTATTCCACGAGGGACCAAATGCCAGACCGCCCCGTTTTCACACGTGCGAAAAATAAATTCCCCCTTTGGTGATAACAATATTTATATGCACCAGTTCCCATTACGCTTTTAAATTGGTGCTCATCCGGGGATCTTTTATTTTAATTTCCGTCACAATAGTAAAAAAGTAAAGTTGGCGACCATAGTTAAGGGTGACCCGAAGGTTCCCTTTTCGATAGCTACAACACCAAGGTGTAGGGGAGGGTGCTACTCCTTTCCCTGGATTGCTCCACTTTACCCTTGATCCGTACCTTATAATGCTGAGTGTTAAGCCAGGAGGCATCAAGTACCATTTTTTGAGTCTTAGGTATGACTCGACCTGGGATTGAACCCTGGTCTCCCGGGCCATTGGTGAACACACTCTCTCTCTCTCTCTCTATATATATATATATATATATATATAATTTATTCATTCTGAATCCTCTTTTTAGTGGATAGGATACGAGAAGAGAAACATTCCCAGTGAGCGAAGAGCAAAAATGCAGGAAGAGTTCAACTCCTACAACAATGAATTAGCAAACCATGTGGTGTCCGCTGTTCATTTCAACCTGCTACAACGAGATTGGGAACTGAACAGAGAGAACAAAACAACGAATGGTCCTCACAGTAAAAGCAGAGTTGTGCTTTTGTGTCTTTCCCTCAACAACTGACGAGAAGCCAGCACTGAAATTGTGGCTACGCTATACATCCATACACACATAGGCACATAGATACACATATACATGCATACATAAATAGAGACTTGCCTGTGGTGTAATGATTATCGTCATAGCAAATGGACAGGGAGGCACGTGTTCAAATCCTTGACCGGCAACCGGCTGATTGCATTTCACATAGCACCAATACCATAAGGAATTGTTTGAATCTAATTATTCTTTAACCGGCTATGAGTAAATCGTAAGATAGACTGGGTTCTTTAGCCTTAGTAAGGCAACCAGACTTGGAGAAGGAAAACTCTGAAATTAAACTTCTGTTTAAAAAGTTGACATTATATCATTTCTTGCGTGTGAAAGGATTGGTAAATATGTACATACATTCGACGTATGTTTTTAAAAAAATGTATAAATGGGAATATACGTGTATGTATATATTTTGAGGTAGAATGAACAATGAAAGAAACGTTCATTTTTCTTCAATATGGCCCCCTTGGCTTTTAACACACCAATTCCAGTTAATGTTTAAAGCGCTTGTGAAATTATTACATTATATCGTGTGAAGATGCATTATTGTAATCATTGTAATGTTCGATATGTCCTCAAATCACAGCTTTAAGATGAAGCATCCATTTAGGAAACAAGAAAAAGTCTTAGATAGGAAGGTCTGGTAAGCATAGAAAATGAAAAATTCGAACCTTATCCCTTTTCACGCAAAATTGGCGCTCAAATATTGAGGCTGATCTCATTTAGACGAGTAGATATCATCAGATTATTATCCAGAATGTTTCAGAAAAAACGATATCATTTTGTAATCTAATAATTCCCCCAATTCCAGAACTACACGGTCTCAAAGACAGAACGGGGAGAATAAACCGATGAAGGTTCTAAAGCTTTGAAAAATTTGTGAGGGTTTTTTTTTTTTTTTTTTTTTCGCTCCAACAACAGACGATTAACTATCAATCGTCGGTGACTGCTCTACGAAGTTACACATTCTTCTTTAATCTGGTTTTTCTTTCAACTTTATTTCTGTCCATCGTTCTTTATTTTCGTTTCATGTAGTCCAATCCCACTTTTATTGATTTTTTTCCTTCATTCTTTCTTTATATATCTTCTCGAGATCAAATTCTCCATCTTAGCATTTTCGCATTCCTTCACCCACACATGGACTTTTCGTTTTCGTTTTCTTTTTTTAGAAAAAAAAAGATCGCTTTTAGAAATCACATACTCTGACAGTTGACGTCTTCAGAACAGGTTTAAACAAGGAAATGCTTTTAATTTATTTGCATTCATTTGTCTTTTCTTCTCTTTGACTTGGAAAAGTTTCTCTTGCTTTTAACGTTACACTTAATTTTATGTACGTTCAATTTCACCTTTCTTCCTTCATTTATGAAAGAGATTTTAATTCATCTAATTCGAAAATAACTGTTTTAACTCCTTTAGTCTGTAAGAGATACAACTCAAAAATAACTGTGTGCATGCATAGCTTGACTCAAATGTTGTTCATATATATATATATATATATAGTATCTTGCACA
This sequence comes from Sepioteuthis lessoniana, assembly GCA_963585895.1. NCBI lineage: Eukaryota > Metazoa > Mollusca > Cephalopoda > Myopsida > Loliginidae > Sepioteuthis > Sepioteuthis lessoniana. Next base: position 52,168,387 of record OY757937.1, on the reverse strand, counting down.
AATAATTTTCGCATACGTATGTATATAGATTTACTCGAATGCTATATATATATATATATATATATATATATATATATATATATATATATATGTGTGTGTGTGTGTGTGTGTGTCTGTGTGTGTGTGCGTGTGTGTGTGTGCGTGTGTAGGAATATATACGTGTGTATATATATAGTTAAAGTAAAGTTAGCGACTGTAGTCGTGGGTGACCCGAAGGCACCCTTTTCAATAGCTACTACACCAAGGTTTAGGTGAGGGTGCTTCGGCTTTGCCAGGATTGACTCATATTAACCTTGATCCTTACCTTATAATGCTATGTGTTAAGCAAAGGAGCATCACGTACCATTTTTGTGTCTTTGGTATGACTAGACCTGGGATTGTACCCAGGTCAGCCGAGCCATCGGCAAACACTCTAACCATTATGCCAATGTCCAGTTAGTATGAACTTCAACTAAGTCAAACACAAACACTTTTTGTTGGCATACCTACATATATACATGGATTTACCCGAATGCTATATATACAGGGGTGGGGCAGAGCAGATGACAAATTTTGAAATGGCTACTATTTTCAAAATTGGTCCTCCTTTCTTGCCCACCCTCTATCTCTCTATATATAGTATCAACCACAAATATGTCAATCACAATTTTTTTTTGCATTCATACGTACGTACTTTCATACATACGTAGATTAAGAAGTACAATATATATATATATATATATATATATATATATATATATATATATATATATATATATATATAGCATTCACAAATATTTCCACCATAAATACTTGAACAGATATTATGAGGTTTTACTTATCTTCATATTCAAAATCATCAGATATATGCAACCAAGAATAAAATTGCAGCAACTTATTTGGGTAATATATATATATATATATATATATATAAGCAGCCTTTTGTCTTTTAAATATGCTGGATTAAATAGGACAGACGCTTCCTTTCTGCCGATTTTATCGATGATCCATTCAAGTGTTTATATACGTGGTTTAACTTCTGGATAAAATACATTCAAGAACATATGTTTTTCACCCTCAACTAGAATGAAAAAAGGGAATGACAAACACAACAATGAGTCATAACCACTTATATAACGAGTTGGAGGAAGATTATATTGGAGAGGAATTTACAGAAGAAAAGACCTTTAGTCTCAGTGAGAGGAAGAAGTGGCGGGAAAATGATAAAAGCATTTCAAAACAGAGCTGCTACATTCGAAGTCGATCTTGTTAAAGGAAGGTTTGTTAATCTTTGTTTAGAGATGTTCAAACATTTCGAGTTTTTCATTTATGTTTATTTGCTTAATATGAAAGTGGTTTTAATTATCATGTTTTTGAATTTTAAAGTGCTGAGAAATGGAACGAGTGTCAGATCCTATTTACCTACCCCTCCGCTCAGGCAGGATATGACAATTTTTAAGCGGAGTTTAACAGGTTTGAATTCAGAGTTTTCCTTCACCTAGACTAGTTGCCTCACCAAGGCTGATGAACCTAGTCTGCCCCACTATTTACCCATAGCTGGAGGGAGAATATTTGGATTCATACCTTTCCCAAGGGTATTAGTGCTATGTGAAATGCAATCAGTCAGGTCCAGGATTTGAACTCAAGTCGTCGTGTCCATTTCCTACGACGATAACCATTACACCACGGGCACGAGTGTCAGATAGGCGAAGTTTTAAACAGAATCGTTGTAATAAGACCGATGTAGAAACTTACTTTATTGGAGAAGCTTTCTTAAATAGGAACACTGTCATTTTATTGATCAAGAAATGTCCTCTTCGATTATTTTTCTCAACTGAAATTTTGCTATTGAGCACTTACACGTCTATATTTTGTCAAAGTTTTAGAAAATTCATCGTTTATGTATTTTAGGATTCTATGAGTAATAATTTTTGCAATAAATGGAGAAACATTGTAAAAGTCAGGATGTAAATAGACAATTAAGGACTAGTTGATCTCATTACTTTTTGTACACCATCGTCGTATAAAAACCATCAAGAAAAGATTATTTTCCACAGTTCGTTGGTAGAAATAGGTCGGTGTTGCTTCTCACTAAATGAAAAGACAAAGAGACATATCTTGAATAAATGTATTAAAATAAACAGAGATAAATTCCATTGACATCCAAATTGTCCAAACTAATGGCGTTGTAATAGTTGCTTACAAAAGAAGTGAGTTGCTTTGCCCTATCGGCTGAGGCAGTAGAATACATCGACTGTATCTTTGCAGAGGGGTAAGACCCCCCACCAACGAGTGTCCTGGATGTGGCACTTAATAATCTAATGATGAGGTTCCTTACAGTAATGCAAGTCAAATCTAAGTTTCCCTTCACTTCCGCCTGTCGTGTCAGGTAGAAAGGACATCCGCTTCCACTCGCTTCCGGGCATGCATACAAGTATTTTAGACCTCCAGTTTTCCTTAGTTATTTTTAACTACAAGAACTCTAGTCTAGCCGATCACAGACTGTCTGCTTATTTATTTATTCTTCTATTTATTTATTCATTTATTTATTAAACTTTCTATGAGCCTCTTAATTACGTTACACTGGCTCGTTTAAAAATGTTATCTACAAAATTAGTAAACAAATCATTTATATTTAGTATATACGTAAAAACACGATTTTGCATCAATGGTTTATATGCCATAACACCTAACCAAAATAAACCATCGTGGTTCTTGCAGATTGCTTGCGTCGACTCCAGTCGACATAGACGAGGGATGGGGACATATTTCATCAAAGACTCCGAGTCCCGCAGCACACGATAACATGTCTCGAAGAATTAAGTCTAATTAAACACTTCCTTTCTATCTCATACGTACGTAATTAAAAAAAAAAACTCTTCGTCAACATGACAGGACTTTTCTCCACAATGTATGCTTTTGGAGTTTAATGTCATTTATTTATTAATTCTATTAAGTTTTCATAGAAAATAAAATGTTGTTATTAAGTCATGGTGAATTGTTTTACATTGGTTACCCGAGGAAATATGGGGGTACCCTCGCGGTGAAATAGTTAAAACGTTAGACGGTGGAATGGTAGTGAGTTCGAACTCCAATTGCCCAATTACGTTCATTTCACACAAATATTGATGGGAAAGGCATGAACCCCCTTTGCCTGCCAGCTAATGGGTTAAATAGTAACACTACTGTTCTTCTTGAAGAGTGGCTTTGGCATTAAATAACCCAGAAAGGTTGATATGCCATTAATCAAAGAATCCAAGGAAATATTAGAACATGATACATTTCCTCTGTTATAAGGCCCGAACTGTTTTTTTCACGAGCAAATTTATTGGATAATACTAGAGCCCTCTACTCAATTAGAATACAAAAAAAAACTAATTTCAAGAAAATTAACCTTTATTACGGTGTTTATGTTCGATAATTGTAGCTTAAGTCTTTTGTTTTGTTTGTTACTCCGAACTGCAAATGCTGCCTTGTGCTTGTCACCAAACTGCATTTGGTTGATAAGCTCTAGCTTTAGGGTTCTAGGGAGTGTAGGTAACGCATTTATTGCCATTACTCCCAGTTCAACTCTGATGCTGAGTGGTAGTACCTATAAAGTTCCCATCTAGGGGTCAAATAGTATTATTAGATCATTTACTACTCTTGAAACCTTTTAAATTTGCGCTGAATATTGTCTGATATTAAATTTGGATTTAATCCTTGAAACTATTCAAGTGCAGGCCGACGAAAGAACAATATTGAAAACATTATAATCGTCAGATAGCAATACTTGAAATGTCTTATTATCAATATTGATACTAGGTAGAATTATTAGTACTTAATAGCAATACATAAAACTATTTAATCGAATACAAACAATAGATAGGTATACTTGAAAGTATTTAACTGTGTGGAAAAAAATGAGATGAGGTTTGTTTAAAAATGATATTCTCAACAAATTATTAGCTTAAAAACTATATATATATATATATATATATATATATACACATATGATTGAAAAAAAAATCAACAAACAGTCTATTGACTATTATAACTTTATTTCAGTTGGCAATTCAATAAAAGTAACCGACGTCTTCAGATAGGCATCCCACGATGGAGAAAAAATTCGTAAAAAAAAAATTCAATGTATTTTCAATGGAATCTGACTTGTTTTAAAAAAGAGGTGAGAAAAAAGCCATGGGCTAAAAGTCAGTCTAATAATAATAATAATAATTGAAAAAACTATGGAACATGAAGGTGACAATTATACCATTTGTGATTGGTGCTTTTGGCACAGTAACTTAAGGATTATTAAAGGGACTGGAGGAGTAGGAATTTGGAGGACAAGTGGAATCCATCCAAATGACATCATTATTGAGAACGGCCAGAATACTGAGAAGAGTCCTGGAGACTTGAGGAGACTTGCTGTCATTCTAACTCCGGTTAAAGACCATCCGCTAACGCTGTCAAAAACTCTAATGAGTAAATAATAATAATAATAATAATAATAATAATAATAATAATAATTATTATTATTATTATTATTATTATTATATGCATTAGGCCTTGCATCCCAGTGGTGACGTTGACAGACTATACGTGACAAGAAAAGAGAAAGGAAGAGGACTTGCCAACATTGAAGACAGTGTTGATGAATCGGGAAAGCGACTTCAAGACTGCGTAGAAATGTGCCAACAGAAACAATACTGACGACTCGAGGATCAGCAGACCGGAAATAACCAGAAAAAATAATGGGAAGAAAAACAACTCTATGGACGTTTTATGGACTAAGTGACATCTCACACGAGTAAATGTTGATGTGGCTGAGAAAGGGAAACCTTAAGAGAGAAACCGAATCTCTTCTGATAGCAACACAAAATAACGCCATAACCACCAACCATATCAAAGCAATAATAAATAAGACGAAACAAAATAGCAGACATAGATTAAATGGTGAAAGAGACGAAACTATCAATGACATAATAAGCGAAAGCAGCAAATTAGCACAGACAGATTGTAAGACTAGACACGACTGGGTGGGTATGATGGTCCACTGGGAACTGTGCAAGAAATTTACATTTTGAAATTTTGAGATACGAACGGATCACCCAATCTCGGCCAGACGACTAGATCTTATTATGATTAGTAAATAATCAAATTGTCAAATTGTGGACTTTGCTGTTCCGGCTGACAGCGGAGTAAATTTGAAAGAAAATGAAAAGAAAAGTAAGTACTTTGACCTTGATAGGGAACTGAAGAACGATTATACCAATTGTAATTGGTTCTCTTGGTACAGTCACCAAATGGTTAGTATAAGGAGTAGAATGTTTAGAAATAAGAGGACTAGTGGAGACAATCCAAACAACGGCATTGCTGAGATCAGCCAGAATACTGAGAAGAATGCTGGAGACTTGAGGTGACTTGTTGTTACTCAGGCTTCGGTGAAAGATCATCTGCTCATGCTGATATAAAAAAAAACTCTCAAAGAGAAAAAGTAAATTATCAATAATTTTAATAATAGTATCGTTTTATTATTAAAATCATTTCCATATGATCGATAAACTATCGATAGCAGTCCATGCCTTCGTTAATCAGACCTAACCGATAAAATGAAACGCAGTTTCTTCAAGGCAGCGGTCGTGTCGATACTGCTGGATGGATGCACTACTTGGACGCTAACTAAACGGCTGGAGAAGAAGCTGGACGACAATTACACAAGAATGTTGAGAGCAATATTGAATAAGTCCTGGCGGCAACACCCTACAAAGCACCAACTATACGGCCACCTACATCCCATCACGAAAACTATCCAAGTTTAACGAACCAGACACGCTGAACACTGCTGGAGAAGCAGATACGAGCTCATAAGTGATGTGCTCCAATGGACCCACACATATGGCAAAGAAAAAGCAGGATGACCAGCTAGAACATACATACAACAGCTTTGTGAGGATACGGGATGTAGCCCTGAAGACCTGCCTGAGGCGAAGAACGATAGGGAAAAGTGGCGAGAGAGGGTCAGGGATATCCGTGCTAGCGGCAAGACATGATGATGATGATGATGATATATATGAGTGCTCAATATCTGTGATAAAGCTATTATTTAATATCAATAAAAAAGTATATGTTAGTTTTACCCCACATACAGCAGCTCTGTGCCGATACGGGATGTTGCTCTGAAGACCTGCCGGATAAATTGGACGAGAGGGAAGGGTGGTAAGAAATGATCAAGGATATCCGTGCTGATGGCGTAACATGATGACGATAATTATTTTATATACATTTAAAACGAGTTGACCGTTGTGTAATGGTTATTGTCGTAAGATATGGACACGGCGATACGGGTTCAAATCCTGGACGAGACGGATTGCATTTCACATAGCACTAATACCCTTGGGGAAGGTATGAATCCAATTATTCTCCCTCGCGCTAAGGGTAAATAGTAGAGCACACTGGGTTCTTCAGCTTTGGTGAGGCAACTAGTCTAGGAGAAGGAAAACTCTGAATTCAAACCTGTTAAACTCCGCCTAAAAAATTGACCTTGTGTTATATCCTGCCCGAGCGGAGGGGTTGGGTAAATAGGATATATATTTAATAGTATGGATGCTTATCAGCGACCACTGGTTTCATTCCATCTTCATTACGACATAAGATATATATTCGCTAATGATCCGGGAGACCTGGGTCGCAGGTCGCATCATACCAAAGACTTTTAAAATGGTACTTGATACCTCCTAGCTTAACACCCAGCAATATAACGAACGTATCGAGGGTAAAGAAGAGCAATCCAGGGAAAGGAGTAGAGCCCTCAAGTACGCCTCGGTGTAGTAGTTATTGAAAAGGGAGCCTTCTGGTCGCTCTCGACTACGGTCGCCAACTTTACAACTTTACTTATATATATATATTAAATAAGTGTATATGTATCAAATATCCCAAAAGGGTTGATATGCCAAGGAACAGAATCTAACGAAAGTAAAAGTATAATTGTGCTCAAATTAGTAGTATTAGATTATCATATCTGATAACATATAACTGAGTTAATTAATGTATTAAATAGAAGTACTTGATTCTATACAGCTGCGTTCAAATGAATAATTATGACAGACAAGAAAGTCTGATTTAACGATTGGTTAAATGTAACGTAATCGCCAAGGGATTTCGGTTCATGCCTTTGAGTTTAGTTAGGCTGATAACCTTTCGGCTCAGCACATGGGTTAGTTAGGTGCAACATTGAGGCAGGTGTAAACGCGGCCGCGCACGGGCGGATGGATGTGTCCCGCAGATGTCACAATAGTCCGAGACGAAACGGGTGACGGAGTGCGAGTGACGTCACGCACCGGAAGCGCACTGAGGTTTGTGGAGAATTGAAAGAAAGTTGGAGAGTTGAGTACTAGACGCCAAACGAGAAGGATCGACTTTTGGAGCTCACAGACGCGCGGTGAACTTGCGCCCTATGGGGGCCGCTCGAGATGGGGGTCAAATGAATAAGACAGCATAGCAAGATTGTGTCTCTCCTCCTTATGTCGAAACGTTTAACTCAAAGTTAATAAAAAGGTTTCGTACCTGAACAAGAAGTCGTTACGTGTTTTTCGTAATTTCGAGATTCCTATGTTCTATCGTTAGGAACATTATATGTCTATTTCACCCATTTCGCACATGGCTGTATCTAGAGTTAATTGTGGATATGGTACATAAAATGTAATAGTCAAAACGTAAACAGTCATGATTATAATGTAGTTAAATAAGAATCATTTATACATCGTTAAATGAACTCAGCCAAACAAAACAAAACGTTAATTATCCATTATCAGTTTGGAAAACTTGAAAAATTCAAGTAAGTGTAATAGCCAAAAAAGAGAAATTTATTATAATTACTTGAAACCATATAATTGCTTGAAAATTATTGAGCCAATTATAATTGTGTACAATTTTTGTATATTACATAGGAATATATGTAAACATTTAACTGTTCTTCTAGAAGGATAGAATTGGCATTAAATAACCCAAGATGGCTTATATGCCATTAAATAACAAAACAACAAACAATCAACAAAAACATTATGTAAATATAAAACAGTGTTCAAACAAATGACAATAAAATAGGAATAGGTTATTGAATTCTTATAATTGGTTGAATTATTTGAGTTAGACAGGAATAGCTATCTCTACTTTTAGTGGCAGTCCTCTAAAATTTGAAGACAAGTTCGCATACCGCGGCTGCAATATATCATCTACTGAAATTGATATTAATATATAGCAAGCGAAGGCATGGACAGCTATTGATAGGATATTATTATGGAAGTCTGATCAATCCGATTGAATTAAAGGCCATATCTTCCAAGCTGTGTCAATACTACAATATAGATGCACTACATGGACGCTAACACAATGCATCGAGAAAAAACTAAATGGGAAGTACACCAGAAGGTTATAAGCTATCTTGAACAAATCCTGGAAACGACACCCCAGTAAACAACAGCTGAACAGCCACTTACCTCCCATCTCTAAAACTATCCAAGTAAGACGAACAAAACATGCACGAAGACTCATAAGTGAGGTTCTTTCATGGATCTTTACATATGGACCGGCCTGTGTTGGCTGATTAGCAAGAAATTATTTACATCAGCTGTGTGTGGACACTAGTAGTTTGGGAGACCTGATGGAAGCGATGGATGATAGGGACAGATGGTGAGAGAGGTACAAGTAAATCCCTGATATCCGTGAGAATTGATGATGATTATGATGGTTTGATATCATACAACCGTAAGAATAAATTATTCTAGACATATTATAAAAGTCCAGTGGTACATAAGAATAGAATTATTACAATAAAATATTATCAAATGAATCAAATATCGGTATTGAAATAACCCATCAGCAGTTGGTGTGCCATTAAACAAATAAACCAAACCAAGTCTTATCGGCAAAGAAATAGGAGTATAATGAATATATTCAAAAACTCGTTAAACAATTTTTTCATTATCTTCATAATCAAATAAACTAAACCAAACCTATAAAAAGGAATGGAATTTTAGCTTTAAATAACCCATAAAGAGTTGATATACCGTTACTAAATCGATTAAACCAAATACAAAAGTTATGATTTTAATCTTTTTTTAAACAACTATGAAAACATGATGAATTATAATCATCTGTAAACATTCAATTCAAATTCCAACTAAGTCAGTAATGATTTGAATTTTCTCAATTAAAAAAAAAAGGTTTTCTTTTTCTAAAACAAAAGTTGGGTTTATGATTTTTTTTTTTTAATCACAGCGTTGTATGTCTTCATTTTAGAAGAATATGATAATTTACCTTCGGTCTCATCGGGCAGGTAAATCCGTGATGTCAGTGCAAATTGATGATGATCATGATCATTGAACTGTGTACATGCGAATACAGTTTTTAGAATACAAAAAAATATTTATAGTTGGTAGAAACAAAAATTAAACATTTTAGAATTCAAAGTGATTTTCATTGGTTGATAATTAACGGAATCTCCCAGTTTAACTATATCTCAATTCAGAGAAAGTGTTAGTTAATGAATAAAAATTAAACAAATTTTTAATAAAGTCTCTTTTATGCTGGTATGATTATGAAATTAAGTTATAAAAGACCACAGTTTGTACTTTAAATTTATATGAAAAAAATATAACTTTCATCTTCTTCTAACTTATCTGATATTAAAAAAGTAAAGTTAGCGACCATAGTCGAGGGTGACCCGAAGGCTCCCTTTTCGATAGCTACTACACCAAGGTGTAGGGGAGGGCGCTACTCCATTCCCAGGATTGCTCCACTTTACCCTTGAACCGTACCTTATAATGCTGAGTGTTAAGCAAGGTGGTATCAAGTACCATTTTTAAAGTCTTTGGTATGACTCGACCTGGGATTGAACCCAGGTCTCCCGGGCCATTGGCGAACACTCTAACCGCTGGGCCAGTTTCCTTTTTTTTAAGGGTATTTAAACCTTTGTAGGTTATTTAATGCTGAAACCATTCTTCCAGAAATGGTACTATTTAACCCCTAGTTGGAAGGATAAGAGTGCTCACTCTTTCCCCAAGAGTATTTGTCTGAGAGTGAATATAAAAGGGCCACTGGAGTTCGAACCGATTTACTATGACTAACCAGGCTACCGCTTTAATCATTACACCACGAGGACACCGGCTAAACCTTTAAGTAAGATTGATTGTTATATCTGTCCCTAACAGCGATAAATGATAAATCAGAAATTTAAAATAAAAAGAAAGATAATATTTTTGTGATGCCCAAAAGTAACGGCTGCATTTTTACTTTAGTTAATTTACTCCTGCAATTTAGTAAGCTCTTTCTGAAGTGTATTTTGGCTCAGTTAGCTGGGGCTATAGAATAAACCTACTGCTTCTCTGTAGAGGGGTAAGATTACTTCAACGAGTGTCCTACATATGACACAAAGTAATCTGATGGTGAGGTTTCAGTAATGCTGGAGCTATGGGGAATGCAGAGCACCCCTGTATTGCCATCGCTCCCAGGTTCTCTCCGGCCAAGAGTTGTCGCTACTAATAGGGTCCTATCTATGGATCAAATAGAACTAAACTGGGTGCTTATGCTAAACTGAATTGTTTGGAAGAGAACTGTTTATTCGTGTATATATATATATATATATATAGAGAGAGAGAGAGAGAGATAGAGTGATAGATAGATAGATAGATTTTGAATGAAATAACATGCAATGGTTGATATGCCATAAAGCATGAGAAAACCAAACGCTAAGTGTGTTTAAAACCATCTAAAAATTATTAAGAATCTACATATTAGATATATTTTATCAAAATAAGCATCCTAAAAATATATCTTATTACAAAATGTATATATGTACTCTCATTTCACTCAAAAGTGTATATTTATTTTTTGTGGTGAGATCATTTTTTTTTAAGTGTGAGGAAAAGATTTCTAAAAGAAATTGTCAAATAAAAAAGGATGGAGTCCCTGTGGCATATTGGCTTACATAATGTAGTAAGTAGATTCGAACTCCAGTCAGGCTTGGCTCTGTCGGCTGGGGCTGTAGTATACCCCCGACTGTATCTCTACAGAGGGGTAATCTCCCCTCTGGAACGAGTATTCTGATATGACATTAAAAAATATGAGACGAGGCTCCAGTGTTGGAGCTTTCAAGAATGTGGATTACCCGGTCATTGCCATTGTTCCTTGGTCCACTCTTACCCAGAGTGGTAGCCACTTGATAGGGTACAATCTATGAGTCAAATAGAAGAAACTATGTGTGCAAACAAATGACTCATGTTAAATTGTTACTGTTATATAGCAATATTTGAAACATTTAACTGTGTGGAAAAAGAGCTTAGGCTTGTTTAAGAATGCTTTCTGCAAAATATGTTTAAAATCGCTTATATATTTAATATATGTATCATATTTACCCAACCCCTCCGCTCGGACAGGATATGACACATGGTCAATTTTTTAGGCGGAGTTTAACAGGTTTGAATTCAGAGTTTTCCTTCACCTAGACTAGTTGCCTCACCAAGGCTGAAGAACCTAGTCTGCCCTACAATTTATCCATAGTTGGAGGGAGAATAATTGGATTCATACCTTTCCCAAGGGCATTAGTGCTATGTGAAATGCAATCAGTCCTGGATTTGAACTCGTGTCGCCGTGTCCAATTCCTGCGACTATAACCATTACTCCACGGGCATAATTATATTATATATGTATAAACAGGATTAAACATTAAATGGCTTATAATCGTTGATATGTTGCAAAACCAAACCAAACCAAACCAAACTGAATCAAACCAAACTAAATAAAAAAGCGTTTATATACAGTTAACAAACTGATTTCACAATTGCAAAAGTTATGATTTAATTAAAAATTTACAATTGAATGAATATTTGGTTTTAAATCGCCCATAAAGAGTTGATATGCCATTAAACAAATCCATTAATCCAAACCTTTAAATACGTTAAACTATAATCATACATATACAAATGAATCCCATTTTGACATTAAATATCCCCTGGGGAGTTGATAAACAAATAGACCAAAGCCTAAACAAAACCAGCTTCAATCATGATTCAGTTTTTAACACAATTCTATCTGACCAAATTAATCAGTAAACATGAACAAGAATATTCTTTTTGCAACATGCTCAATGGCATTAAAGAACTATTGTTTAGTACAGTAAATTTTACAGACTATTCACATGTTCTATGTTCCAATAAAGTAAATTATTAGCCCTACCCTGCTTTATTCTAGCTTGGTTTGCTTCCTTACTTTTAAGCTAGATCATATCCTCATGAGCAGAAACCAAGGAAATCTCATCCACTTAAATCAAACCAAACCATCTTTAATCCTTTCCGAAAAGAAATATCGCGACGTCACTAAGTCCAGTGCATCGCTTAAAACATTAAAAGAACTTCTATAGACTCTTCTATTTTCGTATTTAGCTCGAATCAGCCAAAAAATTGGAAGAGGCAGTCAGCAAAGTAATCTATTCCTATCTCTCTCTCTCTCTCTCTCTCTCTCTCTCTCGCTCGCTCGCTCGCTTGTGGCTTTAGTCTCTGTAGTATTCGTTCTACGTGACATGAACTGCAGATCTGCAAATATACACAATGGTTAGGATTTCAGGTTCTAAAACGAAGCTAAGGACAGTCGATTGGTCAGTTGGGACAGAGAGATGCAAGTCGTCTGATATTTTTTTCAATATGAAATTGATAAGAACAATATACGTGACAAGAAAATATCCTTCTTTACATAGTGAATATCTCGAGGGTATGTTGACATCTGATTCAAACAAACGAACTATACTAAGTACACATAAACTAATATATATATATATATATATATATATATATATATATATATATATATATATATATAAAGACCGTGAAAACAGAAAGTTCGTTAAACGGAAGTTGGTTCGTTAAAAAAGTTTTGCTTTTAAGATGTTTCACCACAGAAGCCTAAGGCGAGACACAACTAACGTTACCATACATTAAGTTACATTTAAATGCACTGTAAGAATTTAAGCCTGTGTGATTACACACACACACACACACACGCACACACACACACACACATATATATATATTTTTTTTTTAAAACTCATTTACATATTGATCGATTGGATATGCGTTCATACAAGTGCATTTTTGTCACTTTTTGTTTCATGCCAACATATTAAAAAATATTTTTTGGGAAACTTAGAAAAAAAAGTCTTCTTCGAAATAAGTTTTCTTCTGATGATGAACTAAAGTCGGCACAATTAAAAAATAAAAAACGACGAAAATATTCTTAGTTGTCATCTTCATTTCCTTCATTTGTCTGATATATATATATATATATATATATATATATACAAACACCCACATATATATGCGTGTGTGTGTAAACATATATATATATATATATATATGTGTATGTGTGTGTGTGTGTGTGTTTGTATATATATATGTGTGTGTGTGTTTGTTTTTACATATATCAGTAATATCTAGTTACGGCTCAAAGACTATGATTTCTTTGTTTAATGGCATATAAACCTTCGTTGGTTATTTAATGCCATAGCCATTCTTCCAGAAAAACCGCAGAGATGCTATTGAACACATTAACTGTGAGGATAAGGGGGTTTATACCTTTCCCAAGGGACCGTATTAGCGCAACTGGAGTTCGCACTCGCTTACTACGATTCCGCAGTCCAGCGGTGTAACCATTACACCACGAGGACACCTCGCAAAAATTATGGGTATGGATTATTCGTGTATAGAATAATTGATGAATTTCATATAAATCTATGGGAATGCTCGATGTATGACAATTGGCATGTATTCCTTTTCAGGTTTATATAACAAAACTCGCATACACGACGTATATGAGGTGACGGGAAAAAACTGATTAAATTGTCATGGTAAATTTCTCTCGGTGAAGAATATTATTTTACTCGTCGTCTCTTCAGATGATTTACACGCTTAATTTTGCTGTTTTTCACCCTCAAATTAAGCGTGTAAATCATGTGAAGAGACTAAGAGTATAAAAATATTCTTCAACGAAATAAATTTTTACGGACAATTTAACCTGGTTTGAGTTTTCTGCTACTTACATTATACACACACACACACACACATATATATATATATATATATATATATATATATATATATGTTTGTGTGTGTGTGTGTGTGTGTGTGTGTGTGCATTCAAACATTGAACACGTATATTTTCACCAAATGAATATGCTATATTACAAATTCTTCGGTCATTCCTTCTTTTGCGACATATCAACTCACTTTAAAAACATTTTATGAACTTATGAAAATAAAGCTGTTCTTCCTCCGATGACATTTTCTGATCTGTTTGAGAATAATTAGAAAATAGATATTTACTAAAAATAGAAGAGTGGATTTAGCAGTTTGTGCGTAATGAGTTTCAAACAAAATATTGTTGTATATTGACCTTCGACCCGGCCAAACATGTCATTCCAAAGACGGTGGAAGTGCATATTCCATTGGCGTAGGCAAACCTGGGTGACAAAATGGGACAAGGTAAAATCCCATGCTACAGTTATTAATTGATGCACCGGAAGAGAGTGATCCGTGAACTACAGTTATTTCCGCTTGATGACGATCAAACATGCAATTCCAAAGATAGTGAGTGGGCGATTGAACTATTATATAACTCGGTGAAGACAAGAAGTCAGTGAGTTTAGAGACCCGTTGGTGAGAAGATGCGGTAGAGAAAGCTCGCACCCAGCAGAGTGGGCCCCCGGACCTCCTGTTGAGCAACCCTGGAGAACAAAAAAAGACACAACGCAGATGGTCATAAGAGTGGGGGTCAATATTTTGCAGTTCTGTTCGGTCTCCAACTCCTTCTCACTCACAAACCTTTCAAATAAAGTGAGTGGTATATTTTTTAAAGAAGTCTTTGCTCGTCTTTATTCATTGCGTCAGTATGTATTCTGCATGCATATGAGTATACAACAATGTCACTTATTATTGCAGCAGAGTGATTTTTCGGGTATTATAACCAAAGATTACCTCTGAAATGAATTATGAATAAAACAACCTAACAGTAAAACAAATATGGTTGAGTTCTCTTTCTATGTATTTATAAAACATCTTTTTGAATGGATACAAATTCTCGTTAGGCGTACTTCTGGTGTAATTGCTAAATTTGCTGGACTATGGTATCGTATAAGCAAGTTCGAACTCCAGTCACAATATTGCGTTCACTTTTGGGTTAGGGCTCTTGAGTAAGTAAGAAACGCTTTTTTTTACCCAGCGACGGGTTAAAAAGTGTTACAGATATATATATATGTAAAGTTGGTGACCATAGTCGAGTGTGACCGGAAGGCTCCCTTTTCAATAGCTATTACCCCGAGGTGTAAGGGAGAGCGCTACTCCTTTCCTTGGATTGCTCCACTTTACCCCCGATACGCACCTTATATTGCTGAATGTTAAACAAGGAGGTAGCAAGTACCATTTTTAAAGTTTTTGGTATGATGCGACCTGGGATTGAACCCAGGTCTCTCGGGCCTTTGGCGAACACTATATCCATAATATTTTCCTGGATAATTTTGGTATCAAATAATCAACGAAGATTGATATGCCATTAAACGAAGAAACCAATTAAATTTTTTTGGTTTACAGTGTAAAAAATATCTATATAACTTTTTCAGTCTAAACTATGTATATATTCTTTTTTATCTGCTTCGTTGCGTATCAGTCCTGAACTCTTTGAAGACAAAAGTGATTATCATCGTGCAATTAAAAACTGATATTTTGGTTTCAACCTGGAGAAAGTAATATCTGTCTTCAAATACTGAACTGCTATTGACTAAGGGAAATAATTAGAATTCAAATCCTCTCGATTGTAGGGTGGGTCGCAAATTAGGAAATGCCGTTAGTGTTGTAGCCAGAGTTGCCCGAAATAGACAGCACTGGTAGCCCCCACCTCTAGTTTTCCTTTAGGCCTCTTTGTGTTCGTATCGAGTGAGTGTTATTAAACTGATTACTTGATCGCACAGGGTCTTCCCCCTTGTAATTCTTACTTGTAGAAGGTGCCTAAAGTGCCCTTGAAAAGAAATGCCGAAGGGATGAAGATTTTTTGTGATGACTATGCACGAATTTCGATTAGTGTATGGTCCCTCACATTAAAATGATCCTGTGTAACGTTACGGGACCAAATGGGCTTGTGTAACGAAGCCTCACCGACCCAGCACCATACTGAATATCACTTGGCATTACATTTCTTCAATATAAGACAGACTTGTGGCTTCTTTAGATACAAAAAGTTTATAACCATTACTGTTTTTCTAGCTGTGAGACACGAAACGAGAGAGTAACATTGGTAGAAAGATCTACTGTTGTGTCATAGAAATGATAAGAAATCTTGTGCCTGGGAGACGAGCGAACAAAAACACACGGCATCGATTTCTTCCCCCCACTTTTCCAACTGTCTCTGCCTCTGAATACTGAATTATGAACAGCCCCAAACGGACTCCCACTCATTTAAAATATATTTTCTTATTTATCCCTATTATTTCATAGTCTAATGATATAAGGACACGTGTCTTTAACATTTATACGTATCGTCATCACCTAGGCCAGCTGACATGCCCTCAATTTCTTTAATTTTTGATATCTTCAAAGCACAATTTCAAAACGACTTATCAATTTAACCTGCCGACACGCACGACAAGTATAGCCATGACCTTCGCGACTTACACTTCCATTCGAAGTTTCTATCCTCTTACAATTTATCAATACAAATTAAATTATTACCTAATATAATTTTTATCATCATTTAATTAGGCTACATTTGTGTCAAATCTGGACAGGTGGGAAATCGAATATATAATAACAGTGGTGTCGTTCTGGTTTTGAATTCAAGGTTAACCTTCCCCAAGGTTGTTTATCACCAATGCAAAAAAAGACAAATCTATTATACTTTCATCTATATCTCCTGGAAAAAAAGAACAAAATCATACCTAGTGACAAGAAAATTACTGCAAAGGAACACAAGGAGCATCAGTCAGATTTTTAATTCGGTGATTCCAGTTCCTTTGTTGATAGAATCCTCACAATCACTCGTGCAACTTAATTACTAATTTGATAAAAACCATCTAAACAAAATATTTCTAGCAAAACACAACTTTTTGCAAGGGAAGAAACCCAGCATGATGCAACTTTATGCTACTTTACTCAATTAAAAAGATTGGTTGTAAGGGGTAAAATTGAGGTCGTGAAAAACTCTACCAGTTATATAAACCATTAGAATAAGTAGAGTATCAGAAATTATTCGACCAATGTAAAACTCGCTGGAACAAGTGTTGAATATCAAAGGGAGCCTTTTGTTTAGAATTAAAGTTTTATATCTGTCTTGGTAAATAGAAATTGAGTCTCAATTGCTTGAATTGGGTGTATAAAATCATATCAAATATCATGAGTTGTTTAGTAAGCTTTTTGGTTAGATTTGGCACAAGACATTGTCAATGGAGCACCCATTGTGATTTGAACTCACCCATGAAGATTTGGGAGCTTTCTAACGATTACAGCAACTAAGGCTCCCACAATGCTGGTAATTTAATGTCCAAGATATTCTTGCAGAAGAACAGCAGTTGTAGTATTGAAGCTATAGCTGACGGGGATGAAGGTGTTGGTACCTTTCCCAAGGGTATTTGTCCAAAAGTGAACGTAATGGTGTAATTGGAGCTCGAACCTGCTTACTACGATGTCACAGTCCAGACACTTTTATTATTACGCCACGGGTACTCCCCTTAGAAATTGGAAAGCAAATAATTTTCCAATTTTGTATTCTTATCATTGGTCTTGCTATATATGTCAATCTGATTTTTGTTTGGTTTGGTTTGATTTTATGGCATATCAACCCTTTTTGGTTATCTAATACCAAAACAATTTTATACATATAAACAGTTCTATTCTTAACAGTACGGTTTAGCATAAGTACCGTTTTTTTTTACATTCAGTAAAATGTAAAAACACTTCTATTTCAAACAATTTAGTTTAAGATAACTTGGCAGTTCAAATGTCAAAAATAGTTATTCGTAAGTTGGTTTGGTTTTATATTATATCAAACATTGCAAATTGTTCAAGGCCAAATCCTGTTTAGACTTAGATATTAAATACGTATGCTGTGTGAACATTTTTCTAATAAGTTTTTTGAACAATCCTGAGCTCATTTTTCTTCACAGTTTAAGGATTTCAAGTGTTTCTATCTAATACGAATCATTCTATTTACTTTTAATCATTTGTTTGCACAAAGTTAAATTATTACGAGAGTTGCTATGTAACAGTAACAATTTAACATCAGTCATTTGTTTGCGCACATTTGAATAGATATGTATGATATGTAAGTGATTAGCATTTAAAAAAGTGAGCTTATAAATTTGCCCACATTTAAGCGGTTTCAAGTATTGAAGTTATTTTATACTTCTTCAAGATTAATGTTGGCGACCATGCGGTCTGTGTCACTCTCCATATTTTTATACTATAAGTTTTTTTGTAAGTGTTTTGTCAATCCCTGAGCATTGCACTCTTTGATTCTTATTGGTGACTTTGTTCTTGAGGGCATTTTGAAGTTACTTGCTGGTCTTTCCTTGTTCACTTTGGTGTTTCCCTGGTTGGCTAATGGGAACCTATGAGTTTTATGGGAGATAAGTTTTTTTTAGTCAGTCTTTAATGATTTTTGATCGACGTATTAACAGCTGTTTTGTGGGAGATTTTAGGAGTCTGATTCTGACAGGTTTCGTTTTTTTTTCATTTGAAGATGCCATAGAGGCTCTATATTTTTTTCTGGCCCTGTATTCCACCATCTACCAAAGAGGCCAACTTGTGTTTGTAATGAACCAAGGGAAAACCTATTCACCTTGGTAGAGACGGGGGATACATGACCAGTATACTCGAGATAATGGTAGGTTTTCAAGTCATTACCAATTTTAGGTTCTTAGCACTGTTCAATTTCCTATTCTCTCAACGCAATTGAGCCCCAGCCACCGCCTTTAGCACCTAAAAGATAAGGATGGGGAACATGCTGCAAAAGCAGATATATAAGGACGGTTCGGATAAAATATACAAGTGCTTGGGCTTGACATGACCAGCTGATTGATAGGATCGAGCCAATCCAATTGCCCATCAGACAAAGTAAGGGACAAAGTGGTGGGCTGCAAGTCATTGACCTCTCCGTTGCAGTATCAATGACTACTCAACCACCAGGATTCTGTCTTAGAGACTTACGGATCGCCACTCACGGCTAACAGGTGACCCCAGGGGTTCCTACTCCTCTGCGGAGATGCTGTCGGCGTATTCTACAACCCCAGCACATAGAGCGATCAATCTGATTTTCTAAACAGTCTTTCACACATACACACACACACATATATATATATGTATATATATATATATATATAATCTGACACTTTTTGAACCCTCGTCGCAGACAAAATTTAATCTAAAGATTAACATTTCTACGAAAGAAAAATAAACAGTCAAATCTTATTTCACTATTTACCTTTTTTATTTATGTGTTATCAATATTTGATCGAAAGTTTTTCACTATGTAAATATTTTGTGATTTTTTTGTTCATTGATAATCATATATTCTTTAGTTGCCTGGTTATTTTGATTAATAACATACCAACCCGTGTGTGATATTACATACCAAATCTTGCTTTTTATTCATTATTAGTAAACGAACTGTTTGCATGTAAATACTTTCGGTTTTTAAACGAATTGTTAAATCGTGAGAAAAATGTTAGATACATTTTTCTTCTAAAGCATCTATTTTGTAGATGGTATTGTCAGTCTGGTGGTGGTGTATGGCATATTAACCCATGTTTGTTATCCAATACAAAACCAAGTATATATATATATATATATATACGTGATGCCTTCAATAAGTTTGCAGACTTTTTTGTACAGGCATTTAAAATTGTTGTAGACTCTAGAAAATTCAGTATGTTATTGCTCTACAGCTTATGAGATGAGCGATCAATTTTTATAATTTCAACTTTAAATGAACAACTACAGCGGGAATTGGAATACACCCTACTAAAGCCTGATTGTCGCAGCCAGTGAATTTCAAAAATGTAATCTGGATGTGAGTACACTTTAGAAGAACGGTACGCAATAAAATTATGTTTTAAACTTGGAAAAGATGATGCCACAGAAACGTATGGAATGCTTCTAACTGCTTTTTTTGGACCATCTTGCATGAATCGAGCATCAGTTTTTGAGTGGCATGAGATTCAAGGAAGGCAGGGAGTCAGTGAAGGTTGATGAGAGGTGTGGGAGGAGTAAGGAAGTCAATACACCAGATTTGATGGGCGCAAAGGGTTAGGGTTTGGATTACTATGTTGAAGTTTTAAGGGAGTTCAGAAAGAGATTCCATCGGAAGAGACCAGCACTCTTCAAATCGGGTCAGTGGCATTTCCAGCAGTACAATGCACCAGTCCACAACTCCATCCTTTTCACAGACTATTTGACCAAGATGGGCATCAAGACAGTTCCTCAGCCTCCCTATAGCCCAGACCTTGCTTCCTGTGACTTTTGGTTATTCCCTAAGCTCAGAGGCTGTCGTTATGAGACAAGTGAGGAGATGATAGAGGCTGTGACGAAGTTCATTTATACGCTCACACAAGAGGACTGGGATGGGGCCTTCCAGGAGTTGTTGGAACGGTACAAAGGGTGCATTGCAGCCGGGTGAGATTATTTCGAAAGCGACTAGAGTTCCATGTGTGTGCTATCAATAAAAAGTGCCCATACGAAAAAAGTCTGGAAACTTATTTAATGATCCTCATATATATTATATATTCATATATATATTAGATATATTGCATTATATATATATATATATATATATATATATATGATTGGACGATAAATTAAAAATAACATTATGTGATGTTTACCTGAAGAGGATGCTTCTTCATATGGAGTGACAAGCTGAAATAGATTTAGAAAAGACAAATGACGTTCTGTTTACTTTTTCTTACAATTATATGAATATATTCTGCACGGAGTTCATAAATTTATATATTAATGATCATACATTGAACACTCCTGGAGATTTATAAGAATCATCTTATATATTCTTAAATTGAATCATTACAACTAAACTTCTTTTCATATTATATGCATATATGTAGTTATCCACAGACAGACTGTTTCTTTGTATTTACAACACTTCAGTGAAGCTAGACACGTGAGATAGTCCAAGTTCAATAGTCTTCCGCACAGCCAGCAACAAACTCAGCGTAAGCGAAGGAATTTTAACGCATATGTATCACTTTTGTTTTATTTTCATGTATACGCTATACGGCAACCGAGTGCTTGATTCATTAGGAGAGTTTTGCACTATGGGATTGGTATCCGGTGATTCGTTTGCGAGGTTGCTCAATCCCCAGGGAAGAAGTATATATATATATATATATATATATACATTTAATTCATGGAATTTAGACTGCGACCCTGGGTTTCATGGAGTTTTTTTGCAAAAGAACAATCATCAGGCAGTTAAGAAAATGAAATGAATTGAAAAAATACAAAGAAATAGAGACAAAAACCGTTGGCATTTCGTATGAAACGTATGGTTGTAAGTTTGTGATAGTGTGTAGGTGTGTGCATTTGCGTGTATGTGTTATAGTTAAGTGTAAATGCATGTTTTTATGAGGTTGACCCAAGCTACAAAGGCAGCACGTTGTGTAAGCGGATGTGAATTCGTGGTTAACATTTCGCTACATTATTTTATTTATTTATGTGTAGGTGTAGGTGACTATAGCTAAGGAACAAAACATTAACACTGCATGACTAAAGATCTGATTTGGTAGCAGTCTGAATTCCATGAATTAAATATTTATATATCTAATATATGTTTATTTATTATCATTACATAATAACTCTAGCCTAAATATTGAGCACTCTCCATATTATATTGCAGTTGTTTCGACACATAGTGATTTAGTGACAACTAACACTGTTAAATATATATATATATATATATATATATATATATATATCATCATCATCATCATATCGTGCTGGCAGCACGGATATCCCTGACCCTCTCTCGCCACTCCTCCCTATCGTTCATCGCCCTAGGTAGGTCTTCAGGACAACAACCTGTATCCTCACATAGCTGCTGAATGTACGTTCGTGCTGGTCGTCCTGCTTTTGCGCGGCCATGTGTGGGGATCCATAAGAGTACATCTCTTATGAGTTCATCTCTACTTCTCCAGCAATGTCCTGCATGTCTGGTTCGCCCTACTTGAATAGTTTTCGTGATAGGGGGCAGGTGGCCGTACAGTTGGTGTCTTGTGGGGTGTTGCTGCCAGGACTTGTTCAGGATTGCACGCAGCATTCTTGTGTAATTGCCATATTTGGAAGCAAAAAGTTTGTCGGTAATTCTATTCTTAAACGAGTTTTAGAGATAGATGGATAGAGAGAGAGAGAAAGAGAGAGAGAAAGAGAAAGAGAGTAATTTAAATCTCACTTTCTTTGTTTTGTTTGAGGAGTACATCAGATGAAACAAAATCAACTAAACGAAACCCAATAAACTATTTCAACTGATAATTGTGGTTTTAATGTTATAGAAAATGAACTATAATTCCTTAAAGAAATCTTGGACGTTGACATTTAAATGATCTTAGTTTTTATTCTGGTCAGTTGGTACTATTTACCCAACCCCTCCGCTCGGGCAGGATATGACACAAGGTCAATTTTTAAGCGGAGTTTAACAGGTGTGAATTCAGAGTTTTCCTTCTCCTAGACTAGTTGCCTCAACAAGGCTGAAGAACCTAGTCCGTCCTACTATTTACCCATAGCTGGAGGGAGAATAAGGGGGTTCATACCTTTCCCAAGGATATTTGCCCGAAAGTGAACGTAATAGCGCGACTGGAGTACGAACTCGCGTACTACGATTCCGCAGTTCATCGCTTTAACCATTACACCACGAGGACAGTTGGTAAGCATTCCAACTCAGGTCATTCATCAAACGTTATTTAAATGGTTTTTTGTTCCCATATGTCTATTAACAAGCTCTCCATAATTATTTATTCATTCATACACCTGTTTAAATAGGTCTGCTTTTTAGGATCTTCTTAAATAGAATTTAAAAAAAAAGAATCTTAGCATTTAACGCATACATTATTTAAACAATATCTATTTACAAAACAAATTCGTTTGAGTAATTCATCCGATACTTCCTAAAATTACTCAATTGATTTTTTGCATCTTTCTTTTATTTAAATCCTTCAATTTGATCGTATAATTTTCTAAAATAATACGGTTTTTGATCTGATTAAGCAGTTCGTTTCGACGACATATTTCTCTAACAGCAAAAAACAGTTCACTTGGTACGTAGACTTAGTTTTTGAAATATGACGTGGGTGTCCACGTGGTGTAAAGGTTAAAGCGATGGACTGCATAATCGTAGTAAGCGAGTTCGTACTCCAGTTGAGTGATTACGTTCACTTTCGGGCAAATACCCCTGGGAAAGGTATAAACCCCCCTTATCCTCCAAGCTATGGGTTAAATAGTACCACTACTGTTCTTCTAGGAGAATGGTTTTGGCATTAAATAACCTACACAGGTTGATATGGAAAAGTGGCGAAAGAGGGTCAGGGATATCCGTGCTGGCGGCACGACATGATGATGATGAAAATGGATTTAAGAATTGCTATCTCACAATAATAGTTTTATTTGCATCCATTGAAATGATCGCTATAAAACATTAACAATTCAGTTTAACATCAATAATTTGTTTCATAAAGACAAATCGTTAAATAGTTTTCTTTGACCCATATAGAGGACTCTAACTGGTACTATGACTCAAAGTATGAGTTCATCGGTGAGTAATAGCATTGAAGTAGCTCCAGGACTGAATTCTCTATCAGATTGTTTAGTGTCATATCCAGGACACCCATTGTGGAGCAGGGTGTTACCATTTTGCAGAGATGCAGTCGGTGTATTCTACAGACCAAACCGAGTGGGCTTGACTTGATTCAATTATTCGTGTTATGGAAATATGCGGAAACGGATGACGGTCACTGGCTGTAAGCTTGGAGATACGTATGTCTCTCGCGTCCAATAAGGTCTTTATTTGTTTTTGGAAGTGCCCCGTGGTGTAATGGTTATCGTCGAAGGAAATGGACACGGCGTCTCGAGTTCAAATCCTGGACGAGACTGATTGCATTTCACATAGCACTAATACCCTTGGGAAAGGTATGAATCTAATTATTCTCCCTCCAGCTATGGGTAAATAGTAGGACAGACTGAGTTCTTCAGCCTATGTGAGGCAACTAGTCTAGAAGTAAAACTCTGAATTCAAACCTGTTAAACTCTGCTTAAAATTTGACCTTGTGTCATAGCCTGCCCGAGCGGAGGGGCTGATAGATATGGATAGATAGATAGATAGATAGATAAAGAGAAATAGAGATAGAGAGAGATTTTATATATAATAGATATGATAAGGTCTTTATTCACAGTGGGATTTACCGGTTTGTTTCATATCTCCATTTATGTTCTCTCTCGAACCACATTACGGTATCTCTAACTAAACTTGGTCCCAGTCATAAAATTCTCATCTTTGAAAAAGTAAGTTACTTTTATGACTGATTTTTAGAAGAATATATAATATTTACCAACCCCTCCATTCGGACAGGATATGACACAAGGTCAATTTTTAAACAGAGTTTAACAGGTTTGAATTCAGACTTTTCCTTCTCTTAGACTAGTTGCCTAACCAAGGCTGAAGAACCCAGTCTCCCCTACTATTTGCCCATATGTGGAGGGATAATAATCGGGTTCATACCTTTCCCAAGGGCATTAGTGCTATCTGAAATGTAATCATTCTCGTCCAGGATTTGAACTCGTGTCGCCGAGTCCATTTCCTACGAAGATAACCATTACACCACGGGCACCTCCAACATTTTAGAACAATATATTCATTTTTTTTTTCAGCGAAGAAAGCACTTTTGATCCGCTCTCGTTAATGTAGATGAGAGGTGAAATTTTGACAATTTCGTGAACCAAATTCCAAATGCTGTGCTTACGCTTGAGAGTAAAATATAGCGTATTGATTGATATCTCAGATTTTATGTCATTTAGCCTTTAACTTAAATGTTTAACTTTTCTCAATTCATCTTTACATCAGTCGCTGACCTTTAAAATTGTATATATATTTTTGCACCCTTTGATAATTTCATTATCGCAATCGCTTGCATTATTACGTTTCTAAACACGCTTTCACACAGTAAGTTTGATTAGCCACATACACATGCCAAAGAGCGACTCTCATTAAGCACACAGAACAAAAAATATTTCACTCTGATCCTTGGCAGAAATAAGAATGTTTTACTGTCATTTTAATCGAGACAATGCTAAATGACTGGCAATGTCTAGCTTTTTCAAGAAGTGAGACGCTTGAAACATGGTATATCATCAGGTGTGCAGCACTACTGAAAAAAAATTAAAGTAATCTTACGATAACGATACGTCAACAATTTTTACAACGGAAGACCATAAGCCTAAGCATCTGGCTCGAAAAACAGCATAAAAAATAAGACTAATACGTACTAAGAGAGAAGAATAAAAGATATATATTAACGAAAACAAGTAATACAATATCGACAGTGTACATATTGTTACCAAACAGTATTTGTCACAGGCCCCACCAAACAACCGAGTACGGCACAAGGCTTTTTGAAGGTGTGTCCGGTCGCCTATCATTTTAAAAAATACCTCGGGGCCTGTGGGCATTCTACCAAAACGTGCGCCTCAAGCGCCAGGGGATAACCTAGCCCCTCCAAGGAGGGTTAAAGCCTGAGGGGATGCCCCCTAGCCAACGCTAGGCCTCCCCAGCACCAGTGCCAGGCAGCTGCGACTGAGGACTGTATCCAGAAACGTGACACACCTGACCAGCTCCGTGCCGTCAGCAACACGGCTAGCTGAATTGTGCCGTCTTCTCTGGTTAACTGCAATTCTACCAAACTCACTGAGTGGCTAACATTCAACTGTTATATCTTTATTGGAAGAGTCCATTGTGTATCAAAACAGGGATGATACCACAACACTTAGAAAGAGGCAAAAGTTGATTTTTTCTCTTCGGTAAACAGATCTTTTCTATAAAATAGCTTGAGGCGGCCAACTCACAGAGTATTGGACGCAACATTTTGGTATATATGTAAAAACAGAAGATGGTAATAAATAACCAGCAATGGTTGATATGTTGGGCAAATACAAACTTCATTGTAAGTATATCCTTTTCTTTAATAGTCGTATTGCTTGGAAATCTACTGTTATAGAAGCTAGTGAATAAGTTTAAGACTTACAATTATAAATTATTAAAGACTTTCCAAGTGGTGCTAATTACATGGGATGAACATGTAACTTCGTCATACTCAAGTTGGTTAATTAGTTTTACAATATGTCAATCCCTGTCATATTTAATGCCCTACAATACAACATTTTGCCTGTGACTGCTATATAAAACGGTGGCGTTATATATATTTTCTGAATTTTTATATAGACTATTGTTGAATAAAGGTCTGTAAAAACGAAACTATCTCTAATGCACACAAATTAAATATTAGAAACATGAAATCCTATATAGACATAAACTCTATACAAATTACCGTCTGAAAGAGACGATAACTTTTTTGATTCGCCCGAATAAATAATACAGACAAATTATATGATATCAAGTATAGATAATAGGCGAAAGAATAGCAAGTTAAAATAATGTAGCATCAAAGATAAAACATAATAGGTGAATGAAGTAAACTGGTTCAAAAGAAATACAGAGGTAGATATGATTGGGCTGGAATGGTGATCCACCGAGAATTGTAAAGACTTGAATTTGATCATGCTGAAAAATGATATATTGACAAATATTTGGAATTATATGGTTTCGAGTCATCATCATCATGTCGCGCTATCAGAACGTATATCCCTGACCCTCTTTCACCACCTCTCCTTATCGTCCATTGCTTTCGGCAGGTCCCCAAGACTACTTTCCGTATCCTGCCTTTGCACGTCTATGTGAAGGGGTCCACTGGAGTACATCACTTATGAGCTCATCTCTACTTCTCCAGCAGAGTCCTGCATGTCTGGTTCGTCTGATTTTGATAGTTTACGTGATAGGTAATAGGTGGCCGTACAGCTGCTGCTTGGTGGAGTGCTGTCTCCAGGACTTGTTCAATATTGCTCGAAGCATTCTTATGTAGTTGACGTCAAGATTTTTCTCCATACGTTTAGTTAGCGTCCGTGTAGTGCAACCTTATAGCAGTATCGATACGACCGCTGCTTGGAAGAAACTGCGCTTCATTTTATAGGTCAGGTCTGACTTCTATGTGAACGATAGCCAATCAATAGCTGTCCATGCCTTTGCTAGTCGCTCCCTAGGTAAATGAACTTGTCAACAAGTTTCAGAGAGCTACCGTTTAGTGTAGAGATATCCCCTGTTTGATTAAAGCACTTATATTTCGTTTTGTGTGCATTGACATGGAGGCCTCTGCCGGCAGTATCTCGTTCCAAACTATGAAGCAGGGTTTCGGCTTAGGCGGATGCATTTGCAAGAAGCACTATATCATCGGCGTAGTCAGCGTCTGTTATTGTTTTTGCGGGGTACCTTCTGCTTCTTTCTTTTGTTAGCTTACTTTCTTGGTTTCAAGTAACCAATAATAATTCGAAATAAACAAATATAACTTCAAGTAACTAACTTTAATTTAAATAATTTATTGTCATACGGCATCAAGTATTCCTAATCAATACAAATAATTCTCAAATGGATTTTTGAACCATAGATTGATCCTGACAGGTACTCTTTTTCCGAACCAGTGTGAACCTGGGAGTAATAGCAACGAACGTATACCCACATTTCCTTGATCTCACCATCCGATGCAATTTTGTGTCATACCCAGGAAAATCCTTTTTAGGGTCTTACTCTTCTGCTAAACATACGCTCAGCATGATCGATATGGCGAGCTGGGTCATTTACTTAAAGCATACGTGCCTACATAAAGGCCACTACACTCCTTTGTGATTGTTTGTCTTACTTGTTTTCTTGGTGTACAATCCGCATATTCTAGAGCCCTACCGACAGCTCACTGAGAAAACAAGAACCTATAAGAATACATATATACGTATTGATATCAATATATATTTTTCTTTAAGTAATTGTATTAGCATTACAAAGGCATATTAGAATATCCAGGATATAACAGGAAATATATGTATGATTATAATCAGTTTATAAAACTTGCAACCGTCGAAATATTAATGTATTTCATATACGCGTTTACGTATACTTTTGTAAGCAGCAAGAAATCTGTCTATACATTCACCAAACAGTGAACAGATGCGTTCTAACAATGTCTGACTTCAGGCAGTTCTTCTTCATAAAGAAATCCCGCCAAGAGAAATTTTTTTGTCAAATTAGGAGTCGGAAAACAAAAACAAAAAATTACAAAACCAAAAAAAAAAAAAAGAAAAAAAAGAAAAGAATTCCTAAACAGAAACGAAATGAACGCTATTTTCCCCGCGAAATTGCTGTCTGTGTGTCGACAGCTATAAAATGGTGTCTTTGTCGCTTTCTTCAGCTGCGACATGGCATCTACTCATTTTTGTTTTGTGTTTCTAAAAGTTGTTTTGGGTTTTTGTTTGTTTGTTTGTTTGTTTTTCTTTTTGGGTTAAATGTTGCGTCAATCACAAAGGACGATATGTTGGATGTGTAAAGTGACCTTTCTCTTTCACTTTTTTCATACCCATTGTATAATGATCGATGTGTTGTCTGCCGAGGATTTTAACCGAACAATCCCAAGAGAACAGGTACGGCTCAGATGTCGTTATAAAAATTGTACTCTCAAGGTATCCTCAGGCAGATAACAGCTGCTCAAGATAACTATAGCATTCTCTCTGTGTTTACATATTTTTCTTCTAATTCTATTTCAGTTTGCCTGTTTTATACGTTCCGGTGGAAGCTAAATCATACAAGAAAGAGTGTTACAAAAGTCTTGCTCACGAAGAAAAGAAAATAGCATACAAAAATTAGCATTCGAATCTAGGTTTAAGTGGGTTCGAATGGCAACGGCTGACCCCAGTAAAAAAAATTTAAGTATTTTCGCTTTTTTCAGACCTTTGCTAGAAAGCGTAGTTCATATAAACTTTTATTATCCCTCTGTTATGTTTTGACCTTTTGATCCGGACAAAAATGCCATTCAAGGTGATGCACCGGAAGGAAGTGAGACTTTCTAATGGCAGTTATGAGAGGAAATCGCGTGGGCTGAAATTGGCTGATGAAATGGGACGAGGTAAAAAAAAATCCCATTAAACTCTCATAGACTGACGGACCGGAAGAGAGTAACCTCTGAACTGCATGACAGTTATTTCCGCTTGATGACGATTAAACATTCGATTTCAAAGATCGCGTGTGCGATCAAGTGGGCGTTGAACTATTATATAGCTCAGTCAAGACAGAAGTCAAGCAAAAAGTTGGAGACGGAGATAGACGAGTTGTGACAGGGAAAGCCACACCCAGCCGAGGGGGCCCTTGGGAACCTCGATGGAATTTGGGGATCTGAGAAGTTGCTGATAAGATGCAGTAAGGAAAGCCAGCAACCAGCAGAGTGGACTCCAGGGCTCCGGTTGAACAGCCCTGGAGAACGAAAAAGACACAACGCTGACGGCCATAACTTTGGGGTCAAAATATTTCAGTTATGTTCGGTCTCCAGCTCCCTCTCACAGTAAAACCCCACACAACCTTTTCGAACCCTTGCAATAAAGTAAGAGGTAAATATTTTGTTAAAGAAGTCTTCCTGCGTCGTTTATTACTGCGGCTACATATTGGGTGTGATAAGTTTCTTCGAATGTTTGCCAGGTAATCTTTTGTTGGTAAACTCTGATCTAGTGCTGCTATGGTTAACACCTCTGTCTCCGCCTTCAGGAACGTACTTTTAAGCCAGTGATTAGTTTTTACTATGTCTGTATCGGGCCATTTAATTCTTTGTGCGTATTATTCATGTCGGGTTGTTTGATGCCAGGTTTTTTTTAAATTTATTTAGTGCCTGTGATTCAACTTCTTTCTTTCTTTCTTTCTTTCTTTCTTTTTATTCTTCTTCTTATTATTATTCGCCAATGGCCCGGGAGACCAAGGTTCAGCCTCAAGTGACGTCATACTAAAGACTTTAAAAATGGTACTTCTAACTCCTTGCTTAACACTCAGTCTTATAAGGTACGTATCTAGGGTAAAGTAGAGCAATCTAGGGAAAGGAGTACCGCCCTCCCCTACACCTAGGTGTAGTAGCTATTGAAAAGGGAGTCTTCTAGTCGCCCTCGAATACGGTCGCCAACCAATTAATATTTTACCCTTGCGGATTTTCCTCGCCAGCTCTAACTATTGGTTTTCACAGAAGTCGAGGGACTAAGTCTCTTCTGGTCTCCAGAGCTCTTGTCCGATACTAAGTGACCATAACAGTTCTATTCTATTATCATTATTATTATTACTATTCGTAAGTTTTCTTACTAATCGTGACTGGTGGCCTTCCTTGGAGTCTAAGAGATACAAAGGCCCCTTTGTTCCCCAGAACTGTTCGCATTATTATACTCAATATCAAACACGGCTGTGGTTCGGACAGTCTTAATTCTTTTAATGATCTCCTGTTCTTCCACTCTCTATTCAAGATTCATGGCTGAAGATACTAGTTGTACGCATTTAAACGTCAATTCTATTTGTGGCTGAAGATTCTTGTTGTACGCATTTCAACGTCAGTTCTATTTGTAGCTGAAAATTCTAGTTGTACGCATTTAAATGTCAGTTCTATTTGTGGCTGAAGATTCTTGTACGCATTTAAACGTCAGTTCTATTTGTGGCTGAAGATTCTTGTTGTATGCATTTAAATGTCAGTTCTATTTGTGGCTGAAGATTCTTGTTGTATGCATTTAAACGTCAGTTCTATTTGTGGCTGAAGATTCTTGTATGCATTTTAGCGTCAGTTCTATTTGTGGTTGAAGATTCTAGTTGTACGAATTTAAACGTCAGTTCTATTCGTGGCTGAGGATTCTAGTTGTTTGTATTAGAGTTGATAGTGAGTGCTTTTTTCCTTTTCGACATATAGTTTCATATCTTCCACATACATTCGGTGGTTTTTGGTTTGGTTTGGTTTCATGGCATATCAACCACTGTTACTTATATAATGTCAAATCCATTTTAATACATATAAACACTTCTATTTCAAATAATCCACTTAAACATAATTATGCATTTAAACGTCAGTTCTATTTCAAACAATTCTGTTTAGTATAAGTACAGTTTTTGTTTACACACAGTTAAATGTCAAAAGAGTTCTATTTCAAACAGTTCAGTTTAGCATAAAGGCAGTGCTAATTCTATTTAACCCATAGATAGGACCATATCCGGTGCTACCACTCCGAACCAAAATGGCCCTAGGAGCGATAGCTATGAAGGGATACTCTGCATTTCCCAAAGCTCCAGTATTACTGGAACCTCATCCTCAGATTTTTTAGTGTTATATGCTGGAAATGCGTTGGGGGATTCTTACTCTTAGGAGAGATACAGTCATTGTATTCTGCATCCCCAGTCGGCTTGGGCTGCTGAATACATCGACTGTACATCTGCAGAGGATAAGAATACTGTCGATGTATTCAGCAGCCCCAGCTGACTGGGCAATTTTGTAAAAGAAATGCATCCATCTTCCACCAAAGATATGCGTAAATTTTTGGGCAGACTTGGTGTTACATAGGTAGATACACGAATATGGCCATGTGCGAAATGGACATCGAATGTTGGTAACATATATACATAGAGAACATAGGAATCTCGAAATTCGAAAACACGTAAAGACTTCTTTGTTCAGGTACGAAACCTTTTTTTATTACTTTTGAGTTAAAGGTTTCGACATAAGGAGAGAGACACTATCTTTTTATGTTGGCTTCTTTATCTGGCCCCAATCTCGTGCGGCACCCATCGCGCCCAAATTCGTCTCTCCTCAGCGAGCCACAAAAGTCGAACCTCCTCGTTCGGTGTCTAGCTTCAACTCCCTAACTTTCTTCGAAATCCCAAAAACCTCCGCGCGCTTCCGGTGCGTGACGTCATTCGCACCCTGTCACCCCGTTTCGTCTTGGGCTATTGTGACATCTCTGGGTGACACGTCCGCCGCCTACACGTGCGTTAAAACCTGCATCAAGTTTGCACCTAACTAACCCATGTGCTGAGCCGAAGGGTTCTCAGCCTAACTAAACTCAAAGGCATGAACCGAAATCCCTCGGCTATTATATTACATTGGTTCTTTTATAAATTTGTTACTTATTTTGCATTGTCTCAGTATATGGTTTAGTGGTATCACTAGCATTTGCATCTTTTTGAAATCGCTGCCATTTCTATGTCCACAATTTTATATGAAACATCAATAAATATGGCAAGGGGGATATGAAGGAATGTGTTTGGTGAAAGAATGAGCCGTAGGTGTTCTTCCAGCTTTCACCTTATGGACCGATTTAATTGCTGAATTAGCTGCGTATGTTGCTTCTGTTAAGACTGATCAAGATTCATATTGTCTAAACAGTGTTTGTTTGTATGTTTGGTTAGTTCGTTAGTTGCTTGGTTGGTTTTATTTACTGTCAACCTTTTTAGATTATTTCATATTGAAGTTATCTTAACAAATATCGTCTCCCATTTTCAATGGTACAAAAATGTATCTTCACAATTAAATAAAAAAAAAGGTTCGGGCCATCTCCTCATTATACGACAGGCCACCGAGACTAGTAGACTAAGTCATAAATCTCGGCAGTAATATCTCATCTACTGAATGTGATACACATCGGTAAAGCATGGATTACTATTGACAAGTTGATCTGATCTCTGATTAAATCTGATCTGATTAAATCTGATCTGATTAAATCTGAGCTCTGATTTAAAAATACTGGAATTCTTCCAATTGGTTGTTATGTAAGTACTGTTATATGGCAGCACCACTCTTTCTTTTAATGTCCCCTACGTCTGCATATCTTATAGGTGATACGAATTTTCAGTTTAGAAAGCAAGAAAATAACCTACTGAACTAAATGTTGCTAGTATGCAGGTGGTTGCACTTGTACAGTCTAGTAATTTGCAAAAAGAAAATAAAAAAGGAAAATATATGGAGACTGATTTCTAATGTATTTTCAAATAAACACCGCATTCTAGATATATATACATCATCCTTTTATTATATAAGTTTCTGAACTGTCCATACGTTTTCCTTTAAACAAGCTTTTTATAAAGATATAGAAATAGAACTGTTTTAACATTTAACTGTTTGTAAACAAAAGCTATACTTATACAAAACTGAATTGTTCGAAATTTAAATGACCCGAAAAGGATTGATACGCCGTAAAAAAACAAAAAACAAAACAAAACAAAACAAAAAAACAACCAATCACACTGACTCGGAGTGGTAGCACCTGGTTGGTTCCTATCTATGGGTCAAATAGAACAAACTATACCTGCAAACAACTGACTGATATTAAATTGTAACTGTTATATTTCAATACATGAAACCATTTAATTGTGTGCAAAAAAGAGCTCAGGCTCGTTTAAGAATATTATCTACAAAATGTGTTTGCAACTTATATAAATATGTATAAAGAGAATTTGGCATTAAATAACCTACAATGGTTGATATGCCATAAAACCAAACTAAACCAAACCCAACCAAAAAGAAATAATAATAAGATGTACTGGTTTCTTATATATTTTCGAATAAACACTGCATTCTAGACATCTAGACATCGTCCTTTTATCATATAAGTTTCTAAGCTGTCCATACGTTTACATTTCAATTAGCTTTTTATAAAGATGTAAAGCTTCAGTCTATTTATTTTTTTATCACACCTCCAACCTAACCTTTTGGTTTGGCTATTAAAGAACCTTTCAATGAAACTTGGTGATTACGTTAAGTTTGTATAAGCTCTACAGATGCTGCAAGTCACATTGTTCTGGGCGCAGTGGGAAATGTATAAAATAGTAAATCGTTTCTGAAAATAGAGAAAGTTAGAGTTCATAAATTGTCTGAACGAAAAAAAAAACATTTTGATGGTCATGTTAAGAAAACTCCAACCAGGTTTGTACGCACTTGGCGTCAGCACTCACGACATTTTTGTATGGTACTGCTTGTGAATAGTTCTTAGTTCTTTGAATGAGTGGATTGGCTTTTTTTTTCTTTGTTTGGCTTGTTAAGCACCTGAGGCTCTCTTGAAGATGTCTACATCACAGTGGCTGCTGGGCAAAAAGAGATTGAAAAGTGGCGCCTTTTGTATATATACAGGTAGACTTTTGCTGATAGTTGCTATAGGCAACGTGGCTTCACTTTTTTCTTTATAACTTTTAGCTCTGGAAGTGGAAAGTTTGCACCACAAAAATAATTTGAATCTGGCAAAGAGTTTTCACTACATAACTGATAAAATAATCAGTATTATTTCGTGCAAAATTTTGCGCCCTTTAAACGCAACTGCTTAAATTTTAGCTTAATAGAATATGTTAAATTAGAAAGAATAACGAAGCTAAGAACGCATATACAAAGATTTCACTTATTTTAATGTTATTCTAATTGATTTCTATATGAAATTATACATAGAATTGCTTTTAAACAATAAATTGGGAGGGAATTCTTCGGAGTGTACGGGACTACGGTCACAATATTACGTTTATAGGACCCACTCTTTTTTATTAGTAGTTAAATTAGCTAAGAAAACGTAAATCAGAATATTATAGAAAAAAAAAAAGATCCAAACTTCACTTAATGAAATTTAAAGGGATAAAATTTTAATATAAAAAAATTTGAAGGTTAAATTTGTAGGAATGTGAGGGACACTAAAGCCAAGTCTAGAATTTAACCGAGTAATGTTTTAAGAGGGCTTTAGGGTGCCATATTAAACGTTAATTCCAAATGGTAAGATTAAACAGTAAGTTCCGCCGCTTTTTAGTTTGGATACTGGTTCGAAAAGATAACACAGATAATAAAGTTTTTAAAAGGTAATTTTATAGAAAAGAAACGAGAAAGAAAGGGATAGAAACGATAAAGTGTGGCAAATTTTAGTGTGATTTGCTGGAACTTATCTGAGAGAGTGTCCGGGAAATAAAGTTCTTTGAATCTGAGTATTTTTCATTTCTTTTTTCTTTTTTTGTTTTGTAGAAATGTTTCAGAGTTCTTTGAATTTGAGTATTTGTCTTTTCTTTTTTTTTTTTTTGTAGAAATGTTTCAGAGTTCATTAAATTGCGAGTCTTCTTTAAAGTTCTTTTCAGCAGAATTCTCGGTTGAATGTTCTTTCAATTGTTTAACTTAGTAGAATCTCAGAAGTCGACTTTCATTTTATTTTAATTTTATTTCTTGGAAAGCTACATTCAAGAAGCGAGTGACGAAACCCATTTGCTAGCTAAAGTTTTTCGTGCCTTTGCAGTT
Source organism: Sepioteuthis lessoniana (assembly GCA_963585895.1). NCBI lineage: Eukaryota > Metazoa > Mollusca > Cephalopoda > Myopsida > Loliginidae > Sepioteuthis > Sepioteuthis lessoniana. The sequence goes on along the minus strand of OY757937.1, from coordinate 52,132,974 downwards.
CGGTCCCCGAATTCGTACTAAGGGTCTGAATAGTAATTATTGACAAAAAGAGGGAAATAACTTTTTGGAGCCGTATTGTTTGGGATTACTTCTACCTTTGACACTCAGGCCAAATCAAGTGCCGCACGTGGTAAGTTTAACTGTTTTTTTTCTAAAAAAAAATTATACACTAACTTAGAATATTTTAAGCCAATCAGCAAACACATAGAGATTAGAACATTCTCCAAAAAAAAAAAACAAAAAAAAAAAAAAACGGATGAAAGATTTTTCATTGAACCAAAAAATAGGCGCCACAAAAAATTTCCACGATTCTGATAGGTTAGATCAGGTCACAAGTTGTGTTTACTCATACGTCCGTACATTTGAACTTTTGTTGACACGAAAAAATCTACCCGCCTAAACTGAAAATATCTTATTTCGATCGACTCAAAGAGAATAAGAACCCAGAATTTTTTAGTTCAAAAGAAGAGAAGGGAGGCGACATGCAGACGGCCGCAGACGATACACTTGGAAGAATAAAGTTTGACGCACTCAAATACATTAACACACCAACAGTGGGCTTGAATGACCAATAGATTAACTGACGTAGATGTACCAGAAGTCACACACACACACACACACACATACACATGTATGTAAGTACGAGTTGACCTCTCTCTTTTATTCTTGACAAAAATATTCTTGCTTTGATATGCAAACACATACCTCTATATATAGCAAAAGGGCACCTCGGATAGTGTAATGGTACTATTTACCAACCCCTACGCTCGGGCAGGATATGACACAAGGTCAACTTTTAAGCGAAGTTTAACAGGTTTGAATTCAGAGTTTTCCTTCTCCTAGACTAGTTGCCTCACCAAGGCTGAAGAACCTAGTCTGTCCTACTATTTTACCCATAGCTGGAGGGAGAATAATTGGATTCATACCTTACCCAAGGGTATTAGTGCTATGTGAAATGCAATCAGTCTCGTCCAGGAATTGAACTCGAGTAGCCGTGTTCATTTCCTACGACGATAACTATTACACCACGGGCACCTCCTCGGATAGTGTAATGGTTAGCAAGCTTAACTAGCAAACCTGTAAGAGTGAGTTCGAGTATCATTGGTTGCCCCATTCATTCGGCCTTCTGCCATATCGAAATACAACGCTTAGTAAATCGCTACCTAGCAAAATTTATGAACCTTAATACATTTTTATTTGTTATTTATCCAGTTGTAATAAAGTAAAATTGTTTGTTTTTTAACATTCTTGTTTTTGTCAATTTTCTTTCATCTACGTTTTTTTGTACAAAGTATGTTTTATAGTGAGGAACTGGTACTCTGATTTACATCTTAGAGAAATATCCATTCCTCCACACGTTCATGTCCATACTAATTTGGGGGGGGCAACGTTTTAACCCCTTAAACCCACAGTTTTGAGTAAGATAGTACCATAGTTCAAAAGATTAATTTTGGCATAAAATAACAAAGATTGACACGTATCAAACAAAGAAACCAAACCAAAACAATAATATTCGAAATCAGTAAAACCAAGTAATAACTCATTAATTGCGGTTTTGTTAGAACAGCTAGACTACATAAACCTTGATTTTTTTATAGTGATACACATTGCATGGGCGCCTACGTTGGTGTAATGATCAGCAAGGTAGACTAGTAAACCTTCAAAAATGAGTTTGTTTCTCATTTGGTACCCTATTCACACGGCCTTGTGTCACATCCAAAAAAAAAAACGCTTTGTAAATTACTTAACAAAAAGTAGCTGGGCACCTCAAGTGGTGTAATGGTTTACAAGCTAGACCTCAAGACCTTCACAAAATTTTGAGTCTCATTGGGTGCCACATTTAAACAAAAATCTTAGTAAATTACTATAACACACATTGGAGGATTTTAAACGTATTAATAACATTGTTTTTTTTTGGCAAGTCAAGATTAGCTGGAGATTAATCATTAACGAATAATGCCAAATATGATTAAATAATGATTATTCAATCAACATTCAGAATATACCGCAAAATAACTTAGGAAATCGTGACGTCAGCGGTGACGTAAGTTCGGTTATTGAGAGACACATAGTCTCCACTATTATGAGATTTTTATCACAAATATCACCACCATCATTATTATTTGCTCATTATTAGTATCGGCATCGTAAACAACTTCCTTATCATTAGTTTGATGTGTACATTGATATGTGAAAGGTACGGACAAGAACGTAGATTTTGAATCATTAAGGCAAATCTAACAAACCCCCTTAAAAATTGCAAATATACTATTTTGAATTAGGATATGAATATAACCGATGCAATGACTTTAAAAGAACTTGTTTATTAAAATATTATAATCTCTCTCTCTCTCTCTCTCTCTAAATATATACATATATGTATATATAATTTCTCAGCTCTTCCAACTTTCCACCCGTTCATCAGCACTGCATCCATTTTTTTTGGCATCTTACAAGAGCAGTGAAAATTTTTTCACTCACTTCGTCCTTCATAATCGTTGATCTCATCAGACGATGGTATTCTCCACCCACCTTAAATAAATAAAACTGACAGTTATGAGGAAGCCAAAGATAGGTGAGGTGCTACAAATTGACCTTTGACAGATCCAGTTGTATAAACAATGTAATTGCAGGACGCACCTGTATAAATAAGCTGAAGTGCATCGCGTGGGTGAAAACCGGAATACGTAGGCGTCGTGATATTATATATACATTGCCCACAGCAGATAGATAGTCTTGCATTGATCAGTCTTCAATCTGGAGTCTTGGGTCCTACAGTGACTCCTGACCGGAAAGAAGAATAGGCTAAGATGTAAGGCCCTGAAGATAACACAGCGTGGTATGGTCAAGAGAAGAAGTTATTGGTCAATATGGCATTCTGTCTTCATCTCCCTGTTTCTCTCTCACAAACACACATACACATACACACACAACAGAAATTTCGATCTCCTTTCGAGAGAAATGAAGAGACATATATTTTTGTAAAATACGTGTAATGTTAATTCATCATTATACTGTTAGAGTATAAAAAAGAGGGAACAAGAGGTCATTGTTGGTTATATATATATATATATATATCATCATGTCGTTCTGCTAGATAGGATTTCCTTGACTCTCTCGCCATTCGTCTCTGTCATCCATCGCTTCCGGCAGGTCTCCTAGACTCTATCCTGTGTCAGTACAGAACTATTGTAGATAAGTTCTAGTTGGTCCTACAACACTTGCCCGTCCGAGTGAAGGGGTAAAAATAAGATATTCAGTAGGGGAGATAATTCATAGTTGAATTATTTGCCCACGTTCCAGTTTTTACGTCAAACCATACTAAGTATATTTAAATATGTGAATGTGTATCTGCTAAAGAATATTTAATTCAATTTCTTATTTTTTTAAATGAAATGACAAAATGAAAAAAAAGGTTTTAACAATCCTTTTTCGTAAGTGGAATTCTATTTCAAAACTATGTAAAGTTGTTGAATCAATCATTATTCCAAGCTGCAATACTGTTAAACAAAGAATCGGCTTTTTAAAATCATCTTCGTTTTAAGACAAATTAGAGATACAACTTTACAAAATCCCGTACATAGGTTTTTTAGATTTCATATCTATCTATCTATCTATCTATCTATCTATATATATATATATATATATATATATATATATAATAGAGTCGAGATTAGACTTCCTGATTATCCGTCAAGGTGAAACTTTAGTAGAAGATTTTCGACTCGCGATTTAAGTTAATTCTATAATTGGCTCCATTGTGTTGAGCACTTTAGTAATTGTAGCATTGCAGCATTCGCGGAGGGTTTTTTGGTTTTCTTTTGACCACTGAATGTGTACCCCTTGATTTTTTTCAAGGAGTCGGACGAGGTTGGCCTTTTCTTTCTTTTTTACCCCAAAAACTTTTTTCTTTTTCCCCTGGGCGGTGATTCGAGGTACTTTTATCTCTTGTTCCTGACCAGTTTTTTTTTTGTTGTTTTTTCCGATACCGTGAATACTGGTAGATATTAGATTAGTAAATATATATATATATGTGTGTGTGTGTGTGTGTGTGTGTGTGTGGAAATCTGAAAAGAAAGTCATCCAAAGGGAAGAATTTAATGTGACGTCAGCGGTAAAAAATATAAAACCTAATATATGATGAATGTGCATATATATTAATTTTGTTTTACATCATTGAACCCCAGTCTCCTGAATCATTTTTGAGAACTTTACCCACTATATAAATACATATATACATATATATATTTATATATATCTATGCACGCACACACACACACACAAACACACACACACACACACACACACACACACACACACACACACACACACACACACACACACACACATATATATATATATATATATATATATATATATGTAATACTCACTTTTAATGTTGGTTTCAGTGACACTTTTAGTCATGATTCGTAAAACATTACTAACCACGTCACTATAAAGTAGAGAAAAGATGAAAGAAGTGAAGAAAAAGAAAATAGTATATATATATATATATATATATATATATATATATATAATTTTTTTCAACAAATTATTAAGCAAAAGTTATATAAAAGTTTTATTTTATTGCAGCCAACCATGTTTAAAACCTAAAATATAAAATTTTGCACCCGTATAAATTGCCTCATTAATCAGAATTTAAATTTAAATGTAATTAAGGTTTAAAACGTAAAGATATAAAACCTAAAAATAAAAAAAAATATAAAAACCTAAAATATACTTGTATATTTTTAAATATGTATAATTTTGCTAATTATATATATATATATATATATATATATATATATATATTAGTGACATTATATATTTAAAAATAAGCAAATTACATATATTTACAAAATAAGCAAAATTATATAAGTTTACGAAAGTAGCAAAATTATATATATATTTAGAAATGAGAAAATAATATATATATATATATATATATATATATATAATTTTTACATTTTGAATATATATAATTTTAAGAGTTTCGTAAATATGCATAATTTTCCTTATTTTGTAAATATATATTAAATATAAAGCGTAAAATATAAAACAAAAAATATTAAATTTTGCTCTTGAGTTACAAGTTTCATTTCTCTGAATTTAAAGAATATTCATGATCATCTGATGAAAAAAGGAGTTAAAATGGTTTTACTTCCGGATTTGCAAAGGAAATTTGATTACGCATCAAAATGCGTACAAATACGACAAAAACAAAAAAAATATTCATCCCATTGAAAAAAAAAATATAATTTATCTTTTACTGAGTATGAATTCTTCGACCCCCGGTCCTTGGGGCTCAGAATGCGCTGACTGCATTCCACTAGAGAAGGGTAGAACCCTCAATCCAAAAAGGGTTTCCTGAGTATTACATTTTTTTAGCTGATGATGAGGCTCCAATTCTGGAGACCGGTGCAGTGTAGAGTATATATTCATTGCCCTTATCTCCAAGCCCACATTGGCCGGAAGTGTTAGTACCTGTCATCCTCCAATCTATCAGTCAAATAGATTTGTTCAATATATATTCATATTCTATAGGACTATCCGAATAACACAGTTGAAAAATAATTACACTAAATATCAATTTGAACGTAAAACAAACACGATTTCCTAACGTCTACGTATAAAATAACTTTAGACTGGTTAACAAGCCATTAAAATCAATCGATAAATCAATTCATTCAGAAATGTACTGTTAATCTAACCACGACACTACTTGTTCATACGGGTTGAGTATATGTATATCTATCAATTCATAGTTTCTTTCTATGATTCTCGTATAACACTACCATCAGTACACAGTAATTCATTTAAATTGCCGTGAGCTGATGCTCAGATTATTTGAATTAAATGTTAAATCAGTAAAATCAGTAAGTGATGGTCATACATTTCTAGACTTTATTATCGGGGTCAAGTCAAGTTTAAACCAGTGATGAACACGAGGATCAGATATTGTTTCGTTTGCTTCCAGTTTCCATTCCACTGCCTGCTGATAATTGAATATAAGGGAGCAGCCAGTATATCTTAAATAATTGTAGGGAGAAAGTAAGGAGGATAATTCTTCATGGTGTCTTGGTAAACATTCTGGACCCTGGTTTGGTTTGTTCGGTTTGTTTGGTTTTATGGCATATCAACCTTTATTTAACGCCAAATCCATTTTTATGTAAATAATCTGTTCTATTGAAAACAGTTCAGTTTAGCATAAGTCCACAGTTTAATTGTCAAAAACATTTCCATTTCAAACTATTTAAGCAGTTATATGTAATAATTCAGTTAAGTGTAAATAGAGCTTTAATGTAGAAAAATAGTTCTATTTGAAATAATTCAGTTAAGCATAAGCACGCAGTTTAAGTGTAAGTACGGTTATTCTGGACCGTGATATTGTAGGCAAGTTCGAACTAAAGTTAGGCTCTTATGTGTACAGAAATTTAAGAAAACAGAAAATTCCATAGTTTTTCTGTTACAAGGAACTATTTTTCAACAGAATCACCATAGTGATTATTTATTTACATAAGAGTAATGCACATCTTATAGGCTTCACAGAGAATTCATTGGTGTAACATATAATATATTCACCTGTGAATATAAGATATCATGCTATATTATATAAAACACACACACACACACACAAATATGAATATATTGTAGCAATTTTTCTAAATAATTACCTTTATATATATATATATATATATAGTATTCTTGGTCCAGTTAAACCGGAGTTGGGAGTAATTACATCAGAACAAGAAATTTTTCATGAATGAATATTTAACATTTTCCTGGTAAAGAGCTCAATGTAGCAATAATACAGAGCAATAAATTCTTTAAGAAAACAACGAAACCGGTCACATAGGATTATAAATTTATTTCCATCCTGTTATGCATTTTTGAAATTTCCAAAAACATATATATATATATATATATATATATATATATATATATATATATATATATATATATATATATATATATATATATATATATATATATATATATATATATATATATATATATATATATATATATATATATAATATATATATATATATATATATATATATATATATATATATATATATATATATATATATATATATATATATATATATATATATATATATATATATATATATATATATATATATATATATATATATATATATATATATATATATATATATATATATATAAGCGGCTCATTGGTCTAGTTGATAGAGTGTTCGCCAATGGACCAGGAAACCGGAGTTCAATCCCAGGTCACGTCATACCAATTTTTTTAAAAATGGTACATGTTACCTCTTTGCTTAACACTCAGCATTATAAGGTACGTATCGAGGGTAAAATTGAGCAATCCAGGGAATGGGGTAGCTCCCTACCCTACACTTTGGTGTAGTATCTATTGAAAAGGGAGCCTCTGGTCACCAACTTTACTTTATATATATATATCACTCTGCGGGAGAAGAATGTGACACGACGTCAATTTTTTAGGTGAAGTTTAACATTTTTGACTTCGAGTTTTCCTTATCCTAAATCGGTTACAATAGCAAGATTAAAAAACCCAGTTTGTCATATTATTTACTTTTAGATGGGTGAATAATATGTTCATGCATACCATTCCCAAGTGTATTAGCGAGATGTAAAAAGGCAAACACCGTTGACCAGCATTTCAGCTCAGATCACTGTGTCCATTTCCTACGATGATAACTCTCTCTCTCTCTCTCTCTCTCTATATATATATATATATATATATATACCCCACACATATATATATATATATATATATATATATATATTGTTTACTGATTTTATTTTAATGCTATCTTAGATTATAAATACGTGTTTATGTGTGAATGAGTTTATGTGTATGTGTGAGCTCGATTTTTTGTATTTATATGTACGTATGTGTGTCTGTTTTTGGGTGTGGCTATGTATATGTAGCATGTGTGTTCGATTTGATTTTCTACAAACCCTCAAATACAGATATATAAGTGGTTTTGTATTTATTTTTTATTTTGCTAATTGCTTTCCTTTGGTTTTTTTTAGTTTTTTTTTGTCTTAATATTGGTTTTTTGTTTTGCTTTGATTTTTTTGTTGCTTTTTTCTTTTCTCCTGTTATATTCGATCCATAGAGAAGCAATTAATATGAATTGATACAGAAAAAATATTTCCTAAGAAAATTGATTAAATCGTGTATATATATATATATATATATATATATATATATATATATATATATGTTGATGATGATGATGATGATGTCGATGATGATATAAACGTCTTTTGCCCAATGCTGAAAAGTTCATACTATCTATTTACGTCGTGAATATTAGTTGCAGCGATCTAAGATTATAGGGCGTGAACATAATATCAAAAATTATCTTCATAACAGAGAATTGACTTAAAGATCCACACTTATGAAGACACGTTCATATATGTGTGTGTGTGTGTGTGTTGTGTGTGTGTGTGTGTGTGTGTGTGTGTGTGTGTGTGTGTGTGTGTGTGTGTGTGTGTGTGTGTGTGTGTGAGCGTTTGTAAGTTTTAGTAAATACCAGAGAAAAGTTTAATTAGTTTTTACCTATTTTTCTTGTGTATCGTCCAAGACTATCAGCATTTGGGTCAAGTTTGTGAAAAGACTTTTTCAGACTATTGTTTTCGAGCGCTTTCAAATATCATTGTTCAATTTCAATGGTAAAAGTATGAGGTTATTGTTTTGAATTCAGAGAAATATTGATGTATGTGGTTTTGGTCTATGTTGTTTTGCGGGGGGTTTTTTGCGTGGAAAACTATTTTGTTGTTAATTCTTTTTATGCAAATCGTATGCTATATCATATATTTTGAAATTGAAATTGAATTTTTATGAATTATTGAATGCATTTAGTACATCTGTTGCTAGGCTGTATTTAATTTTATATCATGTTGGATTTTGTTAAGATTATAGTTATATATTTAGGTACTGTCATTGAGTTATATATATATATATATATATATATATAATTAAGGGAAACGTAGACACAAAGCCAGCATTCCTTGGTGACTGTCACGTTCACTACAATTAATTGCTGACAAACTTACAGTCATCAGGTTCTGTTGACTCTGTGTCTACGCAATTTAAATCATTATCAATATATCTCATCAATACTGCCCAATCTTTATTTATGAGTATAGCAAGCAACAATATGTATATATATATTATATATATATATATATATATATATATATATATATATATATATAAAAACGTGCATCGCCTGAAATGTTCATAATCTGACCAAGATTTTTAAATGGAATTTGATTAACATAATCCGCCTTTGAGTACACACACTTTTTCCATCAATGATGTAGTACTCTTATATCATTTGCCAAAATAGTTACCAAATTCGGATATGACATCATCATATAAACTTTTTAGATTATGAACCTTGTGTTTGGGTTAAATTCTTTGTTAAATTGCATATCGATCTCTGTGTGTTATCTAATACCAAAACTATCATTGCAGAAGAACAGTTGTGGCACTTTTGGAAGCATAGCTGGGGGGAATAAGGGAGTCATACTTCTCCTAAGCTTCGAAAGTAAAAATAAGAGCCTTAATGGGATTCAAACTCTCTAACTATGATGTCAAATTCGTCCAAAGTTATCAAAAAATATTTTTGTATTCGGACAAAATCTTGAAGACGAAACGCGTTGGCACATATAAACGAATTACTAAACATATATCTTTCTTTCGTTCTTACATTTTTCTATACACATTCTCTCGGATTCAATTCACTTTCTCTCTCATACTAACTAAGGATAAGAAAGAAAAATATGTATTACCATACAAAAACTAATGATTTTAGACGAATTTATGTATACTAGATATTGTTAACCAAAAAACGCCATTTATTTTTTTTTAAATTCCATTTAATTTGAACATATCAAACTGTACTATTCTGTGTGTGTGTGTGTGTGTGTGTGTGTGTGTGTGTGTGTGTGTGTGTGTGTTTACATAACAGCGTCTAGTGGCCCTAATGAAGACTTCGATCTGAATCTACTAAATTTATCTGTTGTAATCGTTTCTGATACAAAAGAAAAATAATTTCGATAATTTTTTTTGTATTCGGAGAAAAGCTTAAAGTTAAAACGAGTTGGCACGAATAAAAGAATCACCAAACAAATATCTTTCTTCCTTTCTTATCTTTTTCAATACACACACACACACACACACACTTACACCCGCACACACTCACACAATTATATATGTATACATGTTTGATTAGATAGTAGAAATATTTTGTCTATAAAATTACATTAGGATCCTTTCAAGTTTCCTGATAAGTGCCTCGGTTTTTGGTTGAAATTGGTAGATGAATTTACCAAAAGTGTCCCGAGCACTTTCGGCCCATTTATAGGCCGTAATTAAATGGGGGGCATGTTTAAAGAGTGCTATATAGACAAAGTGTGTTTTTATAATTTAATCAAACATGCTCAAATGAAAGACTGCAACCAAACTACACACACACACACACACACACACACACACACACACACATATATATATATATATATTTATATATATATATATATATATATATATATATATATTATTTATTTATATATATATTTGTGTGTGTGTTTGCAACTATAAATACAATAAAAATAGGCTAAACAGTCACGAATATGAGACTGTTAATACTGCATCGTGCTCGTGAAAATCTGTGACCAGTTTTTTCTTATTCATTTTTCATTGTTTTTTTATACTGAAACATTGTTATCATATTTTACAGTTTAAAATATCGTCATTGTTCTGCACTTTTGTGCTCATATCATTGTGTTTTTTTTTCTGATTAAACATACTTTTAATCTTAAATCTTAAACAGACACACAAGCATAGGTATAAATATAGATATAATTAGTTAATACACCGTTAGAGGAAGTCTCAATCAGTCGTAAAACTTATAGCGGTTTGGGAGAAATTGTTAATTTCCCTAACACTATATTTTTTAGACAACACAAATGAATTACGAAACTTTTCTTTAACAACACAACAGAGAGATTTTTTATTTGCAGCTTTGAATATGGTTTGCTTTTGGTGCTGCAAGACTCGTGGTGTTTTGGCTTGTTAGTGTTGGAGACGAAATGGCTTAGCGGGATGTTGAGATGGCAGCGTGTTGCTGGACGTGTGAGGGATGTGTTTAAAGTCACCGTGTAGTTTTGTATCTGGTATTTGGGGGAGAGTATGCATTATCTCCATTAATGTGGGCCAGAGGTGAAATGGTAGCTAGTGTGTCGAGAGCGGAGTTACGCTCGGATCGACATAGCCAATTTTTGGGGTGATACAAAGTTGGGCCTGTCCGAGGCATGTTGTATGTTTCTAATTTACGTTCAACTGGTATCCCTTGTAAGAAATCCATTAATTAGATGGTTCCCTCGTTGAGTGTCCATGTTGCTGCTGCTACTGTTAAAGCCACAGTGAGTTGTCCACACTGGGTGGCTTGTCTAGCTAAAAATCATCGCTAAGCAGGGACGACCAGACGAACGTCTGTTCTGGTGGCCGTCTCACGCCGAAGAGACTGGGTTTGGCCGCTCACCCGTTTTGCTAGCTGGAAATGAAGGTCCGGGCTGAATAGGATGTCATCCTGATTGGGTGAAATTCAGTGTTGAATTAAATTGCGCGCCAAAACAAAATACGAGATTTTCCTCTTCTCTACAAACTATTAAAATAATTACTGGCCTTAATACCTGAAAGTTTGAAATACAGGAACAAGGCTGAGAAAACCTCATAATATAGGTTGCCTAATATTAGATTTGTCGTGAATGGGTTAGTTATTTCCGTGGTTTACGGGAGTTACTTTCAGGTTTAGTTCTACCAAAAATACAACACAAATTTTACAAACACGTAAACAAATGGAATATGACATCAACAAACATTAAGAAACAAACAATTTAATAATCATAACAAACAAGATAAAAATAATTAGAAATACAAGTTTCATGTTATGTACGTGCGGCCTTTGTAGAAAAGACACTTGTGTCCACTTAAATGAAAATAGGATTGTTCACCCTTGTGTATTTACATGTTAGTAAAGTCTATTAAATAAATGGACCCATTGTTGGCCGAAGTAAGGAGGATAAAATTTTTGGCTTTATTTACATACATGGGTATGTGTGTGTGCATATAAGTGATGGACCGTAAGTATGGGTCTTTGTTTTCTTAAGTCCGCACGTGCGTTTTCTTATGATCTTGGCGACAACGTGTCGCATTGGTAAAAGAAGGTCGCGTGTCTCTTTGCCGTGTCCTGTGTTTGATGGTTAGTCGAAGGAATAAATTTTTGGCAGTGGATGGAATGGCATGTTGGTAGTCGGAGAAAGGAATGACCTGGTTGATGAAATTGTTCATTATTTATTTTCTGTGGGGGGGGGGTCACTTAAGTGGATCAAAAAATAGTTTGATTGCGGGACCTAAAATTCAAGCGCGCAGCCATTTCTCAACCAATCATATTAGTATATTTACTTATTTCTTTTTGAGCCTAAAATTTTTCTGTTAATTAGTTTCTGAGCCGGATTTTCTAGATTGTTTTTATCTAATGTTTTATCTGATTGGTTGTAAAATATAAAAACCGTAACTTCAATGTTAATGCAATTCTGATCCGAAATTTCTAGAATGTTCTTATTCTGTGTTTTTGCTTATTGGTTGAAAAATATAAAAATGTAACTTTCTGTCGTTGCGAATCCAGCCCTAGCCGATACGTCTAGTTCCGACCGGGAATTTTCGCCGACATTCAATTCCTCGGCTCTGGTTGCCAATCCGAGATAACTGTTACCATTCGCCATGTTGTGTACTTTGATCCGAAAGGCGGTGTTTTAGCTACCTCAGATCATTTCGGCTGTGGGAGTCGATCCAATTTTGGCTAGAATCCACACCGAAATAAAATCGCCGCTGGGAGAGAGGTTGTACCTATCGAGGTTCACAAAAGTACACAGAAGAAAGAAAAGAACTCTCTCGGATTTTGTATCATACAAATTTCTCAAAGCTATTGTTTTTATCTAACTATACATGTATTTACAGAAGTGTGTAGAATATTAAAAAAATGAAAGAAAAAGGTCTTACGAAACTTATTCGTTCATTCAGAGATGTGACTGATCAAACGGAAGGTGTAAGGGAGGCAGCTATCTTTTCTTGGTTATCTTAATAAAAAAAATATTTGTTCGTCTCGGCGTTTGCTTTGAACTCTCAGGTCTAGACTAATTTTGGCTTTGCCCGAAATTCTAAAACTATTCTCGGATGGGTTTTACACTGACCCGTTCTCTGTCTCTCTCGATCTCTCTTCTCTCGTCTTCCTTAATCTGATCTGTACTGATCTATGGGGGCTGTGCATTGCTTATATAAATTGCTGGTGGAGTCTCGATGATCTTTGGACACGCCCATGCATAATGATATGTAAATCGCCAAGCTGACCAACTTTCTCCCCATATTGTCGACGTTTTGTTTAAAGAAGTATTAGAGTTTAGATTCAATACCCCGCTGATTCTTTCCAGACAGCAACACTTGATATAAGAGGAACCCGCTTATATTGTCTCAATCTCAAGCTAGAACTTTTTTCCCTAACTAGACCACACAGGCTTCATTACTGTTTTTATCGTAAGATCCACTCATGTTGTCTTCATCTCTAGTTTGAACTTTTTTTCACCTTTCAAGACCATACAGATTTCATTACTGTTTTTATCGTAAGATCCACTTATATTATCTTCATCTCTAGCTTGAAGCTTTTTTCACCTTTCAAGACCACACAGATTTCATTACTGTTTTTATCGTAAGATCCACTTATATTATCTTCATCTCTAGCTTGAAGCTTTTTTCACCTTTCAAGACCACACAGATTTCATTACTGTTTTTATCGTAAGATCCACTTATATTATCTTCATCTTTAGCTTGAAGCTTTTTTCACCTTTCAAGACCACACAGATTTCATTACTGTTTTTATCGTAAGATCCACTTATATTATCTTCATCTCTAGCTTGAAGCTTTTTTCACCTTTCAAGACCACACAGATTTCATTACTGTTTTTATCGTAAGATCCACTTATATTATCTTCATCTTTAGCTTGAAGCTTTTTTCACCTTTCAAGACCACACAGATTTCATTACTGTTTTTATCGTAAGATCCACTTATATTATCTTCATCTCTAGCTTGAAGCTTTTTTCACCTTTCAAGACCACACAGATTTCATTACTGTTTTTATCGTAAGATCCACTTATATTATCTTCATCTCTAGCTTGAAGCTTTTTTCACCTTTCAAGACCACACAGATTTCATTACTGTTTTTATCGTAAGATCCACTTATATTATCTTCATCTTTAGCTTGAAGCTTTTTTCACCTTTCAAGACCACACAGATTTCATTACTGTTTTTATCGTAAGATCCACTTATATTATCTTCATCTCTAGCTTGAAGCTTTTTTCACCTTTCAAGACCACACAGATTTCATTACTGTTTTTATCGTAAGATCCACTTATATCATCTTCATCTCTAGCTTGAAGCTTTTTTCACCTTTCAAGACCACACAGATTTCATTACTGTTTTTATCGCAAGATCCACTTATATTATCTTCATCTCTAGCTTGAAGCTTTTTTCACCTTTCAAAACCACACAGATTTCATTACTGTTTTTATCGTAAGATCCACTTATGTTGTCTTCATCTCTAGCTTGAACCTTTTTTCATCTTTCAAGACCACACAGATTACATTACTGTTTTTATCGCAAGATCCACTCAACAAATCTCGGGACGTCGATCAAAAGTTTAATAAATAAATAAATAAAATAGGATAGGAAATGAAATAAGAAGAAGAGAGACAAAATATGTGAATTTTCTTTTATTATTTCCTTAGAATCGTTAATTAATCAGTCTGGAGGTGGGGTGAAGTTCGCTCTGTCACAATTTAATGTCAATGCAATTTTGTTCCGAAATTTCTTGAATGTTCTTATTTTGTGTTTTTGAAGTTGGTTATTTCAAGGCTAAAAAATGTGTATGTTATAGATTCAACCGATAAATAGGATTATATTTCATTGCTGAGACACGGAACTCCATTTCAGCTGGTTTGAGTTTATGCTTGATTCTGATTCTGAATGATTACAGCTGAAGATCCTTCTTGAAGATTCTTAGCAGCAATGGCACTGTAAAGACAAATTTCTTCGAAAGGTCCTTAGATGTGCTTTTTCAGATCCCTTCTAACAAAATGTCTTACCTCATTCACATTGTCAGGACATCTTGCAGTCAACTTACTGTCTGATCTGACATTTTCTGCCTTCTTGTTGAGGTTGTTTTCTGACACTGTAGCGTGAAATATATGTACCCAAAGATAAATTTTGATTTCCTGGAGCTAGTTGTTAAATTTAAACTTCCTGCGAAATTTTTCTAGTACACTTTTGAATGATTTTGTGTCCACATAAGAGACGGAAAATCTTTTCCTCTCTTGTCTAAGGCATTATGCTCAAGGATAAATAGTTGTTAAAATATGCAATTTTCAAATCTAAAAGAAAAAAGGAACACAACATTGATATTAGTTGAGCTAGTAGCAGTCAGATGGGTCCCATGTATATTGAGACAACTTGTATTATAATACATAGAATATCTTATGCTACAAAAAAACTCCTAAAATATAACCAGATTATCTCAGGACTCGGAGTTTCATGAAGTCAATCTGTATATGATTTATTTTTAAACATATATATATATATATATATTGAGAGAGAGAGAGAGAGAGAGAGAGAAAGAGAGAGAGAAAGAGAGAGAGAATTCAATCTCATAAGTGTTATTCAGTAATTTTACCTAACCATAAGAGTTGTATTTATGAATACAGCATTGGTTCAGTCCAGAAAAACGGATATTATTACTTTGAAGCACGCATCTATCTATCTATCTATCTATCTATCTATATATATATATATATATATATATATATATATATATATATATATATATATATGAAAGTAAATAAAGAATTGTAATTCCACAATATGTAGAAAAATTGATAACATGGTAATCCAAGTGGAAGGAGCGATTTATTGAGAAGTCGTGACAATAGCGTTTCGGTTCTACTGAACCATCATCAGGACCAGGGGGGGATAGCGATGTTAAAATACAAAAACCTAGGGGAAATCCTTTTTTATATTTTGCATTTTTAAACATTTATCGTTGACTTAAAATCGCTAATAGCACCCCTCATAGTCCTTATGATGGTTCAGTAGAACCGAAACGCTACAGGGTGAACTTCTCAATAAATCTCTCTTTCTACTCGGATTACCTTGTTATCAATTGTTCTACACACACACACACACACACACACACACACACATATATATATATATATATATATATATATATAGTGAGATAGACATTAAGCGAACTTGGAGGAGGGACAAAAGACGAGGGAAAGAGAGAGAAACAGTTTTACCGAGTTAATACGGAAGTGGACAGATTAAATATCTCGTACGCTTCCTGTGTTTTATGATACGGTAAATGTCTTTTCCAGAAAAAAAAAGATTTGATAATGAAAAAGTAACAACCAATATAATCAAAAATTCTTAAATCATGAATTGTTAATCATCTTTTGTTTTCCTGAATTGTTCTTTAACATTAATTTTTCTACTGTTTCATGACAATTCTAAGTTTGTATTACACTAAACTGTGTCAAGTGGTAGGTTTCCAAATATGGACCTCAAGGAAGTGTGGTGTACCCTTCATTGCCATTCCTCCAAGGGTTCTAGCCCAATTATTTGTGGCTGTAGAATACTTCGATTGCATCTCGGCAGAGGGGTAAGATGTTGGTTGGTTGATTGGGTTTTATGGCATATCAACCTTTGTAGGTTATTTAACGCCAAATCCATTTTTATTTATTTTTGTCAAAACAGTTGTATATATATAACAATTCAGTTTAGTGTAAGTAGTTTTACTGTAAAAACAGTTAATTTTCAAGCAATTCAGTTTAGTATAAGTACGCAGTTTAAATGTAAGTACAGTTTAATAATAATTCAGAATTTTCATACTCCTTGACTAGTTGCCTCACGAAGGCTGACGAAATACAGTCTGCCCTACTATTTACTCATAGCTGGAGGGAGAATAATTGTATTAATACCTTTCCCGAGGGTATTGGTGCTTTGTGAAATGAAATAAGTCTGGTCCAGAATTTGAACTCGTGTCGCCGTGTCCATTTCCTACGACGATAACCATTACACCACTGGCGCCTCCATAGATGGGTAAGACCTCGCCCGCCAACGAGTGTTCTGGATATGACAATTAAACATGCAATGGAACTTTGGAGAATTTAGATTACGCTTTTATAACCATTACTCTCTGGTTCACTTTGATTCGAAATGGTAGCACCTGTTAGGACACCAACTATAGAAATATCAAATAATTTACTATACTGCAAATCATTTTATTCTTTGGAACCAAATAACAAGTAAAATGAATTATGATTATCACTTAGCAATATTTGAAACTGTTTATAAGGTCTAATGAGTAGAGTGTTCTTTTAAAACACACACACACACATATATATATATATATATATATATATATATATATATATATTTAATGTATATGAATAAACAGGATTTTGCATGAAATAACTTTCAAGGGTTGATATGCCATAAAACACAACTAATCAACAAACCCAGACACATTCAAATGCGAAGTGGTATTACCTGTAAGGGTGTCATCTCAGGGCCAAACAGGTCTGTTTAAAAATTATTCGTATTAGATAGAAATACTTGATACCATATAACCTTTTGCAAATTATTTGTACTTAGAATAGATAGTGAAGTTAAATTTAGTTATTAAATATTATTCTTAGTATCTAGTTGAAACCATTTAATTGTTGAAATTCTTGAAATGATATTATTGTGTGCAAATTATTTTTATCCTATTAGAATAGTTTAAACCACGTGATTTTTTAAACAAAATATTATTATCATTATTTATTTCTTTAGAGTTTTTCACAACAGCGATAGCTGATGGTCTTCCACTCGAGTTTGAGTGACAGCAAGTCTCCTCAAGTCTCCAGGATTCTTCTCACTATTCTGATCGTTTGCAATGATACTGTTGTTTAGATGGTCTCCACTCGTCGGCCAACATCCAAGTCCTGCAGGCCCTTTAATAAACCTTTAATTTCTGTTTCAAACGCACCAATGACAATTGGTATGATTGTCACCTGCATGTTCCACAGATTTTTTTAATTCCCTAGCAAGGTCAAGGTACTTATCCTTCTTTTCACATTCTTTCAATTTTATTCTGCGGTCAGCCGGGGCTGCTAAGTCGACAATTTTGCAATTTCTCTTTTTGTTTGGTTGATTATTATTAGGTCTGGTCTTCTGGCCGAGATTTGGTGATCCGTGTGTATGCCAAAGTCCCATAGGAGTTTATGTGTGATATTTTCTAGGACAGAGTATTATTATTATTAGTAGTAGTAGTCGTAGTAGTGTTTTACACTTTTGAGAGTTCTTCACACCAGCGTTAGCTGATGGTTGCTCATTGGATTTTGAGTGACAGCAAATCTCTTCAAGTCTCTTGGGATCTTCTTACTATTCTTGCCAATCTCAACAATGCTGAAGTTTGGATAGTTTCCTCTCGTCCTCTTATTTTCAAGTCTTCTAGTCCCAGTACCAATCCTTTGTTGACTCTACCAAGAGCACCATTTCAATTGGTATCACCGTCATTTCCATGTTCCATAGTTTTCTCAGATAATTATCAAAGTTACGTACTTATCTCTCTTTTCGCTTCCCTTTAGTTTTACCCTCCGATCAGCCGGAACAGCAAATTCTTCAATACGGCAGATTCTCTTTTTTGTTGACTATCACTTAGCCTGGTCTTCTGGCCGATTTGAGGTGATCAGTATGTATTTCAAAGTCACAGGATTTTTGAACGTCTCATTTTCCCGTCGAATCTGAGGTTGTACACACATCATTTGTTCCTATGGTCTAATTTAAAGTTCTTGCTCAACTCCTAATCGATAACACTCCACACAGTCACAACTAGTCTTATACACTTTTTACGCTAACTTACTGCATTAGCTTATGATGTGATTGATCATATCATCTCTGTTACCCCATAATGTACAACTGCTTTTTTGTTGCTTCTTGTCTATTTTTGATTTAATACAGTTTGTCCTTATGGCGTTGTTTTGTGTTGCAAACTGAAAAGATTTAGTTTCTCCGTTAAGGTTTGCTTATCTTAGCCATGTCCAAGTTTTTTCGTGTGAAATTTCACTCCTTTGTCGATTATACGGTTCTTTTTCCACCTATTTTTGGTCATTTTTATTCTGTTTATACTTGTGTTGTCTGTGTTATTTTTGCTTGGTTTCACCACATTTTTGCAATTTTTATGTATTCTTCTAGTTGTATCAATGTATCTTTCGTATCATTAATTCTGACGAATCCACTTTCTACTTCTTTTCTGGACACCAATAATCTGTATACATCATCTCCGGAATCTAAGGCATTGAGCATTGTCATGAGTTTTCTTGTTCTGTAGTCCGTTTGTTGTACTTCTTTGCACATCCATTGCAAGAATGGTCTCGAGTATCTTAGGAGTGAAGTGAACGTCATAGCGAGACTAAAGTTCGAACTCGCTTACAACGATTCTGCAGTTCCGCGCTTTAACCTTTACACCACGACCTGGGTTCAATCCCAGGTCGAGTCATTCCAAAGACTCAAAAAATGGTACTTGATGCCTCCTTGCTTAACACTCAGCATTATAAGGTGCGGATCAACGTTAAAGTGGAGCAATCCAGGGAAAGGAGTAACGCCATTCCCTACATGTCGGTGTAGTAGCTATCAAAAAGGGAGCCTTCGGGTCACCCTCGGCTATGGTCGCCAACCTTACTTACTTACTATTTTAGGAGTGGGACATTCCAAGCGTTTATCACTTTAAATTGAGGGAGGTGCCCGTGGTGTAGTCGTTATCGTCGTAGAAAATAGACACGGCGACACGAGTTCAAATCCTGGACGAGACAGATTGCATTTCACATAGCACTAATACTAACACTATGAATCCAATTATTATCCCTCCGGTTATGGGTAAATAGAAGGACAGACTAGGTTCTTCAGCCTTGGTTAGGCAACAAGTCTAGGAGAAGGAAAACTCTGAATTCAAACCTGTTAAACCTCGCTTAAAAAACTGACCTTGTGTCATATCCTGCCTGAGCGGAGGGGTTGGGTAAATAGTATGACTTTAAATTGATTTCTGTCACATAATTTGGTTTCCAGTAGTTTCCTCGTTCTGCTGAGATACTTTTTTTTTATATAATTCTTTCTTTCATTTCCACTTATTTAATGGTTTCTGCTTCTAATATTGCCAAGTATTAGTATTTGTTTTTCTCCGAGCATTCTGACTTTTTCTTGTGTTGGTAGTTCTATTCCTTTCGTCATGTGACTTTTTCTGCATCTCATTATTAACATGGTGAAATTTTCTTTGTCAAATCCCATTCCTATATCCTGTCTGTATATTCTCATTGCCTATATTTGGGTTTATATTTCTTTTTCTTTTTCGGTAAACAGTTTTATGTCATCTACGTACATGTCATCTATTGATATTTTCTTTCGATTCAGAAAGTGTTTTGCTTCTGTGTATTTCCTAAGTTTGTAATTGAATGACATGATAGCTATCACAAATTGTAATGGTTATGGCGTTAACCCCGGGGAGATATATCTCTGAATTTTCACCTCAGCAAAGGTTTTTTCCTCTTACTGTTAATTCCACTTTTCATTTTTTCATGGCCTTATCTACAAACTTTGACTTCGTCGGCTAACTTGTACATTTTAAGTCAGTCTATTCTCGTATTCCTTTTTTTTTTTTTGCATGCAATTCACGCAATTGGTAGATTTTTTTTTCCGTTTCGTTTTGCTGTCTTTGAGGATGAGTAGATCAATGTATAATAGCTCTTTTGTTCCTCAAGTTCCCTGGTGGCATCTGGTCTTTTTCTCGGGGGAAAAATTTGCGGCTTATAAACTAATTGTAAATCTCTTCCCTAATTTATGTTGTTAGTATTTTTCACATCATACGTTGGCAGGTTATGGGTCTATTTTTCAGAGCAGTTCTTTTGTGGGTCTTTCTGGATCAGTGTCGTCTTTTCCATTAGTCATCAATTCCGGTATGCTTATTTCTTCAAAGCATCTATTCATTTTGATAGCCACTCTTTCATGGATTGAAGGGGATTTTTAAGCCAGAATCCATGGCTGGGAGTTTTCGAATTTGTTTTTTTGTGTGTGTGTGTGTGTGTGTGTTGCTCTAATTTAAACGAGCTGAATTTTCGCCTTTGGTCCTTCTTCGAGTCTATACAACTCTTTTTCCATGTTTATCCATTTGGATTTTCTGTTATGATCTCTGCATTCTCATATTTGTTTCCAAAACTGTTTTGCTTCCCTTGCATCTGGTTGTTGGTAAGTCTTCTCACATTTTTCCCCTACTCGTTGGTAAGTTTTTTTCATTGTTTAAAAATGTCCTGTTTGGTTTGTGATTGTTTGATCTTATGTTGGTATCTTTTTAGTCTTCATTCTTTAGCCAGAAACTTCTTATTCATCTTTTTGAGTTCTAGTGCTTGTTCTAATTTTGTTGCTTCGCACATTTCGTCCCAACATATTATTATTATTATTATTTACTCTTTTAGAGTTTTTCACATCAGTGTTAGCTGATGGTTTTTCTCATGAGCTTGAGTGATTGCAAGTCTCCTCAAGTCTCCAGGATTCTTCTCAGTAATGCTGTCATTTAGATAGTCTCTACCTGTCCGCCAACTTCCAAGTCCTCCAGGCCTTTTAATAATCCTTTAGTTATTGTGCCAAAAGCACCGATTACAAATGGTACAAACGTTACTTTCATGTTCCACAGCTTTTTCAGTTCTCTAGCAAGGTCGAGGTACTGATCCTTTTTTTTCAGTTTTATCATGTGGTCAGCTGGGACAGCAAAGTAGACAGTTTTGCAATTTTTTTTTTGTTGATTATTATAAGGTCTGGTCTTCTGGCTTAGATTAGGTGATCGGTGTGTATGTCAAAGTCCCATGGGAGTTTATATGTGTCATTTTCTAGGACTGGTGCTGGGCTGTGCATATACCATTTGTTAGTGTGGTCAAATCTAAATTTCTTGCACATTTCCCAATGGATCACCTCGCCTACGCAGTCGTGTCTCGTCTTATACTCCAGTGCTAATTTGCTGCATTCGCTTATTATGTGATTGATCATTATTATTATTATTATTATTATTAAATATCAATATTCACATAAGCTATAATTGTTTTTTAAAATTATTTTATCAGTTTTTAAACTTGAACTACTAGTAGTAGTATAGTTGTTGCCGTTGTCGTTGTTGTTGTTCTTCTTCTTCTACATCTAATATGTGTAAAATGTTAATTTAGGAATAACAAATCTTAAACAATAATGAAATGGATTTTTAGGCAAATTCAGAAGTTTTGCAAAATTTTTGTAGCATGAAGGATAATTTAGCAGACCCAGATTTTCTTTACCGAGTTTGTGAAGGTGAAGAAGCAGACTGGAGTGTGTGATACCGATCTTGCCTGATACTCTCCAAGTGCAACTCACCAGATATGTTTCTGTGACTTGAATTATGACCTTATAACACACTGGCCCAGTGGGCTGTAGCTGCAAAATACACCGATTGCATCTTTGTAGAAGGGTAAGACTCCCCTAATGAGTCTTCTAAATTTGACATTAAACATCTGATGGTGAGGCTCAATTAATGCTGGAGATTCAGGGAATGTAGAGTATCCTTTTATTGCTATCCCTCCAAGGTCCACACTGGCCGGGAGTGGTAGCATCTAATAGGGTCCTCTATATGGGTCAAGCAGAACTGTTTGATATTGAAACTACCTACTTATGCTAAACTGAATTGTTTAAAATAGAACTGTTTTTACATTCAAATCTGTGGATCATATTTACCAACCCCTCCGCTCGGGCAGGATATGACACAAGGTCAATTTTTAAGCGGAGTTTAACAGGTTGGAATTCAGAGTTTTCCTTCTCCTAGACTAGTTGCCTCACCAAGGCTGAAGAACCTAGTCTGCCCCACTATTTACCCATAGCTGGAGGGAGAATATTTGAATTCATACCTTTCCCAAGGGTATTAGTGCTATGTGAAATGCAATCAGTCAGGTCCAGGATTTGAACTCGTGTCGCCGTGTCCATATCCTGCGACGATAACCATTACACCACGAGCATTCAAATTTGTTGATAAACCAAAACACAGACAACGGATTCATTTCAGAATATTTCATTTTTTTTTTTCATTGATAGAACTTTTTCAAATGAGAAAATAGTTTTTTTTTCTAAGATTTAGCAAAAGAGGAAAGGCATAAAATTGTATTAATGTGATAATAAAAGAGGATAGCTTTCCTTTTCTGTCTTTGATCTTTATATCCTACCCCTTTTCACAATCACATTTATACACTCTTATCTGTTTCCTATTTTACTAATATTAAGAAAAAAAAATTCTCAGTTAAAAATTTATATCGATAAAAAAGAATAAAATATTGTAAACTGAATCCGTTGTCTGTGTTTTAGTTTATCCACTTTTCCATTTATTTTTCATCACACTATCAGGTCTACCAAAAATATCTACTTTTTCACGATTTAACTCTGTGTAAACAAATGACTGATATTTAATTGAATTGTTTGTGATACATAGAGATAATTGGTTATTTATTGGCCTAGTGGGTAGAGTGTTTGCCAATGGTCCCGAAGACCTGGGTTCAATCCCAGGTCGCGGCATACCAAAGACTTTAAAAAAATGCTATTTGATACCTCTTTGCTTAACACTCCGCAATATAAGGTACGTATCAAGTGTAAAGTGGAGCAATCCAGGGAAAGGAGTGGCGCCCTCCCCTACACATCGGTGTTGTAGTTATTGAAAAGGGAGCTTTCTGGTCGCCCTCAACTACATTCGCCAAATTTACTAGGATGAAGAAAACTCTGAATTCAAACCAGTTTTACCCGCTTAAAAATGACTGGAGTGTCCTCATGGTGTAATGGTTGAAGCGCTGGACAGCGGAATCTGAGTAAGCCAGTTCGAACTCCAGTCTCGCCATTTCGTTCACCTTTGGACAAATATCTTTTGAAAAGGTATAAAACCCCTTATCCAATGTGTTAAATAGTACCACTACAGTTTTTCTGGTATTAAATAACCCAAAATATTGATATGACGTTTAAACCTAATAAAATAAACCAAAAATTGACTTTGTATTGCATCCTGTTCATGACGAAGGGACTGAATTAAAAAAATATCATCTGATATGAATTGTTGTCACTGTTGTTGCATAATCAACGATTACTGCTCTATCAGGGGTCGCTACTCGTCGAAGGAGGAAGGAAAAGTACGAAAACAAAACTCATATTAAGCGTTAGGACCTCTGTTCGTTTTCTGAGGCCGTGTAAGTAGATTATAATGAATGAAAGACTCAAGGTGCCCAGTAAACTTCTTTTGTAATCGTAGGAACTAAGTTCTCTCGTATCTTTCATTCGTTCTTTGTTCTCTGTACAAGTAAACGTTTGTCTTCTCGTACCCAAGCGACCAACAAAAGAAAAATCAAGAAATCTGCCTTCTTATATTGAAGTTTACTGAACACCTCAACTTCGAGTGAGTAACATTTCCTGGTCCCCTTACGAAGTTGATCGCAGGTGATCTCGGCAGCATCAAGTACCATTTTTTGAGTTTTTGGTCTGTCTTGAGCTGGGATTGAACCCAGGTCTCCCGGGCCATTGGCGAATTGAATCTGTAAAAAAATACTAAATATCCATGTTATTTTCACATGATCGAATGAACAGGAAAGTATTTTCCCCAACCCGTGAGCGCATGCGTAATCTTTTTTTTTTTTTCTTTCTTTCTTTCTTTATATATTTTTTGCTGAGGAAGAAAAATGGTGGAAACGTTTTAAATTTGATATGTCCAAATTTCGTTTCCTTTCAGTCACTGGGATTTATGAGGGGACATAAATCTGAATTATGTAGCAACTAACAAGGAAATCGCGTTTTCCAAAGGAAAATGATATTTGGGAGTTGGAGTATAAAAATACAGAAAGTAAATTCATTTGCAAAGATAGGAGCGAAGGATAAATTTTTTAAAATAAGATAAGGAAAGAAATAATGAAGTGATAAATGAATGAATAGCGAAAACAGGATAAGGAACACAAGTAGAAAGTAAAAGAAAGAAAGAAAGAAAGAAAGAATATACAATGGAATGAAAAAAGAAAAGGGAGAACATAACATTAAATAGAAGGAAAGTAAAGTAAGAAGAAAGAAAGATTATATAATATGAATAACAATAATAATAAAATACATAGAAAGAAAGAAAGAAAGAAAGAAAGAAAGAAAGAAAGAAAGAAAAAATATACAATGGAATGAAAAAAGAAAAGAGAGAACATAACATTAAATAGAAGGAAAGTAAAGTAAGAAGAAAGAAAGATTATATAATATGAATAAAGATAATAATAAAATACATAAAAAGGAAGAAAGAAAGAAAGAAAGAAAGAAAGAAAGATTATCTGTGAAAATGATCGAAAGAACATAGAAACAAGGAAATAAGAAAACAAACTAACAAAATCATCCCAAAGAAACGAACAAACAAAAATTAGAAAGAAAGAAAGAAAGAAAGAAAGAAACAGAGAAGCAATCAAAATAGCAAAGGCAATAGAATGCAAAATGAAAGAAGAAACATAAAAAAGGGGGAAAATAAAAAAATGAAGAATCGTTGAGGGAATTAAGAAAAAAAGAAAGAAAGATTGACAGATTCAACAATAGATTTAAGAAAGAAAGAAAGAAAGAAAGAAGATAATCGAGTGAAGAACAAAGAGAGAAAATAATAGAAAAACTGCAGAAAGGAAAAAGCAAACAAGCAAAATAAACAAATAAACTTATAAAGAACCCAAAAACAAAAAATCGACAACTAAATCAAGATAAATAGAAAGAATTAACGCAATATAAAGGAAAGAGAAAGAGGAGAGTAGAAAGAAAGAAAGAAAGAAAGAAAGAAAGAAAGAATTGATACTAGAATTAACAAAGACAGAGAGAAAGAAAGAAATCACTACCGGAATTAAGAAAGAAATAAAGAAAGAAATGTAAAATGTGTGTAGAAAACGATTATAAATTAGGGAGATAATGTTAAGAGATCAAAAGAAAAGGGACCAGAAAAAGCATTTTAAACTTCTCCTCAAAAGAAATGAATATCGAAAAGCGAGAGAAAAAAGTATCTTCCGGCAGATGGATATCACAAAACACGAGAAGTCTTACTGAAATTAGATTAAATGCAAAAAGAAAGTAAGCAAGAAAGAAAGAAAGAACGACAATTACAGTTAAACTAAAGGATTGTTTGATCGCTGAAGTTAGATTTTTTTTCCTCCTGTCTCTAACCAATTTTCATCCGTCGGATACTAACTTGAAGAATCTGATCAAGTGTACAGGTATCTTTACTCTCGGCTACGACTGAAACGCCACCTGGAGGTGCGTGATTAGACACGCTATTAATGGTGTCGAACAGACTTCAGGCGAGAATCTCTCTAATCCATTTACTGGAAAGGAGTTTTTAATATAAGTGGGGCACGATAGATTATCGAATTGAAAGTGATTTTCTTAATTCTGAAATGAGTTGGATTTAGACGAACTTTTCACGCGAATTGCTTCCTTGTAAGTTAATAAAAAATGTCTTTTTTTCAAAAAATGCTTTTTACCAAAATGAGGAAAGTATATGTATCTATATAGTCATCCACAGACAGATCTGTTTCGTTCTATCAGAACTCATCAGTGTGGCAAGACATACTAGCTTCCCGTAGCCGGGATCGAAACCCGGTTGACTCAAACGCCAATCCAAGCTTCTAACCCTTCAGCCACGAGGAACAAGTAGGAGCGAAATACATTTTTTAAACGGTTATGAATCACAATTACTATTGTTTTACATACATCGTTTTAACGGCTACCGAGACGTCAATTCATATATGAAGAGATTTGCAATAAACTCTAATGGCAACACGATTACTCCCCTCGCCATGTACTATGTTTTTAGTCTGTCCAATGACTGTCTGCTCTGAAAGCTGGGTTTTAAATACTCTGAATATATCGCATGCAAAATAAGTCCCTACCTCCCTTAAAATGGTGGCCGAGATATGATACCTAATTGCATCTTATGAGGAGGCTCGAGTTCTTACGTTTTGGGAGATTTGGAGTACTCTAACATTCTCATTATTCTGATCCCAAGTGAGAGTCCCTTTCATGGATCAAATTGATCTGTTTGAAGATTATTCGTATTAGATACTTTAAGATATAAGTGTGAAAAGAAATAATTGTTATCATATAGAATGATTAGAGTTTGGAAGAGTTATAACCTAAAGATCAATCTTAGTAGCTTGAAAGCATATGATGCCTTGAAATCTATTGGTGTTTGGTTTGGTTGGTTTGGTTGGTTGGTTTTAGATCTTATCAACCTATGAAGGTTATTTATTGCCAAATCCATTTTATATATATAGTAAGCGAATACATTCCCTGGGTTGCTTCACTTTACCCTTGATCCTTACCCTATAATGCTGAGTGTTAAGCAAGGCGGCATCAAGTACCATTTTTGAGTCTTTTGAATGACTCGACCTGGAATTAAATTTAATCCCTGGTTGAGTCATACCAAAGATTCAAAAAATGATACTTGATCCCTCCTTGTTTAACAATCAGCATTATAGGGTATAGATAAAGGGTAAAGTGGAGCAATCCAGGGAAAGGAATCGCACCCTTCCCTACAACTCAGTGTAGTAGCTATTGAAAAGGGATCCTTCTTTTATATTGTCATATGCTGATTCATGCAGAAAGAATCACAACGACACAACGATAAAGGACGAGCGAAGACCTCTTTAGAAAAATATCTACCTCTCACTTTATTTGTAACGTTTGCGTGTGAGAGGGAGCTGAAGACCGAACAGAACTGCAATATATTGACCCCCACTCTCATGGCCGTCAGCGTTGTGCCTTTCTCGTTCTCCAGGGCTGCTCAACCGGAGGCCCAGGAGCCAAGCTCTCTGCTGGATGATGGCTTTCTTTACTGCATCTTATCACCAACTTCTCTGGACCCTAACTCATCAGAGCTCCAAGGGCCCCTTCGGCCTGGTGTGGCTTTCCCTACCACAACTTGTCTCTAACTCCAACTGATCTCTTCTTGTCTTGACTGAGTTATATAATAGTTCAACGCCTACTCAATCACCCACTCAATTTTTGGAATGGCATTTTTTATCGTCATCAAGCGGAAATAACTGTCATGCAGTTCAGAGGTCACTCTCTTCCGGTGCATCAGTCTATGAGTGTATCATGGGATTTTTTTTTACCTTGTCACATTTCATCAGCCAAATCCCGCCTACGCGATTTCTTTCGACTACTGGCCATTGGGATGTGTCACTTCCTTCCGGTGCATCACTTTGGAATATCATATTTGCCCGGGTCGAAGGTCAAAATGAAACACTTCGAGTCACCCTCGACTATAGTCACCAACTTTACTTGCGTCGTCTGAAGGAGTGTAAGACACTGCCTCCTCCTCAGGAGGATTGTGGGTATTACACAAAACCTGTGAGGGTCCACTTAGGGAGATCAATTGAGTTTGGAGAACCTCTTCACTTTCCTTTGTCCTATATCCAGCCATGTCCAGTTTGATTTGGTATAATGTTCTATTTATTGGTAACATAGATCGAATTAAAAATTAGTTGCATTTGATAAAAATACTCGCTAACATGTAACGATTTTGCTTTGCTTGGTTTCTTAGTTTAATGGCATTTCAACTTATGTTGGTTATTTAAAGCCAAAGCAATCCATTTAGAAGAACAGAATTGACAATATTTGACCCACAGGTGATGCGATAAAAGGGTTCATACTTCATGACACATCAACTTACGTGGGTTATTTAATATCAAAGCAGCCCACGTTGAAAAGAACATTGACACTATTTAACACATAGGTAAGAGGATACAAAGGTTCATACTTTTTCTAAGGGTATTTGTCCGGGTATTTGGTAACCGGACATTGGCCTAGTGGTTAGAGTGTTCGCCAATGGCCCGGGAGACCTAGGTTCGATCCCAGGTCGAGTCATACCAAAGACTCAAAAAATGGTACTTAATGCCTCCTTGCTTAACACTCAGCATTATAAGGTACGGATCAAGGGTAAAGTGGAGCAATCCAGGGAAAGGAGTAGCGCCCTCCCCTACACCTTGGTGTAGTAAGCTATCGAAAAGGGAGCCTTCAGGTCCCCCTCGACTATGGTCGCCAACTTTACTTTACTTTATTTGTCCGAAAGTGAACGTGTTTGCGCGACTGGAGTTCGAACTCGCTTACTTCGAGGGCATGGTCTAGCACTTTAACAACAACGATTTGGGGACTTCCTCAATGTAACTCTCTTCTAAATTTTTGTATTAGGAAAAGTTACTTGAAACTATTTGTTTCCTAGGGATTATTGGCCTAATGAGTACAGTGTTCCCCAATGGTCCGGGAGACCAGGATCCAATCCCAGGTCGAGTCATAGCAAAGACTCAAAAAACGGTACTTGATGCCGCCTTGCTTAACACTCTGCATTATAATGTAAGGATCAAGGGTAAAGTGGAGCAATCCAGGGAATAGAGTAGCGCCCTACCCTACGCCTCGTTGTGGTAGCTATTGAAAAGGGAGCCTTCGGGTCACCCTCGACTAAGGTCTCCAACTTTATTTATTATCATCATTTTCTTTATATACTAGTTTTTCAGGCCAGTTTTAGTGTTTTATCGCTGAAATTTAAATAACAGCAAGTCTTGTTGGGTCTCCATGACTCTTCTAAGAATTCTAGCTGATCTTAACATTGCTGTGGTCTCGGTAGTCTTAATATCATCGTTTGCTCACAAGTTCTGCTAGTGTCTTTCTCAGGACTTTGGGAACCATTACAAGGGCTCCATCTGCAACAGCTATCACTGCCACCTTCATTTTCCACAACTTTTTCAAATCTCTGAATACATCAAAATATTTGTCTGTCTTTTTGTTTTCTGGTATTTTCAATCTATGGTCTATTGGAACGCTTGATTACAAGTTTATTCGGTATTCATCATTTGCGCAGACACAGCTTGTCAACCAACACTGGTGAATGTATGTGTAGAAATATGTCGGATAACTTTATATATGAGTTCTTCGTTACTTCACAAGCACTATCCAGTATGTATTGCTCGTCTTCCTTTGATTGTTTGTGAAGATTAGATATCACTGACCGTACAGCAACTTTTTGCGGGGTGCTGCTTCCGGTACTGTTTCAAAACTGTACGCAGCATTTTTTCAACTCCATCAAGCTTTTCCTTCAGACGTTTCATTAAATTTCAAGTAGTGCTGCCATATAGTTGTACTGACACAGTACAGCTTGGAAAAATTTCCGTTTTATTCTCTCAAGTCGTTAATTGCTCAAAAACAGTCGATACATTACTAATACGTGTTTCGATATTGCTTTCAGTTGAGGAGTTATTCTTAACTGGAATATATTATAGTTTTAACAGACGGATGAGGATATTATTTTTTCAATGAACTCTTCAGTATCTACAATCTTTTAAAGATATGAATATGTTGGAATCCAAAAATTAAATCAGACTCTGAAAGAAATTATTTCAAATCAATATTTGATGCGTTTGCCATTTTTTTACCATTGCTTTATTTTGTCTTACTTAACATTTGTACCTGTTCACGATTATCAGAATTGGAACAGTCAACCCCCGTGGATTAAATAATGAGTTCAGTTCAAGGTTCTATGTAGACCCCCGACTTCGACATGGAACACTTGAAGAAGTCCGAAAGACATATCGGCCGAAACCTAGATAGGGCCCTATCTACGGGCTAAATATAACTAACAGCATACTAATGCAGAAGTAAATTGTTTGACTAAACTGAATTGCTTGAAATGTTTTTGACAATTGAACCGTACTTACATTTAAACGGCATGCTTATGCTAAACTGAATTATTTGAAATATAAATGTTTTTTGACATTGAAACTGTATTTACACTAAACTGAATGGTTTAATATAAAACTGTTTTGACATTAACCCGTGTGTAAACAAAATCTGTACTCATACAAAACTGAATTAGCTGAATTAGAACTGCTTGACTAAACTGAATAGCTAGAAATAGAAATGTTTTTCACAATTAAACTGTACTTACATTTAAACTGCGTGCTTATGAATTGTTTGAAATTGAACTGTTTTTGACATTGAAACTGCACTTACACTAAACTAAATTGAATAAACTGAATATCTTGAAATAGAAATATGATTGACAATTAAACTCTGTACTCATGCAAAACTGAATTGTTTGAAATAGAACTGACTGTTTACCTAAAAATGGATTTGGCGGTAAATAACCTACAAAGGTTGATATGCCATAAAATCTAACGAACCAACCAACAGCCGAATATTCAAAGTGATAAGAATTGTTGTTTGCGAATTTTAACGATACTGATGACTAGATTTGCTTTGAGTGTGTCTGGAATGTTTACTATTTCAACAGAATGCAATCTTAAAAATTATGTCTGATGCGATGGTATCTTTGATTTGGAGGTAAACGACCATTTCACAAAAAAAAAATAATAGAGTATTCTTATTTACTTTAATTTAGTGTAAGTAATTTATAAAATAACCACAACATCATTGCCTAATTAGTTCTATTGTTATTTAACGTAATCATTGAGAGCGCCGTTTATCAAGTCAGCTAGGGCTGTAGAATACACAGACTGCACCTCTGCAGAGGAGTAAGACTCCCAACTCGACGAGGGTCCTGGATATGACACTAAACAATCTGATGGTGAGGTTTCGGTGATGCAGGAGCTTTGTGGAATGCAGAACACCCCTTCATTTCCCTTGTGCCTAGGTCCACTCAGTCCCGAAATGGTGGCACCTAATAGGGCCCTTTCTATGGTTTTGATTAAACTGAATAGCTTGAAATAGAAATGTTTTGACAATTAAGCCCCAAGATTACTGGAACTTCAACATCAGATTGTTTAGTATCATATCTAGGACACTCATTGGGGGGTCCTTACCCCTCTTCAGAGGTGCAGCCAGTATGTTCTACAGCTTCAGCCGACTGGGCAAAATATAGAACTGTTTTGACATTCAACTGTGTTTAAACAAAATCTCTACTCATACTAATCTGAACTGTTTGAATTAGAAATGTTTGACTAAACTGAATTGCTTGAAATAGAAACGTTTTTGACTATCAAACTGTGTACTTATACTAAACCAAACTATTTGAAATTAACACTGAAACTGTACTTATGTTAAACTGAATTATTTGAAATAGAACTATTTTGACATTTAACTGTGTTTGGAGAAAATCTATACTTATACTAAACTGAATTGTTTGAATTAGAATTGTTTGATTAAATTGAATAGCTTGAAATAGAAATGTTTTTGGAAATTACACTGAATTATTTGAAAAAGAATTCAATATTTTGTATAAAAATAGAATTGACATTAAATAACCAACAAAGTTTGATATGCCATCAACCCAAACAACCAAATCTTGAGAGTGGCATGTTGAGAGAAGGAACTAATGCCAAATTTGGCACCATCGGGCCGACCTGGGCAAAGAGGAACCGAGGCCAGTGAGTACAGGTTCGAAATACGGAGATGAAAAGGTCACTGAAAAGTTGTCAAGTATGATCTACGTAGCTGTGCCAAAGTGGCATGCATATGTGACAGTACTGATGGGATACCATTTGACAACTGGAAAGGTATTGGGAGATAATATAATGCAAGAGTCGAAAGTGTGGCTCTTTCTTTTTTTTTTCTCTCTCTTTGTCCCTCTCCTGCGCATCAAGTGAATAGACGTATTTATTTCGCTCTTCGTGGGTTTCATATGAATTCCCCATTCGATTAACGGAAATTAAAAAAAATATGTACAAATAAAAAGAACAGATTATTTTCCTGAGAAAAAACGTTAAGTTCCTTCTTTAACTGAATAGAAGTGACGTGTCCTCATGGTGTAATGGTTAAAGTGATGGACTGCGCTATCTTTGTAAGCGAGTTCGAACGCCAATCTCACTATAACGTTCACTTTCGGACAAATACACTAGGGAAAGATATGAACCCCTTATCCTCCCAGCTATGGGTTAAATAGCGTCACTGCTGTTCTTTTAGAAAGAAAAGCTCTGGCATGATAAAAAAAACCCAGCAAAGTTGATATGCCATTAAACAAAGAAACCAAACCAAACCGAAAAGAAGTGACTTCTCAATCGATGAGCATTCAAGACAACACAATGAAAACAAAAAAAAATATTCAGATTGTGTTACCAGCATTATAACATGTTGCAATCTGAGTCTAGACGTCTGAATAATTTAATTCAGCGAGTATGTAATATATCTCTTGATCTAAAGAAAATATTCGTTGCTTCAATTCTTTCTCAAACAGAAAGAGCGTAGACAAACCTCTATTGAGGCGAGAAGAAATCAGCCACAAAACCATATCCTGTATTATAAACAGACACAATTTTATTTCCAGATTAGCAACACCGAGAAAGAATCATATCACAGATAGTATTTACTGAACAAAACGTAAAAACTCCCACATGCATCAAGAATATATATATATATATATATATATATATGTAGACCACATAGGAACGTTGTTTTATTTTGTATTATTTCTAATGAAAACACTGTCAAATAAGAGTCCGGTTTTTAAACTTAACTCATGTTTGAGTTAGATACTGCTAGATAATTACAAGGATCCTAATTAAAACTAATAAGGTTTTTATTAATTACACTGGTTTACAAAGAAATTGAGGCTAGCACAAAAATACCCGTTTTTACCTAATTTGAGGGTGCTGAATTCAAATTTGAAATCCGTTTTTACACATCAGCTCTAGTTTTTTTAGATATGCATAGTGTGGATTTTGTGCATATACGGTACATAAAGGCGTATATGAATTCAGGGTGAATTCTAATATTGTGAGACTTATGGCTTATTTTTTAGTTATTATGCACTAAATGTAAGTGATAGTATTACATTATATATATATATATATATATATATATATATATATATATATATCAAGACGGATTTTGACAGTTAAGGCAGCAGGTCTCAATCCACACTCTGGCAGTAATTGAAAGAGGCTGTCTCGCAGGCGGCGCAGGAGGTTGGTGTCCCTCAACTATCGTGTTACTCAGCTTTTGGGTTACTAAATATTAGTATTACATTTTCAAATGCACATTTAGTTTTACTTTGTTGTATTTTCAGATTCTCCAATGGCTTCAAGCACGTCAAAACGTCGAGGATGCCTCAACAAGGCCAATTCTTTCAACTACGTGTGTGGGGACTTCACAACAGTTGTAC
Source organism: Sepioteuthis lessoniana (assembly GCA_963585895.1). Taxonomy (NCBI): domain Eukaryota; kingdom Metazoa; phylum Mollusca; class Cephalopoda; order Myopsida; family Loliginidae; genus Sepioteuthis; species Sepioteuthis lessoniana. The sequence continues at coordinate 52,098,637 of OY757937.1, read as the reverse complement.
AGCGTCGAACCATCACTTCCCTCCCCAGAACCGCCTACTTTCACTATTTTGACTGTAAAATTGATGATCAGGATAAGTCTTGGGCTCCACACATCTGCTGTAAACACTGCTACAATGGACTAACTGCATGGTTTAATGGCAAGAAAGCGGCTTTCAACTTTGCAGTCCCGATGGTTTGGAGAAAGCAGCAAAACCACGCAGATGATTGTTATTTTTGTTTAACTAATATAACTGGTTTCAATGCATCTTCTAAGAAAAAGATCAAATATCCCAACCTTCAATCTGCTATGAGACCCGTTCCCCATTCAGATGATCTTCCTGTACCAACACCTCCAGTAAATAAGGATCTTCTTTCCTCATCAGATGAAGAAATGCCTTCAAGGGAGGATTCTACCAAGTCAATATCTTTGGAAGATATTGAGTCTACATATTCAGGAACGAGTGGCAATGAGCCACACTGGATCACGCAAGAAGATCTGAATGATCTTGCTCGTGATTTGTATCTGTCAAAACAGCAGTCGGAGATCTTGGCTTCTCGGCTTAAACAGTGGAACCTAGTCCAGGAAGATATAAGGATCACCAGCTTCAGGAATCGGAACAAATAAGGTCATTGGTCTTCTTATGGGTATGGAAGCGGGCTTCACAAAGTGCTGTTGTTTTCTCTGTCTCTGAGATAGTCGAACTGTATCCCAGCATTACAAGCAGAAAGACTGGGGGTCTAGTAGCACTTGTGTTCCTGGCGAACACAGTCTCAAGGAGAACCATCTGGTTGACATGAATAATATGCTTCATTCTCCTCTTCTCATCAAGCTTGGTTTGATGAAGAATTTCGTGAGGGTGTTGCACAAAAATGGTGCTGTCTTCCAACACTTGTCTACTGTGTTCCCTGGTCTTTGTGCTGCTAAGCTCAAAGAGGGCATCTTTGTCGGACCTCAGATCCGAGAAGTGCTGTAGGATACTGATTTTGAGGAGCTCCTTAACTTAAAGGAACTGAGAGCATGGGAAGCATTCAAGTCAGTCTGTAGTGGCTTCCTTGGTAACACACGCGTACCAGATTACCAAGCCTGTATTAAGAAATTGCTAAAGTCTTACGAGGATATGGGGTGCTGAATGTCACACAAGATTCATTTTCTCCATTTCCACCTCAACTTCTTCCCGCTAAACCTTGGAGCAGTGAGTGATGAGCATGGAGAAAGATTCCACCAAGATATTACGAAGATGGAGAGCAACTATCAAAGCAAATGGAGACTTCTTCCTCTGTGATAGGACTGCATCATTGGACCAAGCTCATTGATGTCAAAAGGGAGTTTATTCAAAAAAATAAATCAAAAACTATCTTGTTTCACCAACCCCTGCTGGACGAGACATTGAACTTTTTGAACGGACCTTGTTGGTTTAATCTCTGAGATTTTACGTTTTTTATGCAATCTTATGAACAATTATATTATCAAATAACTATTAATAAAATTATTATTTGAAGAGAGATAGTTTTATGTAATTTTTTTTCAAATTGTCATAATTTGAACAACGCTTTAAAGCTTTAAGCAACTTTCCATATGATAACAAAAACGTGTTTGCAGGCATTTATATGGTTTCAAGTATTCTTAGGTCATGATTATGATTTTCATACATTTGCTTGACTTATAGATCGGACCCGAACCGGTACCAGCCCAGTCAGCTGGATTTGAGAATACACCGACTGCATCTCTGCATATGAGTAAGACCCGACCAATGAATGTGTTGGATATGACGCAAAACAATCTGATGGCGAGGTTCCAGCCTCAGAGATTTCGGGAAAATGGAGTACCCCTTCATTGCCATTGATCCCAGGTCTACTCTAACCCGGAGTGGTAGCACCTGATAGGGTCCTGTCTATAGGTCCAATAGAACAAACTATGTGTGCAAACAAATGACGAATATTAAGTTGCAACTATTATATATAAATACGTGAACCTATTTAACTGTGCGTAAAAAAGTTTAATAGTGTTATCTACAAAATGTGTTTATACGTCATATATGTTTAATATATATATATATATATATATATATATATATATATATATATAAACAAGATTCGGCATTAAGTAACTTACTCTAGTTGATATACCATAACACGAAACCAAACAAAACAAAACCAAATCATATGTATTTAATATACATGAATAAAGAGGATTTGGCATTAAATAACCCGTAATGGTTAATATTCCATAAAACCAAACCAAATCAAACCGAACCGGTATTACCACTTCGACTCTGAGCAAATCTGGGAGTAATAGTAATGAAAGAGTAACTCAACGCTCCGTAGAGCTCTTAAATTTTATTGATTGATCGATCGATTTTAACATTATGTAAAAATAGTGTTTTAAGTTTCGCTCTTCGATCGAAAAGGCTCAACAATAATAACTTAGAAAAATATTTGCTGATGTAACCTTTATTAATTTGGTCAAAACAAATATGTCTTGACCAAGAGAAAGAGTATATATATGTACAAATGGGACAACTAAACTGACTGATTGGTTCTATTGATTAATCGATATGACTAGCCTTGTCTAACTAGGTATCTAGTAAGAAAAATTATAGATTCTCCGATGATGGTATTGGTATTGTTTCCTGTCGAACATATTTCAGCAAGAGACAAAGTGGATGCAAACAGGCTTATTTGATTTGATGCGTGGGTTTAGTTTTCTATATATACTCATCCTTAGACACGTACTTTTATAATGATTTGCATTCAGATGTATGTAAATGAACTGTAAAGTTAGTTTTGTCTCGCCTTAGGCATCAATGCTGAAACATCTCCTCACAAGCAGAACTGATTAAATGAACCAAGATCTGCGTAACAAACTTTCCGATGGCCTTAAACTTCGAACCTATGATATGCAAGATATATACACAAGGTCAATTTTTTAAGAAGAGTTTCACTGGATTGAATGCAGGGTTTTCGTTCTCCTAGGAGAGGCGTCATACCAAGTCAAAAGTGCCCAGTCTGCGCTACTATTTTACGGATAACTAAAGGGAGAACAGTTTGATTCATACCTTTCCCAAGGTAGGTAAAATGCAAACCACCTCATCCAGGATTTGAAGTAGGGTCACCGTGTCCATTTCATATATATATATATATATATATATATATATATATATATATATATATATATATATATATACCATTTGAATAATGCTCAGAGTGTTTGCCAACGGTCTGAGAGCATGGGGTTCAATCTCTGATCAAATCATGCCAACGACACAAAAAATGGTACTTGATGCCTTCTTTTCGAACACACAACATTGAAGTGTACGGATCAAGGATAAGTGGAGCGATCTAGGGAAAAGAGTAACCCCTCTCCTAGCTATCGATGTAGTAGTTATTGAAAAGTGAGCCTCTAGATCACCCTCAACTAGGGTCGAACGACCTCAATAAATATATATATATAGAGAGAAAGAGATTGTTGTGTGTGTATATACAGTATTGTTCATAAATAAGTACACCCATTTGTGTAATGATCATCGTCTTAGGAAATGAAAACAATATCAGAATCTTGAGGGAACTGTTAAAGTTTTATTTTACAGGAATGCCCAGAGGAAACGTATGAATCTCATTGTTTTCCCTCCAAGTATGGGGGAATATTAGGATGGGTCATGAATCAGTTGAAACAGCGTATTTCAAACTTCCAATATATTATATGTAACTGGAAATTACCTCTTAAAAAGTATGTTATTTAGTCATTCCTATTTCAGCAGGGAAACAATTTGAACCATAATTTGATATATTATTTCATATGGAAAAAGTGATTGTGCATATTCGACATGTTATTTTGTAGGAGCTTAAAAACAAAAACACGACCGAAACAACGAAGAAAACGTGTTATGTTTATGACCAAGGTGTCATTACTGACCGCGAAGTTCGAAACTGGTCACCAAACGTTCTGGTAATACGGCATTGAGACATAAACACAACCCAGGGTGTTCATTTGACCCTAATCAAGATATTTCAAGAGCATTGGTAGAATGCAATCTGAGCAAAAGTACTCGTGAATAGGCATTTGATCTCAACATATTTCAATTCACAATTTGCCGCCACTTAAAAAAACATAGGAAAAGGGAACAAGTTAGGGACGGGTTTTCATTATATTCTTTGTGAGAAAAAAACAATGAAGATTACATGTCCATCGCCACAAGTTTTCTTCCTCGGATATCATCTCAGGAGACTCAAAACAGGTCGTTTATGACAATGTTCAACGCAAAAACCAGTAAATTGACAATGAATAACCTCCACAGCTTATAAATAAGGCTAAGCTTGATGGGAAAAATTGTGCTTTATGTATGTCGGGATTAGCCATGTATTATATCTTTTGAGAATTAAAACCACAATCAAACACTCAATACATGCTTAAACTCTCAACATCCCTAACGTGCGCATGAAAATCTTCCAAGAAAATACTCTTGGTGTAATGGTTGAAGCAGTAGACTGTGAAAACTTTGTAGGCGAATTCGAACTCCAGTTGCACCATAACATTCACTTTCGAACAAATACTCTGGGGAACGCTATAAAGCCCCTTATCTTCCGAGTTATGGGTTAAATAGAACCACGACTGTTCTTCTAGGAGGATAGAGTTGGCATTAAATAACCCAAGAAGGTTGATATACTATTTAATAACAAAACAAAGAAAGGATTGAGGCTGGCCTGTTCTACTTCCTTCACCAGAACTTGAGCCAAAGGATTTCTATATTTTTCGTTCCCCGCAAAATGCTGTGAATGACAAAAAAATTCCTTTATAAAATCGGGTAAAAACGTTTATGGGAAATTTCTTAAGCATGAAACCAGCTGAAATTTAATTTCGAGGAGTCATCTCGCTTCCTGATTCACAGTAAGACACGATTCAAAATAATGGCGCATATTTTATTGCTTTGAATTAATTCATTATGAATAAACTGAATTTTACTAAAAGTGAAATCATTCATGTCTCCACCTAACGGTAGATTTGGTTTGGCTTTATAGCATAGCGATCATTGGGGATCATTTAAAGCAACATCTTTTTTACACATTTATTAAATATATAATTTTTAAACACATTTTGAAGATAATTTTTTTACAAGATTGAGCTCATTTATTTTTTGTATACAGTTAAATGGCTTCACTTAAATTCAAACAATTCACTTTAGCATAAGTACAAAGCTTAGTTTTATACGCAGTTAGTCATTGGTTTAAATAAGTATTTGTTTATACACAGTTAAATGTCAAAACAGTTGATTTCAAACGATTCAGTTTTGCGTAATTGCAGTCTAGTTCTATTTGACCAATAGGGACCTGGTAGCGATGGCAATAAGGAGGTTCTGCGCATTGCCCAAAGCTCCGGCATCACTGAAGCCTCACCATCAGATTGTTTAGTGTCCTATATAAGACACTCGTTTGATGGGGAAGTCCTAACTCTCAGCAAAGATGCAGTCAGTGTATTCTGCAGCCCCAGCGGACTAGGCCACCAAAAATACGGTAGGTTTGTTTGTTTGTTTGTTTGTTATTTTTATTTATTTATTTATTTATTTATTGCTTTTACTTTTGGTAAAGCAACCAGTCTTGGAGAAGAAAATCTCTGAATTCCAACAAGAAGTACACTTCTTAAAACCGTCTTTGTGCCACATGTTGCCCGAGGTGCTGGTGTTCGGTAAATACACACCTATAACCTTTTTACAAAAAGCTTTTTATCTAAACCAAAAATAGCAGGTAAGCAAAGTTGGTGACCTTAGTCGAGGGTGACCCAAAGGTTCCCTTTTCAATAGCTACAACTCTGAGGTGTAAGGGAGGCCGCTACGCCATTCCATGGATTGCTCCATTTTACCCTTGATATTCACCTTATAGTGCTGAGTGCTAAGCAAGGCGGCATCAGGTACCATGTTTTGACTCTTTGGTATGACTCAACCTGGGGTTGAACCCCAATCTCCTGGACCATTGGTAAACACTCTACTCATTAAGCTAATGGTCCGGTATATAAACCAAAAATACCATGATTTTATAATTTCAAGCAAAATACAGGGTGAAACGATAAAATTGTCGTCCTAAAGAAAACAACACTACTGCTTTATTTTAAAACTTTTATTGAAAAAATCAATTCAGGTAACTTGATTATGTAACAGAGCTGCCATCTATTCAATGTAGCCGCCTTAAGCCTCAATCACCGCCTCGATACGGATCCAGAACGTGGAGCAGGCCTTTTCCACAAACGCCGGCGGGAGCTCGGCGAATACTCGGTGGATGGCGGCGATCAGGCTGGCTTTGGTGTTGTGGGAGGTCATGTTGGTGATGTTATCGACGTATGACCAAACGAAGTAGTCCAGCGGTTTCAGGTCGGGGGAGGAGGGGGCAGTGAGAGAAGTCAGAGCACTCCTTCTGAAGCCAAGCCTGGGTCTCTTTGGACTTGTGGGCCGACGCCGAGTCCTGCTGCCACACCCAGGGTCTGCCACCGGCCACCTGATTGTATCAGGGGATCACCACACTCTTCAGCACATCCAGATACACTTTGGGGTTGACTTTCAAGCCGATTTCGAAAATGTTAGGTGGGACGATGTGGCCCTCACCTGAAACCACACCAAAGACCATAACCGTAGCCGGAAACTTTGTTTTCATCACCCTGGACTCTTTGAACCGTCGGGATTTGCATTTTGAGGTTGCTGGCAATGGTCCTGTTGTCATAACTTGGATCGGTAGAGAGCATGAGTTGTACAGCGGTGCATCTCCGATCTTGCTCGTTGAACAATGTGTGACTTTCAGACATGATAGAAGGATCCCCTCACTCTTGGGATTTGTACACAACTGGTCAAATAGTAGATGGTCTGCAACAAACAAAGAAAACCGGTTTTCATTAAATGGACATGGAATTATGTCGTCTTTTCTAGGGTGACAATTTTATTGTTCAACCCTGTATTCTATAGTCAAAACGAATATCATTTGTATATTATTTACTGTCTATCTTATTAGAATAAGAGAAATATAGATCGGCTCATTGGACTTGTGGGTAGAGTGTTCGCCAATGGTCCGGGAGACCTGGGCTCAATCCCAGTTTGCGTCATACCAAAGACTTTAAAAATGGTACTTGATATCGTTTTGCTTAACACTCGACAATATGAGGTACGTATCAAGGGTAAAGTGGAGCAATACAGAGAAAGGAAAAGCGCCCTCAACTACACCTCGGTGTAGTAGCTATTGAAAAGGGAGCCTTCTGGTCGCCCTCGACTAAGCTCGCCAACTTTATTACCAAATACGCGAATATTTCATAGTTTTAAAAATTCTTTCACCCTTTTCATATTTTCAAGTAATTTAACGTTGTCATCACCATCATCATGTCGTGTCGCTATCATGGATATCCCTGACCCTCTTTCGCCACTTCTCCCTATCGTTCATCGCCTCTGGCAGGTCTTCTGGGCTACATCCCGTATCCTCACATAGCTACTGTATGTATGTTCTAGCTGGTCGTCATGCTTTAGCTCGTCCATATGTGGGGGTCCATAGGAGTAAATCCCTTATGAGCTCGTCCCTGCTCCTCCAGCAGTGTTCTGCGTGCCTGGCTCGTCTAACTTGTAGAGTTTTCGTGATGGGAGGCAGGTGGCCGTATAGTTGGTGCTTTGTGGGGTGTTGCCGCCTGGACTTGTTTAATATTGCTTGCAACATTCTTGTATAGTTGCCGTCTAGCTTCTTCTCCAGTCGTTTTTTTAAGCGTTCAAGTGGTGCATCCATCGACACGACCGCTGCTTGGAAAAAACTGAGTTTCATTTTATCGGTAAAGTTGTAAAATGAGCTTTTTCTAGAAACTTAGAATGGATGTAATGATTTAATTGTTTTTTCAATTTTTTTTTTTTTTTGATGGCATATGAATCTACATGGTTTATTTAACGCTAAAGCTGTCCTTGTAAAAGAAAAAAAGTGTACTATTAAACGCTTAGCTTGAAGTTAAGGTGGTACATATCTCAAAGGTTATTAGTCCGAAAGTGAAAGTAATTGCGCGTCCAACACATTAACTACTAAACCACGGGAGTCTCACTGTTAAAAAAATTTAAGTGAGTGGTAAAGAGATTCATACTTTTCTCAAAGTTATTCGTCCAGAAATGATTATAATAGCGCGGCTTGAGCTCGATCAGCTACTAAGATATCGCAGTCCAGCTCCTTAGCTCATAAGTCATCACGGTGACTTCCCCTTTTTTCTTACCAAGTTCATTATCAGAGAGTTCCTTCCCAATGAGAATAGTCACAGTCCCTGGCGAGCGGCATTTTTTATTGGATCAGATCGGTCTCTTGTGTTTGTCTTTGAAAGTTGTGAAGTGTCTAAATTTGTTTCCCCATGAGTTTTGAAGAGTGGACTGTTTACAAACAGCAATCTTACAATTGAAGATTTTTGATATTGCTTTTAAAAGTGTGTGCATTATAAGATATTTTTAAAATGATTGAAGAATTGTAAGCTGATATCGAAATGAATATTTTCATAAGTGAGGAAAGGGTTTATATGGTCACTGCAAATATATTGAATCAGATGTGATCCTTCATCCAGATTGAAGAAAATAACTTACAATATATAATGTTAAGTAAAAAGTTAATGTATGATAATTAAATTTGTCTTCGTCTTTAAAAACAGGTTTTAAATCTAAAATTAAAAATAACATCGTCAAAATGACGGTTGATTCTCTTTTGAAATCCCAATATATTCAAAATTTATTTGCGTTAAAATTCATGAAGAGTGATCACGTGGGTGGTAAATCTATATAAAAAAGATTGATATATATATATATAAATATATATATAAAGAGAAAGAGAGAGACTTAATTATAGATAATATGTATATATATATATATGTAAGTATGTAAAGTTGGCGACTATAGTCGAGAGTGAACCAAAGGGTCTCTTTTCGATAGCTACTACACCGCGGTGTAGGGGAGGGTGCAAATCCTTCCTTTAGATTGCTCCACTTTACCCTTGAAATGTACCTTGTAATGCTGAGTGTTAAGCAAGGAGGTATCAGGTACCATTTTTTAAAAAAGGTCTTTGGTATGACTCGACCTGGGATTAAACCCCGGTCTCCCGGACCATTGACGAATACTCTACCCTCTAGTCTAGAATAATATTTTAACATATTACTATTGACATAATAGCAATCTTAGATAGATTCAGAATGAGATTTATATAACCAGACCGAGATAGATAGATAGATAGATAGATACGTACGTACCAAGATAGATATCAGCAGACAAGGATAGGTCCATCGATTGATAAATAGATATGAATAGACTGAGATAGATTGTTATGAACAGATAGATAGATAGCTAGATTGATAGATAGATTTTCACAGAACGACATTGATAATGATATCGCTCTCATTTGATAGATTTAGAAATTTACATAAAACTGATTGTGTACTTTTTCTTCTGAATTTCTAATTTAAGGAATATTTTTGCAGTGAATGATTTTGAACAGTCATAGGAAACCTGCGACCCGCAGGCCACATGTGGCCCGTGGTACTTTCGGAATAACTCACCGAAGATTTCAACTTTAATGGAAAATGTCTTTTTACCGAAGGGAAAAACAAAACAAAACTTTTACCAATTTTTAACGCAGATGCTTGTGCATATGATCTTCCGTCGTGTATTAACCTTAATTTTAGCAATAATTCCTGATGATGAGCCATGTCTCATGCGGCCCGCTTCTCGAAAGAGGTTGCTTATGCCTGGTTTAGATAGATAATGAAGATTCGAGTACGTTTTCTCGCGTGATCGCTCGGGGTGATACCAACTGCTTGGTTGAGATGAAGGGAAGACATGAAGGCGACAGCAGCTCCAGAAAATGATTAGACAAGAAAGATGGCGTAGACTTCGATGACTGAGGAGGCATCGTACTTTATTAGATTAAGTTTGCTTCAACTGTCGCCAATCTACAAAGAAGCCATAACAGCAATTCTGTGGATTTGTGAGGCAGCATCCAAAGACTCTACCCTGGGGAATAAGCAAGAGGTAGATGAGGAGGAGTTTGATGCTAGCAGGGGAGGTGTTGTTTTGCTGTACATGGAGATGCTAGGTGTAAGCTTCTTGCAAGATCTTTCATCATTTTTTCAAAAACTTTTCTGCCGCCTTCCTATCTACTGTGGTGTGTTTATGTATTGCTATCAAGGAACCTCTATGACAATATGATTATCTATCTATCTATCTATCTATCTATCTAGATAGATAGATAGATAGATAGATATGTATGTAGTGTTTACTTAGGCTCACAGATAATTTCTTATATCATGATCCTCACTATGACTCTTACATTTGTAGCCTTGAGCCAGAATAAGTTTGAATTGATTTAGACCATTTAGAGATTAACTTATATATATATATATATATATATATATATATATATATATATATATATATATATATGCACTAATCTCGAAGAAGTCGGTGTTGAAATCGATTGAGTGAACTACTGCTTTCGAGTTTTTGTAAATCATCATCGTAGCGGTAACGATAATTTTGGGGAGAACATGTGCTTGTAATATTAGCTCCATATTCCTTCTTTGTATTGAATCAAATGCCATTGAGGAATATACGAACAATAGTGATTACTCTGACACTATTTCCAACCATACGTTCATATATATATATATATATATATATATATATATATAATTTTGTATGTTTCTTTTTTCTTTCATGAAATATCAAACTTTGGCCCGGGAGACCTGGGTTCAATCCCAGGTCGAGTCATACCAAAGACTTTAAAAATGGTACTTGATACCACCTTGCTTAACACTCAGCATTATAAGGTACGGTTCAAGGGTAAAGTGGAGCAATCCTGGGAATGGAGTAGCGCCTTCCCCTACACCTTGGTGTAGTAGCTATCGAAAAGGGAGCCTTCGGGTCACCCTCGACTATGGTCGCTAACTTTTTATATATATATATATATATATATATAAACAGCGGGAGACAAACAGAGATTTGATATCAAAACGTTATTCCGTGTATCATAAACCTATCAATACTTAGACTGTTTGAAATCACTACCGCTCTCTCTTCCTCTCCCTTCCTCTCTCTTCCTCTTTCTCTCCCTCAGTGTGTCTATCTCTGTTTCTGTCCCTCCCTCTCTTCTCCCTATCTCTGCGTATATATATATATATATATATATATATATATATAGGCATGTATATGTTAGGAATTTAGAAACATATTTTTGACTATCAGTTCGGGGATTTTTAGATAAGAAAATGTTTACTTACACATCAAACCTGATGGACTTCAGAATGACAGGGGATAGGTTTTCTCGTGAGATTGGACGTAAAACCATCTTCATGATTTAACCCTTCGATTCTTTGGCGTTTAAAACTTTTCTTAAAATTTTGATGTAATATTTTAATCGAAGTCTTTTGTTAAATAAAAAATCAGTCATTGAATGTTAATAAATTTCTAGATAATGAAGTTTGTACATTATTAAGACTTCCGTGAGGTTGAGCTCTCTAACGAATGAAGTAATGGTTGCAACTCGTGTAAGGAAACCTTGTACGCTCTTAGTCGTCGTTTAGCGGATATATGTAAATAAAACTAATGTATTACATATGTGTTTAAAATTTCTTTTGCTAACAATAGTTTCTTCGTGGCTGTGCGGTAGAATCTTGGGTCGACATATGAATCAGCCGAGTTTCGATTCCACCTTCGAGAATCTCGTGTGTCTTGTTATGCTGATGTGTTATGATACAACGAAACAGTCTGTGTGTGGATGATTATATGTGTGCGTATTAGTAGATAGTTAAGAGACATGTATGTGGGGAGTTTAGATTGGTTTGAAAGATGTATTTATGGAGTTCTGGAAGAGATCGAATATTGGTCAGGAAAGTAGGATAAAAGTCGAATAGGGCAGTAGAATATATCGACTGCTTCTCCGCAGAGGGGTAAGACCCCATCAACGAATGTGCTGTATTTATATTTACCAACCCCTCCGCTCCGGTAGGATATAACACAAGGTCAATTTTTAAGCGGAGTTTAACAGGTGTGAATTCAGAGTTTACCTTCTCCTAGACTAGTTACCTGACGAAGGCTGAAGAACCAAGTTTCTCTTACTATTTACCCATAGCTGGAGGGAGAATAATTGGATTCATACCTTTCCCAATGGTATTTGGGCTATGTGAAATGTAATCAGTCTCGTCCAGGATTTGAAGTCGTGTCGCCGTGTCCATTTCCTACGACGATAATCATTACACCACGGGCACCTCCTCGAGTGTTCTGTATATGACTCTAAACAATCTGATGGTAAGGTTCTAGTGATACTGGAGCTTTAGGAAATACGGAGCACCCCTTCATTGTCATTGCTCCCGGGTCCACTCTGGCCCGGAATGATAGCACCTGACAGGGCCCTATCTATGTGTTGAATAGAACTAACTGCATACTCATGCTAAACTGAATTGTTTGAATAAGAACTGTTTGACTAAACTGAATAACTTAAAATAGAAATGTTTTTAACAGTTAAACTGTGTACTTATGCTAAATTAAATTGTTTGAAATGGAATTGTTCTTGATATTGAAACTGTACTTACACTAAACTGAATTGTTTAATATAGAACTGTTCTGACTTTTAACTGTGAGTAAACAAAATCTATACTAATACTAAACTAAATTGGCTCAATTAAAATGGCTTGAATAAACTGAATAGCTTGAAATGTTTCAGACAATTAAGATGCGTACTCATGCTAAACTGAATTGTTTGATATAAAACAGATTATTTGAATAAAAATGGAGTTAAATAACTTAC
>OY757937.1:51845877-52080877 GCA_963585895.1 Sepioteuthis lessoniana | reverse complement strand
CCCACACTCAAACCACTTACACAAACCGCATCGCTCTTCGCGCGGGTAAAAAAGGGGCGCGTCCTGCTGAGGTTGGAGCCCTGGCCTCGGTGTTCGAAAAATCAGCTACAGAGCTCAAACAATCAAAACTACTAAAATGCAAGCAAACACTACAAATAGCCACATTTAACGTAAGAACCTTAAATAGAATAGGACAACTCCCAGAGCTAATCGCATCGGCCGAAGAACATAAAATAGACATAATATGCATACAAGAACACAGATACACACACACAGAAGATATCAAATATCACGAAACTAGCAATGGATGGTCGCTCGCCACTGTATCCGCATGGAAAAACTCTGTCAACGCCGCAGTGGGAGGGGTAGGATTGCTTATAGGACCTAGAGCACTAAAAACGCTTAATAGCATAGAGAAAATACAACCTAGAATGATGGTAGCTACATTTAACGGAAACCCCAGAGCAACAATCGTCTCATGCTACAGCCCCACCAATGTTAGTGAAGAAAATGAAATAGTCACCTTCTACGATGAGTTATCCTCATTAGTGCGTAGCATCCCGAAACACAACATGTTAGTCATTGGCGGAGACATGAATGCACAAATCGGGAAAAACGGAAACAACAAAAACAGCCTCCACAACACGTCAAATAGAAATGGGCAACATCTAACAGATTTCATGATAGAAAATAGATTAGCATGCCTCAATACAAACTACCAAAAAAGAGAGGGCAAACTATGGACATACACGTACGCAAACAATACTAAAGCTCAGATAGACTACGTCCTTATAAACAAGAAATGGAAGAATAGTGCATTGAATTGCGAGGCATACTCCTCTTTTGAGGGTGTGTCCACCGATCACCGAATAGTCACGGCGAAAATACGGTTAAGCCTACGAAAAAACGACAAACGAACAGCGACCACCAAACACTATGACTGGGCCCTATTAAACAACAAAGATGTAAGAGATAAATACGTATTAGAATTAAGAAACAGATTCGAAACACTACAAGAAAAGACGGAAAAAAGTACACCAAACGACGAATACGAAAATTTCGTCAATGCACACCTCGAGGCAGCAGCAAAATACATTCCAACAAAAATTAAAACTAAATATAGAGTCCCATGGGAAACTTTAGCGGTGAGAGAAAAACGTGCACTAGTGAAAACAACCTCCAAAAACTATCGAAAAAACCCAACAAACACAAATGCCTTAAAACTAAAAACGGCACAATATCAATTAACAGGCATATATATAAAGGAACAGACAGAATACATTCAAAATCAGATAGATAAGATTAGAGACTCGGTGGAAGATAGACAATCTAGAATTGCCTGGCAAACAATAAACGAAGTGAGCAGAAGAAAGAACACGGCCAAAGCAAAACTTAAAGCAGCAAACCAACAAGAAAGAATAAAACTGTGGAAACAGCACTTCGAAAACTTACTTGGAAACCCACCAAAAATAACGCCTGAACCAATCACCAGAATAATTAGCAAACAATTAGACATTAAACTTGGACCGTTCACACAAGAAGAACTCGACTCGGTTCTCAGAAAAATTAAAAATAGAAAAGCTGCAGGACTGGACGAAATTCCCCCGGAAGTATGGAAGACCAGACAATTCGACGACATACTGCTCAGACACTGCAACGCAGTATACAATCAAAATCCGATAGATAGATGGACGAAGGGATGCATACTCCCCTTCCCTAAAAAGGGGGACCTCGGATTAGCCAAAAACTACCGAGGCATAACACTTACATCCATAGCTGCCAAAATCTACAATGCCCTACTACGAAACAGAATAGAACCCAAAATCGACAACATACTTAGAAAAAACCAAAATGGCTTCCGAAGAAATAGATCTACGACCTCACAAATATTAACCATCCGCAGAATCCTTGAAGGTGTACGGGCAAAGAACCTACAAGCGACATTAATATTTGTCGACTTTACCAAGGCTTTCGACTCCATTCACAGAGGAAAGATGGAACAAATCCTACTAGCGTACGGCATACCTAAAGAAACCGTAGCGGCAATAACGATTCTCTATAGAAACACTAAAGTAAAAGTACGATCACCAGATGGAGACACAGAATACTTCGACATAGTAGCAGGAGTACTACAAGGAGACACGCTGGCTCCGTATCTCTTTATCATTTGTCTAGACTACGTACTTAGAACATCGATTGACAAAATCAAAGAGAATGGCTTCGAACTGACGAAGAAAAGAAGCAGAAGATACCCCGCAACAACAATTACCGACGCCGACTACGCCGATGACATAGCGATACTGGCAAATACACCTGACCAAGCCGAAACACTTCTGCATAGTTTGGAACGAACAGCAGCAAGCATAGGCCTCCATGTTAATGCACATAAAACGGAATATATGTGCTATAACCAAACGGGGGACATCTCCACTCTAGAAGGAACCCCTCTTAAACTAGTAGACAAATTCACGTACCTAGGAAGCAGCGTCGAATCAACCGAAAAGGACATCGAAACGAGGTTAACGAAAGCATGGACAGCTATCAATAGGCTATCGACTATATGGAAATCAGACCTAACCGATAAAATGAAACGCAGTTTCTTCCAGGCAGCGGTCACATCGATACTGCTATATGGATGCACTACATGGACGCTAACAAAACGGCTGGAGAAGAAACTAGATGGCAATTACACAAGAATGCTGCGTGCAATCCTCAACAAGTCCTGGCGGCAACACCCAACAAGACACCAACTGTATGGCCACCTGCCCCCTATCACGAAAACTATTCAAGTTAGACGAACCAGACATGCAGGACATTGCTGGAGAAGCAGAGATGAACTCATAAGAGATGTACTCTTATGGATCCCCACACACGGCCGCGCAAAAGCAGGACGACCAGCACGAACGTACATTCAGCAGCTATGTGAGGATACAGGTTGTTGTCCTGAAGACCTACCTAGGGCGATGAACGATAGGGAGGAGTGGCGAAAGAGGGTCAGGGATATCCGTGCTGCCAGCACGATATGATGATGATGATGATATGTCATACAATACCATATAAATTAAGTCTCTAAATAGACTTCAAAAGAATAATCGAAAAACACTTAATCAATATATGTAAACATTTACAAAAAAATACCATTAAGAACTAGAAAATTCCTAAATTCACTCAATATGGAGTATACTTATTAATGTTTTATTCTTTTAATATATATATATATATATTTAAGTCTTCTTAACGTTTAAAACGGACGATAGGGATACTTTCACAAAACTGACCGTCTCCGAATCGCTGTTTTGTAACAAAAATGAAATGTATTCTCTTTTCTTTTATCAAATAAATGTCTTCGATGTTAATGCACTCAGTTCGTCTCAATTAGAAATGGTAACCTTAAAATTTGGCGCATCTAATCAGTGTTCTCAGATAACTGGTACATCGTGTATAGAAATCGATTCCATCACATTTGTTCATATGTCTACATTCAATGTTTTTTTAATGCATATCTTGATATATGTCAGTAAGGTCTACCTATGACAATGCACGTTTTTACCCGTAAAAGTGAATGCATTACCTAAAGAATATTCCATACTGTGACGCTATTTTCCCAAGAGGAACACATGTATGTTATATGAATTTTTTTTCCCAAGAAGCAGGTTTTTTTTCGGAACAAAACGTAAGTTTTATTTTTATCACATTTAATTTTTTTCATTTTACTTATTTATCTATCGATTTTTGCTGACATTTTCTTTCCTTTAAGAATCTCATTAAAACAACCAAATTTGATTATAGTCTCAGACCAAACAAAGAGATTTCGTCCAGTTGAGAAAACTTAACCAAGTCGGTACTATCCATTAGTGGCTGGAGAAGGAAGTGTCGACGATGTTCGTAAAAAATATAAGCTATCGTATTAAATAAATACTTTAAAAGCAAATAGACAAATGCACATTAAAAAGAGGCAAAGATATTTACTCAATCCACATTTCTACATAGATTATCTAGTTTGTATCCCAAATGATTTTGTTTTAAGTCGTAAATTTTGGTTGTTATTTACAAAGCTTGGTTTAATCTGCAAAAATCTTCGGTTTGCTTATCGTGTCAGTTGCCACTTAAGTAATTAAGAGGATTATATCGACTTAACATAGGTTAACTGGTGAGAACCAATTCTTTGAACATGGTTTGACCGTAACTCTTCAAAGTAATGTAGACAATTATTATCATAGATAATTTACTCCACAGTCATTTCAAATTAGTACATACTCAGTTAAAATATCAATGTTTAAAGAGCCAGTGTATTGATTCAGTTCCAAAGCAATTCAAACAAGAACGCATATGATACTTTGTTATGATATTTATATCTAATGTATGAATAGTGTTCACAGATGATTTAAACATGTGACTACTTCCTTAAAAACAGCAAAATCAATGTTTTAGAACCAATGTATTAATATACCGCATTATCATATCAAACAAGTGCCTAAATCATCTATTGTAGCACTATCAATATTTTAGTACCAATGTGTCAATATTGTTAATCCTATTTACCCATCCCCTCCGCTCAGGCAGGATATGACACAAAGTCAGTTTTAAGCGGGGTTTAACAGGTTTGAATTCAGAGTTTTCCTTCTCCTAGACTAGTTGCCTCACCAAGGCTGAAGAACACAGTCTGTCCTACTATTTACCCATAGCTGGAGGGAGAATAATTGGATTCATACCTTTCCCAAGGGTATTAGTGCATGATTTGAACTCATGTCGCCGTGTCCATTTCCTACGACGATAACCATTACACCACGGGCACCTCCAATGTGTCAATATTGTTAATAATCATTTTAAACAAGGAACTGCTTCATTCATAGTAGCTCTATCAATGTTTTTGAACCAATGTATTAATAAAGTTAAAATCATTTAAAACAAGAAACTACTTCAATCATTGTAGTACTTGCAATGTTTTAGAATCAATGTATCAATGTTTCATAACGAAAAAAATTAATGTATTTGGAAAATTCTCACTCTCTCTCTCTCTCTATATATATATATATATATATATATATATATATATATATATATATATATACAATACCATATAAATTAAGTCTCTAAATAGACTTCAAAAGAATAATCGAAGAACAGTACTCAATGCTGTGTTAATCAATATATATAAACATTTACAAAAAAAATATCATTAAAAACTAGAAAATTCCAAAATATACTCCATATGGAGTATACTTATTAATTTCTAATTCTTATATATATATATATATATATATATATATATATATATATATATATATACTTAAACAAGTAACTATTTCCTTCCTCCTTACACTGTCAATGTTTTCCAAAACATTTGCATCAGATAAACACTCAATTCTTAATTGTAACATTCACGTTTTAAGTGCCAATAATTTAATAAAGTTCACAATTATTTTGAACAGATCAACGCTTCAAATTTAGATAAAATATCAGTTTTTTAATCCAATATATTAATAATGTTCTAAATCATTTCAAGCAAATCAACACTTATTCATAATAACGCATTTTAAGATCCATCCAATCAATAAGGTTTTCCATAATATTTAATTGATACTTTAAAATCTTCGGAGCTAACGTAATCCCAAAATACTTACTGAAACCTCCAAATGTTACACAGAGATGTAACCTTAACGGATTCTTCACTCTGAGTCAAAGAGGACAGGGAAGTAATAATAAGGTATAATTCCACTTTTTCCTGAGCGCCAATTCGAGAGTCTCACTTCCGGATTCAGTTTAGTATCAAACTCAGGACTCTATTTTGTAGTGTGTTGTGTTCTTGCTCAGTATTTTCAACTGAATTTGGCCATATCATCAAATTTCAAAGATCTGAGTTAATATTCGTCAATACAAAGAACGGGAAGACACTTACACACTTTTGAATATAATAGATTGGATTAAAACAATAACATTTACAAACAAGTATATTTATCTACCCAACCCTTTCATCGTGAGTAGGATGTGACATAAGGTAGATTTTCAAGCGGAGTCCAGCTAACTTAAATTAGAAAAAAAGATAATTGGTATTCAGAGTTTTCCGTCTCCTATATTGGTTGTCATTATAAAGCCAATGTTTCCCCTGCTATCCACGCTTGGCTAGTTTCTTTCATACCTTTTCCAACAATATAACGTATCAACGTTTCTTACCCAGTGTCTTATAGTTTCTGTCATGCCTGCCTTCGTGTTACAAGCTGGTAATGTAAAGATATATTCATTAATACGCTTATTGTGTACTGTCTTTGTGTTTTCAATGTTGAGCCAGAGGAGGTTCGACATTTTAATTAATAACTCAAGATAAGAATTTATTTCATAATTCGTATAAACACAGATATTTTGAAATAATCTATTTAGATTTTAATATTTTTGGATGATTGTTTAATGATTATTATTTTGTTATGGATTCTTTTGAATCGTCAATGATATTTCTTTTTACAAACCATATCTATAAACAAATAGAAATGTAAACTTGACTCACGCGACCCACCAACTTATTAAACCTTATTACAGTATAAAATGGAATCCGCCGCTCAAGTCCCCTTATTGTCAAAGGAAATGGAATCGTCCGTCTGAGTTTAAATTCTGTACAAGATATCAAACAAATGTAGGCCGCCTACTTTCAAGATGCTTTTGCTGTAGTGCTTCACTTGCTAAAAGCATAGGGAATTTTCCGTATTTGTTGACCTTTTTATTTTGGCCCAGGGTGGCTGGGGTTGCAGAATACACTGACTAGATCTCTGCAGTGGAGTAAGACTCCCCCAACAAGTGAGATGGATATGACTCTAAACAATTTCCTCGTGAGGCTCCAGTAATGATGGACCTTTGGGAAATGTGGTGAACCCTTTTATTACCATTTCTGCCAGGTCCACCCTGATCCCAAATGGTAGCACATAATTGGGTGCTATCCTAGAGTGAAATAGAACTAAACTGTGTACTTATGCTAAACTGGATTATTTGAAATAGAGCTTGTTTGATATGTAACTGTTTGTAAACCAAAACTATACTTATATTAAACTGAGTTGTTTAAAATTTTCGGTCTTAAATGACCCGAAAAGGGTTTATACACTGTAAAACCAACCAACCAACCAACCAATTTATTGTATGTTTGCTTGTTTGTTTGTTAGTTTATTCGTTTGTTTTTAGTTTATGTCTATATTAAAATTGTTTACACTGTTTTGATTTAATCAAAAAATACTGAGGCCTAAAATATGCCTACTGCACCTGTGGGATCAGACTGATGTCAAGGGCAAGCTGTGTTGCCATTTGATATCTGACTCCATTCTGAGGTTATTTTATTTTACCCTGCGATGTCTCGTTGGTGTAACTCCTTGAACAAGAAAGACCCAAAAAGAATTATACAAAAGAAGACAGCAATAGATAGGAGACGAAGACGTTTCTTTTATAGTTTTCCTTTATTTCTTGGGTTCAACAACCATTCAATGGATGAAGGAATTTTCCCTGAATAAAAATGAAATGGTTGAATCCCCTAGTCAAGGTGTTTAAGAATACGTTAACCGTTTCTTGGTATACGCTTGTCCTCATTTGGTATTTTAAAGCTTCAACAATGGTGAGTTGCTTTTGGGAGTTTGTCGAAGTTCAGTTTTTTAGTTCATAGTTCCATTTCGTAGGCTTTTATATTTCGGTATATGGTTAACCGAGAGGGTTGCTACTAGTGAAGGACTAGCCAACGCTTCGTCGAAAGACGAATACTTGACGTCTTCCACCAGTTAGCAAGGTGTTGTCAGTTCGCCGATCACTGCCTGAAAGAGAATCAGCCTCCTCCTCTAATCGGGAGGTCCCATTTCCTTAAGCATGCGTCGCCCCTTTTTCCTGTCAGAGACCTCTGGGAGTTTCTGTATATTTTAATAATTTTCTTTTCTAATTCAATCTAAATTTTATTTATTTACTCATTCATTCCCTGCACACCCTTTACAGAAGGGTAAGAATCTATACCGAAGGGTGTTCAAGGTAAGACACAAAACTATATACGGTGGTGATGCTCTCTTTTGTTGTTAACGGAAACAGGTTCTTTTTGACACAGACTGCTAATATCTTTTTTGGATTCCATCTTTGTATCAAATATGTTTGATATGATGTTTAAAATTATTGTAAATTAAATTTCGCTCTTAAAATATTGAAATTAAAATTAAGTATGAAGTTTTTGCATGTTTAGAATGGATGAGGACATATTTTTCAATTTGTGTAATGAGAGACCATTATTGTTAAACTGTCATTAAGTCGTCCGAGGGTTGAAAAGCAACAGAATCAGCTCTGCAACCATCCATACAATTACTGATAATTATTTGTATCAAAAATATTTTCTATAAGCTATAACTGTGTTCAAATTATCATTAATTATTTGAAATTATATCATTTCTTCTGCATCACATCTGCATAAAGAAAAATCTAGAAACTTTTTCATTCTCAAAAGACTACAAATTATCACCGTATCAAACACTCTTTTTACACTATACTTATAGGAATTAGAAAGAAAAGAAAAGAAGAGAAAAATTATTTATCATTCTTCACGAAAATGCCTAATATCATAACGTATAAGGGTTTCTAATCATTTTTATCTCTTGATGGTTCCATTTGTTTTATATCATTGCCTTATATATTCACAAGGTACGTTTTTAAAATATGAACGCTGATGTACTGATTGAACGGTTGTCTGTTCTTTCTTTTCATATATTTTTTATTTATTATCGTTATTCAATCAACACTTGGTATCACTATTTCTAAAGTCTTGATGATGGCATATTAAAGCCGAAACGTTATAGCGTCGACTTTTTTGGCAATAAATTCGTCGCTTTTGGATTACTTTTTTCTGTAATTTTTCTTGATATATATATATATATATATATATATATATATATATATATATATATATATAACGAGAATAAGACCTCTTATAAAATATTGTACTCAAATGTTGGCTTCTGAGTTGCTACATGGAAATTAAAGTGTAATATTGTGACTAGGAAGCATACAAATTAGGGTGCCGGGAATAATAACCAAGTAAAAAATATTGTGATTTCACAAGGAGATTAGAAAATTAGTATTAACTTCTTTCCTAGGAGGTTCCCGTGGTGTAATGGTTATCGTCGTAAGAAATGGACACCGTGACTCGAGTTCAAATCCTGGACGAGAATGATTGCATTTCACATTGCACTAATACACTTGGGAAAGGTATGAATCCAATTATTCTCCCTCCAGCTATGGGTAAATAGTAGGACAGACTTGGTTCTTCAGCCTTGGTGAGGCAACTAGACTAGGAGAAGGAAAAGTCTGAATTCAAACCTGTTAAACTATGCTTAAAAATTGACCTTGTGTCATATCCTGCCCGAGCGGAGGGGTTGGTAAATAGGATTAACTTTTTTTTGTAGAAAGAAGAATGAGAGGTGATCTAATCGAAACTTACAAAATAATCATTGAGATTTTTAATTATGAAAGACGTTTTCTTAAATATTTCTCCTGGAACTAGAAATCTGCAGTTAAAACAGATTTCTAAAAACTAAGACTTCGAACCAATTAGAATTTTTTTTTTTTTTTGTAAATAGAAAAATATATTTTCGAACAAATTGCCAAATCAAATTTTAAAAAAAGCAATAGTGTCAAAATTTTCAGATTAAATTGGATGATTTCAGAAATAAGGGAAAGAAAAATAATGTAAGAGTGCATTTTTGGGAACTATTGGATGAATTATCTTAGAGAATTTGATCTGTAAACATTATACTAATATTCTATGGTTTTTTTTGCTAAGAATTCTCTCTTTTAATCTTTAAAAGGTTAATGTGAGAAGATAGTAAAAAGGTTGATTTCACACGAAAAAAAATCAGTTCATTGCTAAAAAAGAAATGTTAGCAGAGGAACTGAATCTCTTCAGATAGCATCAGAAAACAACGCCATAAGGACCATTTATGTCAAAAGACGAAACGATTTCTCACTGAATAAACGAATGCAGAAAACGAGCGAGAATGTGTATGAGATTAGACTCGACTGAATGGGGAAGTTTGTTGACTAAACTAGGAATTGCGCTAGAAAGTGAAATTTGACCACACAACCAAATGGTATATGGATAAAACAGAATCCGTTCTGGAGAATTAGACACATAAAACTATCTGGCATTTTCCGATGCGAACAAATCACCGCTAGAAGACCTGACCTTGTGATTTTTAACAAAAGCCTTTACAGTTTGGTGGATTTTGCTGTCCCAGCGAAAAGAGAGACGAGTACTAAGACCTTGCCAGAGAACTAAGAAAGCTGTGAAACCTGAGGGTGACGGTGATACCAGTCATATTAGGCGCACTTGAAAAGGTCCCATAAGGCTGGGAAAGGGGACTTGAAAAGTTGGAAATCGGAAGGCGACTGGGGACCATTCAAACAACAGCATTGTTGAAATGGGCCAGAATAATCACATACTAGCATTAGGGGTAAAAATTTGGACTAATAATAATACTTGAAAATTAATTCATAGATTCGCTTTCGGGGGAAGAATTGCCTTTCTATTGCCATTACTCTCATGTCCACTCTGATCTCCATTGCTAGTTCCTGTTATGCCCCCTTTTATGGTCAAATAAATTTCTGTTTGATGGGTATGCATTCAAGAATAAATGCAACATCTCTTAAATAACAGCACAGAAAATAAAATGGAGGTATACCCATAGTGTAATGGATAACGCGCTGGAATGCAATAATGTAGTTAGCAAGTTCGAACTCCATTCGAGTTATTACCTTCTCTTTCAAAAGCTGTGAACTTGGTAAGCATATGAACCTGGTAAATATATAGGTTTAAGAAAGGTAGGAAACCCCTTTTCCTCTGATATGGGTTAAACAGTACCACTCCTGTCTTTCTTCAATGATTGCTTTGATATCTAATAACCTGCAAAGAAATCAAATCAAATCAAACCAAAAAAATGCAAATAAAAACGTACAATGAACAGTTCTCTATTCTCAAGATATAAGATAACCTGTTATGAACTGACATGCCCTTAAAATCAAAAAATCAATAAATGTCCAAATAAATGTATCTTTTCCAAAATACATATTCTACTAGTCCCTACACGTCCACGAAGTTGTTAGAAACTAAACCATACAAAATCTGGCATACAACTCTTAGGCTCCTTATCGTCCCTTATCGTTACAAAGTGATCTTCCCTCTTTCTACGGAATTGTATCGTCGTTGCTTAACTTAAATGATAAACGTATATACTTTTTTCGAAACTATAAACCTGTCTGAAATACGCCTCTATGCAGTTTTAAATGTCTAAGCTTGGATCGAAGCTGTTTACACATTTAAACTTCGATTTAAATCGTTTTTTTTTTTCGGATTTTTAGAACTTTGTAATTATTTTACATGTCCACCTTGAAGCCGTAATTATAAAACTAATTTGTAATGTTTAATTAAATGTGAATGTCTTAGAAATACTTAATTTTATGATTGAAAATCTAAATTCTGAAGGAGAAGTTATGCCTTGAAACAACATGGATTCTGTTTATCGTTTGATTAATCGATTGATTTTAACGGCATATCAATTCGTCTAGTGTTATTTTATACCTAGAGATTAAGGAATCACGAACATTGCACATTCATATTTAGATTATCTATGTGGATCGTTCATTCTTTGTTTTTTCGTTTTTCTATTTTCTTTTTGCACACAGTTAAATAATATGAAATATCTATATTTAAATATAAAAAATGTGCACACAATAATATAATTTCAAATATTCATTTCAAATATAGATAATTATTTTTATAGGTTCAAGTATTTTATTTTAATAATAGTCCCAGCAATATTATTTTTGGTGACTAATGCAATGCTTAGTCAACAATTCTTACTTCAAACAACGATTCTTAATAAAAAAAATAATTTACTCTTATATTTAAAGTATTCCTAACTTATAAAAAAAAATTTGCACAGTTGTATGGTTTCAAGTATTCTTATCTAATAATAAATCATCGCAATTATAGGGTTTTAAGTAACTATTCCATTCAATAATGATTATTTGTTTTCAAACAGATGACGTTGATAGACTATGTGGGTCAAGAATAGAAGGAGGAAGACGATTTGCCCGCATTGAAGCCAGCGTTGATTCATCGATACAACGACGACTCGAAGACCACATAGAAAAGCATGGAGGAAGACTGATTACGGCTTCCAGAAACAGTACGGGTAACACGAGGACCAACAGAAGCGAAATTATCAGAAAATAACAATAGGAAGAAAAACAACTCTATGAACGTTTTAAGCGACTAACAAGTTACCTCTACCACAAGAAATCATGGATGGGGCTTAGAAAGGGAAATGCTGAGAGAAAAACTGAATCAACGCCATATGGACCAACTATAATAAAAGCAAGAATAGATAAGACGCAACGAAATAGCAAATGCAAGTTATGTGGTGATAGAAACGAAACGACCAATCGGATAATAAGTGAATGCAGCAAATTAACACGCAAAGAGTAAAAGACTAGACACGAATAGTGGGCAAGATGATCAACGGGGAGTTGTGCAAGAAATTCAAATTTGACCATACGATCAAATTGTATATATGCAACCTAGAATACGTCCTGAAGAATGAGATGCGCATACTTCTCTGGGGTTTTGATATACAAACGGATCCCCTAATCTAGGCCAGACAACCAGACCTTATAATAATCAATAAAAGATAAGAGAACTTGCCGAATTGTAGATTTTGCTGTCCCAGTGGACCACAAAGTCAAACGGAAAGAAATCGAAAAGGGATTGGTACAAGTACTAGATGGTTTGGTTTGGATTGTTGGGTTTTATGGCATATCAACCTTTGTAGGTTATTTAACGCCAAATCCATTTTTACGTAAATAATCTGTTCTATTGAAAAGAATTCAGTTTAGCATAAGTACAGTTTAATTGTCAAAAACATTTCCATTTCTAACTATTCAAGCAGTTGTATGTAACAATTCAGTAAAGTGTAAATACAGTTTTAATGCCAAAAAACAGTTCTATTTGAAAAAATTCAGTTAAGCATAAGCACGCAGTTTAAATGTAAGTACGGTTTAATTGTAAAAGTCATTTCTATTTCAAAATATTCAGTTTTACTCAAACAATTAACTGCATAAGTATGCTGTTAATTCTATTTAACCCATACATAGGACCCTTATCAGGTTCTACCACTCCGGGTCAGAGTGGACCTGAGAGCAATGGCATTGAAGGGGTACTCTGCATTCCCCAAAGCTCCAGCATTGCTGGAACCTCCCCATCAGATTGTTTAGTGTCATAATCAGGACACTCGTTAGGGGGGGTCTTTCCCCTCTGCAGAGGTGCAGTCAGTGTATTCTACAGCCCCAGCTGACTGGGCAAACAAGTACTAGAGGACTTGCAAACAATATGACGAATGGAAACCTAGAAACTACTGCATTATTAAGATCGGCCAGAATACTAGGAAGAGTACGGGAGACTTTAGGTGGTTTGCTATCTCTCAAACTCCACTGAAAGAAGATCAGTATACACTGGTGGAAAAACTCTCAAGAAATATACTTATAATACATAGAAACAGCTATTGCTTCTAGTAACAATTTTTAACAAAGAGAGTTTACTCTTATATGATATAAAGTATTACCATCAAATAACACATATATATTTGATACATAGGACTCTAACAGGTGACACCCCCCCAGGTCAGAGAGGATCTGGGAGTGATGACACTGAAGGTGTATTCCACGCTCCCTATATCTATAGAATTGAAGCCTCACTACAATATTTGTTCTTAGCCTTCTTCAAGGAATACAGCCTGCGTATTCTAAACCGCAGGCTGTTTATTGATCGAGAAACTGTTTCACTGATGTCTATCCCTCTTCATAAAGGGCGAAATATTTACATAAAAAACTTAATTTGTGTCAAATATCTCAATCCAACCAAAGAGCAGAGTAACGGACACTTACCTCCCATCATACAAACCATCCTAATAAGACGAACTAAACAGGTTGAGGATGTAGGGACAAACTCAAAAGCGACATTCTCTTATGGACCCTTACTTACGAATATAGCTTTGTACGGGTATTGAGTGCTGTCTGGAATACCTATCAAGAGCAAGAAATAAATGATGAGTGAGAGTAAAGGGAAAAAAATCTGAATATGAGCACAGGTAAAAGAATCATTCATAACAGTAGTAATTCTAGTCAAATAAGCTTTGAAGGAGACAATTATCTGGGGGTTGCAGGTTCAATCCTCACAACAGGCGAGTAACAATACAGGAATACTTAACACTTCTACCCGGTTATGGCTAACAGAATTAAAATAGGTGACCCCTGTGGTTTCAATAAAGGACGTAGTTCGAAGTTCCGTGAAGGTTCACGAGTTCGACAAACACCTGAAGAAGGCCGGAGGACATATCGGCCGAAACGTTGTGGAAATAATAGTAAACATGAAGACAATAGTCCGAAAACACTTAATGATAACAATCAACAAGCTTTGTCTCAGAAATTTAGACAACTGGCGTCCGTACTGTCAGCGCGTGTTGATGAAGATGGTGAGGACAGACAAACTGTTCCCAAATTGTTAATATAGGCTATTCAAGATATCTGCCATAGCAAATTTGATCTTCCTGCAAAACAAATTTGGAAGTTGCATGATTAAACTTTGCATGGTGATTATTCTTAATTTGTATTAACGTTACATTTCAAACGTTGTTTTGCTGTTGGGCTTTGCCTGGAACCTCCTTGCATATACTGTATGAAATTGAAGGCTCATTCGCGGGAATTGATGGCTTCTCTTAATTAAGTTTCTTAAACCGCCCAAAGGTCATAAACCTTTGGAAAAAGAGCGTTTTAGACCCGAAATTCAAAACTACCTTTAGTACTCCAATAATAATGTACTCTGTTTAGATAGGAATGTACACAGCAATCAGTATGCATGTCTATTCCATAGTTTTTATGTGCCTCAAAAATGGGTTTCAATTCAGATTCGGCCTATATACACACACACACACACACACACACACACACACACATATATATATATATATATATATATATATATATATATATATATATATATATATATATATATATATATATATATCTGCTTGAGAGTATATATATATATATATATGCTTGAGAGTGTGTGTGTGTGTGTGGTAATTTTACTAAGCTATTTGCTTACATGTGCTACAAGGCCATAGGAAAGGGACACCCGGTGAGACTCAAACTCATTCGTGTAGGTTTGCTAGTCGAGCTTGTTAAGCATTACACCCCCCAGAGCCGCCCTGTATGTGCATGTGTGCGGACCTGCTCATTATGAAATGGTCATCGTCCCAGGAAATGGACATGATTTTTACTGTTCGAGTCCTGGACAGGGCTTATTGCATTTTACATAATGCTAAAGCTTTTAAGAAAGGTCTGAATCCATCTATGCACCCTCCAACAATGTGTGAATCAAAGGACAGTCTGACCTCTTTAACCTTTATATCGCCACTGATCTAGAAGAAAACTCTTATGTGAAACTTATCTAGAAGAAGTAAACTGTGTGTGTGTGGGGGTGTGCAAGATTTCCCAGTGAATTACTTAAAATAGTTTCGAGTATAACTATTTAATAAAAGTTCTATTTAATACCATTCCTTTATTTGCACACAGTTAAATGATTTCAAGTTTTGCTATTTAACACCAATTCTAGTTACTGTTAATTATGTTTTTACACCCTGTTAAATGGTTTAAACTGGTGCTTTTTTGCGCACAGTTAAAGAGTTTCAATTATTGCAAACACTAATATTCTATTAAATAATAATGTTGACAGAGCCTGATGATCCAGCTGTGTAAGTAAAGTGATTTCAGGGCGCTCCAGTGTTAACAGAAAGGCAGGGATGTGTAGATGTAAGCAGCTCACGTGGGTTGAACCGGATATGATTTGGCGTTATGAAATTATATCTACTCAGGTACATTTTACATAATGCTAAAGCTTTTGAGAAAGGTCTGAATGCAGTGACAGTCACTCGCAGTTTTTCAGTCAAAAGAGGTTTAGTCAGCTACGGAGAGCGGCCTTCGAGTGCCTCCCAGGTAAGAAGGCAGCGGCCGACTGCAATAACAGTCGTCAGTCTTCATTTAGCAGTCTAGAGTCTTGGAGTCCTAGAGTGGCCATAGGAGGTCAAGTGGCTTCCTGGTGAAGACTATTTGTGAACGTATCCTCAAAGAAACAGAAGAAGTGATAAGTTGAGTCCTGAATGTGAATATGGCACCACGCGGCTTTGAAGAAGTTATGGGTTAACATAGCAATGTCCAAATACTTCACTTCATATGTGGGTCTTCGTCACCCAGTCTCTCTCTCTCTCTCTCTCTCTAACTCTCTCTCTCTCTCTCTCTCACTCACTACAGAAGTTTCTACCCGTCTTTCGAGTGAAATAAAGAGACGTTTATTTTTGTAAAACAAGTGTTCTGTCCATTCATTTATTATGGTTTAATCCTTCATCATGTTATACAACAATAATCTCGAACCTTTAAGATAAAACAGGGTTGGGTACTTCTTTGCCGCAAAAGCAGTTTGAAGAATATGATCGGTAAAATCATATAGGAACTAAGGTTTGACATGATCAGCTGATTGTTTGGTTTCGGCGTCTCTAACCGCCTTTCTAGCCAAGTAAAGGCCAAAGGGGAGTATTGAGAATCACTTGACCATTACGGTTATCGAATCAAGGACTGTTCAGCTGTGGAGATCTCGTCCTCAAGTATTAGGGGTCACCATCCTTGTCTAAAAGATGGCCTCGTTATAGGAGTCTTACTCCTCTGGAAAGGTGAAGTCAGCTTATTCTACATCCTTAGTTGGTAAGTCGAAATCTGAGATGAATGGTATTTCTTTGAAGCCCTACATACAATCTTTTTCACCTTCTTTATATGCTGGTGTGTTTTTCTAATCATTTTCTATTTGACCATTATAGATTTTCCTTTATTGTGCCTGATTTCTTATAGGATGTTTAAGAAAACCTTACTTAAAAAAATAGAAATTTTAGAAAGTCTCTCGCAAACAACAAGATTTTTATGAAGGCATAACTTAAACAGTTAAATTTTCAATTGACCTCTCTTAAACAACAGGATTTTTTAAAGATAAAACTGAAACAAGAGAAATTCTAAAATTTCTCTCTCAAACAATAGGGTTTTTAAGAAGACTTTACTTAAACAATTTAACTTTTAGAAGGTTTAACCTAGGGCTTTTAAGAATGTTTTACTTAAACAATTTAACTTTTAGAAGGTTTAACCTAAACAGTATGATTTTAGGAAGACCTTAATCAAATGTTAGGATTTACTAGAAGGCCTCTGCTAAACAATAGCATTTTTAAGAAGACCTTACTTAAACAATAGAAATGTTAGATCTCTCCCAAAGAATAGAATTTTTAGGCAGACCTTACTCATATATAAAGATTTTTTGAAAGTTTCTCACAAGCAACAGGATTTTTAAGAAGGGCTTACTTAAACAATAGAAATTTTAAAAGATCTCTCCTTAAGGAAAAAGATTTTTAAAAAGACCTTACTCAAATTTAAAAAAATTAAGAAGGCATCTCCTGAAGAAAATAATTTTAAGAAGGTTTTACTTAAACATAAGAAAATTTTAAAAGGTCTCACCCAAGCGATTGGTTACCCAGTCAACTGGCATCTGTCAATTTCTAAATTCCTTTTGGTACTGCAACGGTACACTTATTCATAATATATTTATCTTTCAAGTTGATATTTATGACTAATTATAACCAGTTGTTAGCACATAGTTATATCATTTTAAGTATTCGTATTTAATACTAGATTTTCAGCAAAATTATCTAGTTTTTCGTGGTTTCAGTTAGAGTCATGGTACAGCCACTTATGTTCTAATTCAAAAACAATCCAAATAAGATGAACAAGACGTGTGACACTGCTGGAGAAGCAAGAACGATTTCATAAATGACGTTCTCTTATGGACCCCTTTAAATAGTTTGGCCAGTGTTGGCCGACCAACAAAAAAACGACCTACAACAGCTCTGTGCAGATACAGGAAGTAATCGGGAAGATCTTCCAGGAGTGATGGATCATAGGTACTAATGGGGAGAGAGAGAGAGACAGAGATAGAGAGAGAGAGACAGAGAGAGAGAGAGAATCAGGGAAATTTATGAAAGCAGCGCAACTCAATAATGATGATGATGATGATGAGATAATTTCAAATAGCTATTTCTATTCCTCCGTTCACAGTTATATGATTTAAGTAACTAATAATAATCCTATGTAAAAAAAAAAGTTTCAATTAACTATTCTTAATGTTCTACACCGGGTCAGAGTTGACCAGGGTATAATGTTAACGTAGGAGTGACTACATCATCATCATCATCATGTCATGCCGATAGCACGGATATCCCTGACCCTCTCTCGCCACTTCTCCCTATCATTCATCGCTTTTGGCAGGTCTTCAGGGTTACATCCCGTATCCTCACATAGCTGCTCTATGTATGTTCGAGCTGGTCGTCCTGCTTTTGCTCGGCCATATGTGGGGGTCCATAGAAGTACATAACTTATGAGCTCGTCCCTGCTTCTTCAGCAGTGTCCTGCATGTCTGGTTCGTCTAACTTGGATAGTTTTCGTGATGGGAGGCAGGTGGCCGTGGTGTTGGTGCCTTGTGGGGTGTTGCCGCCAGGACTTGTTCAATATTGCTCGCTACATTCTTGTGTAACTGCCGTCTAGCTTCTTCTTCAGCCATTTTGTTAGCGTCCAAGAAGTGCATCCATACAGTAGTATTGACACGATCGCTGCCTGTAAGAAAGTGCGTTTCATTTTATTTTACTCATCGGAATTCCTTAACTTGAAATGTCCTTTTAATACTAAATTAGACGTTTAGGATGTGTTGATTTTTTCCTCGTGAGGTCGAACTATTTAGTAGATTGTTTTATACATAAAAACAACAATTTAAAAGCGCCATGAATTATATTACATTTTATTGTTTTAGTACTTTTTGTTGTTGTTTTATTTCTTTTTGCAATTCTTGTTTCTTGGTAAGTTGGTCGAACAAGTATATTCTTACGGGAGGTCACGGTCTCCTTAAAATGTTGAAAGTTTGAATTGTATTTATAATAAACAAAGCCATCGTCGTAGGAAATGGACACGGGGACCCGAGTTCAAATCCTGGACGAGACTGATTGCATTTCACATAGCACTAATACCCATGGGAAAGGTATGACTCCAATTATTCTCCCTCCAGCTATGGGTAAATAGTAGGACAGACTTGGTTCTTCAGCTTTGCTAAGGCAACTAGTCTAGCAGAAGGAAAACTCTGAATTCAAACCTGTTAAACTCCGCTTAAAAATTGACCTTGTATCATATCCTACCCGAGCGGAGGGGTTGGGTAAATATGATAATAAACAAAGCCATTTTTGTTTATTTATTTTATTCTTTCTTTGTCTTTAGGATATCAAGCCTTCAATTCACTTTTAGTTTATTTGTAGAATATAGCATTGTTCTGCTTCTTTATCGGTAAAGTACCAATTTTTTTTTAATGCATAAATATCTTATCTTTACTGGAAGCAAATATCCATGATATTTCTCGTAATAAGTAAGTAGTAAACTTGGCATCCTTAGTCGAGGGTGGCCTGAAGGCTCCCTTATCGATAGCTACCACACCGAGTTGTAGGGGAGGGCGCTACTCCATTCCCTGGAATCGATCCACTTTACCCTTGATCATCACCTTATTTTGCTGACTGCTAAGCAATGCAGAATCAAATACCAATTTTTGAGTCTTTGGTATGACTCGACTTGGGAGTGAACCCCTGTCTCTAAGACCATTGGTGAACACTCTACTCATTAAGCTAATGGACCGGTGGAGCAAGATAGATTGAATTATTCTCTAAAAGTTGTATTTAGCGTCTGTTTTAAAATCAAATGTTTTAATCTCTCCTAAAAAGTTGAATAAAATAATGCCAGTCATCGGTTGGTTGGTTGTGGGATGGAATGCCAACCATTGTCGATTTATTTAAAGTCTTTTTTCGTTTTGTGGAAATTATTGTAATGAGGTTGCCGCTTGCCACCAAAAGTGAATCTAGTGGCCGGTGTTATGTCTAACAACAAAGAACCAATCCCCAGAGCTCTTGCTTATGAGTTCGGTCCTGCTTAACCAGTGTAACAGGGTGGAGTGGCCTCTGGAGAGTCGAAGTTCGAAAGAGAAAAGCTGGCTACTTTCTGCTTAAGGAGAAAGAGAAGAAAAGGGATGAGAAAAAGCAGAGAGTGTCTCTGGTATGACTCGACCTGGGATTGAACGCCGGTCTGTAGAAGCACTGCCGAATACCATACCCACAACAATTCAAATTATTTGCTCTAAAAAGAAGCTCAATATAACCAGCCGTTTTTGTTTGGGTTACTGTCTTAAATATGTATACATATATATAGCTAACTTTAGATACGCAGGCTATCAATGAATAAGCTAAATTTTACCGAAGGAGTCGACGTTAGGGATCATTATTTACAAGTACACTTTTTCAAGGAAATCAGAAATGATGAATCTTTTCATGTTCCAGAAACTTACAATATAACATTCTTTACTGAATGCTGAGCCCAGAACATTTTCTTTACTGGATAGTCGTTGTGTTTCCACTCTATGGGTTGCCTTTTGGACTCATCCTCAAAGTGGTAACCTCATGCATAACCCATTTGTAAACATTTCTTGACTAAAGCATACATCTCTACGCATCACACTATCTTATGTAAATTTATTATGCGTTGTATTTGTTAGACACAAAAAAAGATTTCATGACAGACCTCTATTCAAATCTGCAGCACTCTGATTTACCACTGTTTTTAAGTACCAATGAACAAATATTTATTGCGAAATTTAAATAATTTTTGTAAAAAACAAATTCCAAACAATGCAGAATTTTCATATCTGAAAAAAAATAAAGAAAAGTATTTTGCTTTAAAAAAAAATCCCTTATTTATTAAATGACCCTCATGTAGAAATAGATTTGTACATTGTTGAAATGTCCGTTTGTTGTTTAAGCGAACAAGCAATAATTAATATTGAAAAGCCAAAATAAATTTAAAAAAATACAGTTTCCTTGTTTCTATGATTAACACGTTTAACCGGCGACTTTTTCTTTATTCTCATTTGTCAAGAGATGTTCTAACGTTAGTTCAACAACCGAGCTGCGTGTGGAGAAACGTAAAAGGAAATATAGGTGAATTGCAAAGAATAGAAAAAGTTATTGACACAAAATGAAAGTAAGTGATAACCAGATAAATTAAAAAAAAAAAAACTCGTAAAAATGATGAACAATACAGCTCATGAAACCATTGTTTTTGGTTGACTTTTTACCATTTTAATTTCAGTTGAAAAGGTAAATTATATCCTATTGCAACCTAGACGACACAAGCTTTGACGTGTTAATTTTAAAAATTGATCATTAAATTCAAAGAACTTTTTTAATAATTATTTCAAGGTTCATTATCTATTGTTTAGACATCTTAACAACTCGGGTTACTTAAACAATTAGGAATTCAAGACTAATTCCCTGCTTTATTTTCATGTACATTGGGTGATGGTGTCCGTCTGTTAGTTTCTACGAGAGAATTTTTAATTTGAAATTGGATATGACATTGTTCTAATTTTTTTAAACATTTTATTATATGTTTCAATTAGAAATTAACTACAAAACCCTTTTATTAGTAACTATAAAAAACGATACCGTTAATCCCAGGGACTGACTGGATAAAGATGTTGAACGGACAAATGGGTATATTAAAAAATAAGATACTGAACTAGAAGATAAACAGCAAGGAAAAAAGCTTAAAAGAACAGAGAGTGGTTTATTAATTCTAACGCTTCATCAAACCGATTGGTGTTGTTTTATGTCTAAAAATTAGGTAATCATGTATATTGAACGTTGAAAGTTATCTTCTAGCACAAGTGGTTCTTATACACGGTCTTTTAATCTGTATTTCTATATATTACACATACATGGCGTACAGTATTATAGTTGGTTGGTTGGTTTGTTTTGACGCTATGGCATATCAACCATTGATGGTTAGTTAATGCCAAATCCTCTTGATATATATATATATATATATATATATATATATATATATATATATATATATATATATACACCAACGCCTCCATTCGGGTACGATATGACACAAGATCAATTTTTAAGCGGAGTTTAACAGGTTTTCTTTCTCCTAGACTAGTTGCCTCAGCAAGGCTGAAGGAACTAGTCTGTCCTACTATTTACCCATCGCTGGAGGGAGAATAATTGTATTCATACCTTTCCCAAGTGTATTAGTGCTATATGAAATGCAATCAGTCTCGTCCAGGATTTGAACTCGTGTCACCGTGTCCATTTCCTACGACGATAACCATTACACCACAGCCACCTCCAAAACACCTATATATATAATAAATATATGATTTGTAAACACATTTTGTTGATAATATTTTTAAATGAGCCTGAGCTAATTTTTTTATTTTCACAAAGTTAAATGGTTTCAAGCTTTTCTATCTAATATGAATAATTCTATTTACAATTTATGATTCTTTTGAGAACATTTAAATGTATATACATCCATAATTTGTAGGCGAATTGCTAGTAGGTAATTTCATTTTTAAATGTGTTACAACTAATTGGTTTGTAGAGCAGTATTCCTATTGTTTCTATACTGGTTTCAGTTATTTCAATCACACAACTATAATTCAATTCAATATTAATAATTTGTTTGCACACAGTTAAAAAGTTCCAAGTATTGCTATGAATCACAAATATTTTCAATTACACATCAGTTATTTCTTTACACACAGTTCTATTTCTTCCAATTTGATTGGGCATGAGTCATTTGTTTACATACAGTTTAAATTTCAAACAGTTCTATTTGACCCGTACATAGAACCCTATCAGGTGCTACCACTCGGGGCGCGAGTGGTCCAGGAAGTAATGGCAATAAAGGCGTACTTAACGTTCCTTAAATCTCCAAAACTGGAGCTTCACCATCAGATTGTCTAGTGTCTTATCCAAGACGCTTGTTGGAGGGAGTTCTATCATTCTGCAAAGATGCATTCGGCGGATTCTAGAGCCCCAGTCGACTGGGTACAATTTGATATTTTGTATTATGTTGGGTATCACCCACCTTTTCAGCATAATTAACTGTTCCATCTGCCATATATGGCAGTAGCGGAGATCAATCTGAGAATAAGCCTACGAGTCAGACAAGAAGAGTTGTTCCTATTGTTGAAGTATATCATTACTCTATCACTAATCCTATGTCCTTATTACTAACAGTCTCTCTCTTGTAAATACTCTTTCCTGTAAATATAACTATTTTCCTCACATATCGTGGTTTGTGTTATCATTACTACAACTTGTGTTCACTAACCAGAAGACAACATATTATTACTATCTAACCTTAATTATTTCACAATGATATGGTCGCAAGGAACTATACCTATCAAATCATAATTTTGTTTGCACACAATTATATAGCTTCAAGAAACTAAAAAAAAAAAAAAATTCAAGAAACTTGTCTTTGTACAAATAATTTAGAATTATATGGTAATAAGTACTCTAATATACGATTTTTAAACATATCTATTTGATACATAGATAGGACCCTAACAAGTACTTCCACTTCGAGTGACAGAGGAAGTGTCTGTATGGCAATGAAGTTCTCACGTTGACCAGAATTCTGAAACTGGAGCATGATCATCATATGCAGTTAAGTGTCATACCCAGGAAACCCTTTTAAGGGGTCTTATCGCTCTATAGAAGATATAATCAATATATTCTAACCCCTGTAAAAATGGCAGAAAGAAAATAGAATCAAAACAAAAAGAACAGGAACAAACAAAAAAACGAAAGAAAGAAACTACTGATGTGAAGGAGAATAGAAAAGATAAATTGAAGAAATATAAAAAAGGAATGAAACGCCGAGAGAGAACGAGAAAAAATATGAAGAGAAAGACAAACAGAAGAAAACATACATTTGAATTTGAGAGGCTAGAAATAACGAGATCAGAAAATGAAAAGTTAAATTGAAAAGAGAAAAAAAAAAAACAGCAACAAACAAAAAACACAATAAACAAAATCAATATTTGTTATCCGACGTGATTCCTTTTTACAATAAATTAATGTTGACTTCAATTTCGAAAACCAACGAGAGGGCAGTTCTGTTCAATAAATTTTACTGTGTGTTATGTTCACATCAAAATGGATTAGTTTTCTTTTAAGGGTGACTGAAGGTATTTATTCACCACCTACGGTTTTGAGATATGACATAAGGCTTTATTAAGAATAGGTGCCCCTATGGATGTATGTTTCCTGATAACCAGGCCCAAGAATTGCTTATTCTCGTCGGCATTCCTTTTAGGGGCGCTTTAGTTGCCAAGTCAGCCCATACCAATCTTTATATGAACGAAATAGGCTCCCTCGGAGGTAGATACCTTTAATTTAGCTGTTATTTTAAATAATGGTGACCAAGACGGACATCTATTAGTTGATTCAATGAAAGAGTTATTAATGGGCTTGAGGTGGGGGGGTTATGATTGCTTGCTTGATTTTTACAGCTTTTCAACCTATCTAGGCTTATTTTATGCTTTGAGGTTAAGGAATTGTGTAAATCTACATTTGTGTGCGGCTGTTTTTGCACAGTTACATGATATCAAGAATTCCTACCTGATACAGTATTTTGAACAATATGGTGAACTTCCCGTGGGGCACTAAAGAAACATGGAAGACAGTGACGTCATCATTATGTAACATATCCAGGTCCAAAAATATACGATCAAGATTCGAACACGTGAAATAGACATAGGGAATCCGAAATACACGACATTCACGAAATTGGGTCAGGTATGAAACTTTTATTCACCTTTTTGAGTTTAAAGGATTTCGACATGAGGAGAAAGAAACACAATCTTTCTATGCTGACTGCTTTTACATCGTCAGCTTTCAACCCAACCAATGCGCGGCGCCCGTAGCGCACAAAGTCGTCTGGCCTCGCCCAGCTCTGAATCTCGATTCTCTCGTTCGGAGGCAGGAACTCAACTCATTGCTTTTTCTCAAATGCCAAAATCCTCAGCCCACGCTTCCGGTGCGTGATGTCACTCATAACCCCTGGTCTCAATTCCTATCTGGGATTTTTATTTTGACATCTCTGAATGACACCTCCTCACCGCGTGCGCGTGAACACCTGCGTTAATGTTGCACCTAACTAACCCCTGCGCTAAGCGAAAGGTTCTCAGCCAAACAAAACCGAAAGGCACGATATATAAAACGAAATCCCTCCGCAATCAGATTACAGTTAGAGAGTTCGAACTCTGGTTACGTTATTACTGTAACTTTTGGACTAATACCCTTGGGAAAAGCATGAACCCCTTTATCCTTCACTTATAGATTAATACTACCACTACTATCCTTCTACAATGATGCTTTTTACATTAGAATAATCCACGAAGGTTTATATGCTATTGAATAAATAAACTTGAACAATTTTGAATGGTTTTAAGCACTTTTATCTAATACTAATAATTATATGGGTTCTAATAATTAATTCTATTTAATAATGATAATTTGTTGCTCAAATCTATATTGATTCAAGTAACTAATTACAGTCCTTAGTAAACAATCAAAGTGTAAAGTAACTTTTCTTAATACAAATAATTTGCACGTAGTTATATGGTTTCAAGTAACCAATGAGAATTCTTAGTAAACAAATATAAAGTTAGTAAGTAAAGTTGGCGACCGTAGCCGAAGGTGACCCGAAGGCTCCCTTTTAATTAGCTACTACACTGAGGTGTAGGGGAGGGCGCTACTCCATTCCCTGGATTGCTCCACTTTACCCTTGATACGCACCTTATATTGCTGAGTATTAAGCAAGGTGGTACCAAGTTCTATTTTTAAGTCTTTGGTATGACGCGACCTGGGATTGAACCCAGGTCTCCCGCAAGTAATTTTTTCAAAATACAAACGATTTCGTCAAATGGCATCAAATATCGGTATCGAATGATATATAGCGGGATAATGAAGCAGCATGACGCTTTTCCTTACAAAGTGAGTGACAGAGAGAGAGAGAGAAAGAAAAAGAGACTGAAGCAGCATGACCCTTTTCGTTACAAAAATATAAGTCTATCATCTTTATAAGTCGAAAGGTCCAAAATTTTGTGGGTAACAGAGAGAGAGAGAGAGAGAGAGAGAGAGAAAGAAAAACAGACTGAAGCAGCATGACCCTTTTCTTTACAAAAATACAAGTCTATCATCTTTATAACTCGAAAGGTCCAAAATTCAGTGGGTGACAGAGACACACAGAGAGAAAAAGAGAGAGAGAGAGAGAAAGAAAAAGGGACTGAGACACGAAGATGAAGGACGCGGATACAGACTGACGGAGGATTGTTCTATTGACCTTTCTTTAACCCACATTGTGATTCCATTTCATGGGCCTTACGTCCTTGCGTCCGTGACGAGCGGTTCTCAACCAGGTTCGACCAGGGACCACTTAGTCCCCTCCGTGGAAATTGTCGGCAGCTCTCCGAAACTCTTGACTGCCCGACCGACTGACTGACTAACTGTCTGACTGTGGGTGCCTATGTATAGATAATTTCTCAACCTCAGCTAGTTCCAGTTGTCAACCCACGTGACTCGCCTCTGGTTGTCAACCAACGTGAGATGTCGTCTTGTTTACACAGCTGGAACATCCTGTCCCAGAAATCCCTTCAATATGCAACACCAATACGAATAATTTTAAACCAATCTACTTCATCATTTGTTGGGACCCAAACAGGGCCTTGGATTTAATGACAATGATGAGGTACCCTTACTTCCAAATAGTTCCAGAACAAAAACCTCACCATCAGATGCAGTATAGTATAATACCCTGGCCACCTCTTTTTGGAAGGTCTTATCTTTCTGCAGGGGATACAGTCCGTATATTCTAGGCCCCTTCGACAGGGTGACAATATGTAAGATGTAATTTTATCATATATTATTTAAAACCAACGCTGATTCACTAATTAAACGGACTATTTCCTTGTTAAGTAAATTTTCCCCAAGTTTTTATATTTTCTACTTTTAAACATCCATCGTTGATTTAACATCACTAATATTATCCCTCACAGTTCTGATAATGGTCCATTAGAACCGAAAAACTATAGTGTCGACTTTGCTTCTTAATAAATCTCTCCTACTTGGATTACCTTGTTATCAAGTTTTCTCTATAACTGTCGGATAACACTGCATTATCTACTTTCATCATATATTATTCTATAAAAAATAAGATATGTAATTGAATGAAATGCGTTTTTATATGTTAGTATATGGAATGTTATTTTCTATTCTGTCATTAAAAAATTAGGCGTTTTGACGAAAAGTTAAATATCATGAAGAAAAACTTTCTATCCTTATGCTGGCAGCATCACCTTCAGTTGATAGGATATTGTTACTGAGGTTTAGGAACCGTTTTGATAATTTAAGATGGTCGTAATTAATTTCACTAATAGGAACTTTTAATACATGCATAATAAATACCCAATAAGTATCAACAAGTCTAGAAAAACATGTACTAAGAGGGAAACGGTGCAGACACATTTTCCTAGGAATAAGCATTATAGGTAAGGGGTACAAACATGATAAGTACACATTTCAATGTCAAAAACAGTTCAATTTCAAACAATTCAGTTTAGCACTATTACACAGGTTTAAAGTTAAAAAATGGTCTTTTTCAAACAATTCAGTTTAGCATAAGTACACAGGTTCAATGTCAAACGTATTTCTATTCAAACCATTCAGTTTATTATTACTACACATGTTCAATGCCAAAACATTTCTATTTCAAACAATTAAGATTAGTATACAAAAGCAATTCTATATCAAACAATTCAGTTTAGCATAAGTACACAGTTTAGTTCTGGGCAAGAATAGTAGGTGTAAAACATTGGATTAATGGTCCATAGATGGTCTAGGAGCTAAACTAATGTTATACTGCATGCACCAACTTTTAAGATAACCATTTCTAAATCAGATGCATTAAAACGGCAGTTTGCAATCTGATTTAGGACAGGAAATATCCACCTCATCTTTATTGCACTGCCCTATAGCAACTGCATTTTGATGAGAGGAAACTTCTTGATGATGGCCAGATACTACGTGTTAATTTAAAGAAAACTTGTGGCGAAGGAATATATATATATATATATATATATATATATATATATATATATATATATATATATATATATGCGGCACCTCTTTTGTTAAACTAGTAGGTTGATGTGGCAATCATAAATCTTGATGATATCATGTCACCTGTCAAAAAATGACGATGTACACTTCACAGCCATTTCAGCAAACTCCATAAACGGTACTGGTTGTTGCCCAACTATCACAATATATTTTAAAATAAGAAAGAATAACAAGGTCCATACACACACACACACACAAACAACAACAACAACAATGCATTCGCCATATATATATATATATATATATATATATATATATATAACATTCTTGTGCAGTTTCTGTTTAGCTTTCTCTCTATATCGCGTAACAGCTATATATATATATATATATATGGAGAGAGAGAGAGAGAGAGAGAGAGAGAGAGAGAGAGAGAGAGAGAGAGAGCCGTTTCACTATATAGAGAAAAGGCTAAACAGAAACTGCACAATTATGTTACGAATTATTTTAAACAAATACTCGAACCCGCACGCAAGCGAAAAACAGCTGCACAGCCACTTACCTACATCTCCAAAAGCATTAAAATAAGACTAGCAAGACATACGGGGAACTACTGGAGAAGTAAGTACGAAATAATGAGTGATGTTTTGACACATCAAGAAGAAATGACCTTCAACAGATTTGTGTGGACACTGGATGTAGTCTGGAGGACCTACCGAGAGCAATGATTGGGATGAATGGCAAGAGAGTCAGGGAAATCCGTGCTAGCAGCGCGACTTGATGGTGATAATGATGATGGTGATGATGATGATATATGAGGCGTTTCAGAAAAACTGATATCTCTTTGTAATCTATTGGCCAATTCTCGTGCAAATAACCTCATATAAAGTCAGTATTTGTACAAACAACTGAAAATGTTATGTTTGATAACTAAACGCCTTTTATTTCCAGTTAATGACATTTCTATACCAAAAAAAAGAAAAACAATTAACTTTTAAACACAGAATTTAAATTTCTTTCTACACATGTTGTTAAAATTTGAGGTTATTTAAACGAAGTT
Source organism: Sepioteuthis lessoniana (assembly GCA_963585895.1). Classification (NCBI taxonomy): domain Eukaryota; kingdom Metazoa; phylum Mollusca; class Cephalopoda; order Myopsida; family Loliginidae; genus Sepioteuthis; species Sepioteuthis lessoniana. Next base: position 52,051,663 of record OY757937.1, on the reverse strand, counting down.
ATTAGATTATGTTATGGTCAAGGGGGTGTTGAAATGATAACAAGATTCAGAAATGAGTGATAAAAATATATTGAAAGAAGAGGGTACATACATAAATGATAGCTGGGAGAAACCTCTCCTCAGCTTAACACAATCATGAAACATTACTTCCGTTCTTGGTGACGGCTCGGCCGAGACTGCGAAAAAAGGGAGCTTAGCCGGTACGTGTCACATGAGGACGTGTCCATCTGTAGGGAAGACACCCCCAACAATCATGAAATGCGAAAAATTTTACAGTGTATATATTAAGTAGTATCATAAATAATTTCCGTTTTTTATAAACAAGTGGTAACTAGGAATTTAAAATTTCCAATTTTTAAAACGCTGTCGGACATAATCTGATTGAAGAGCACCTTCATTAACCATTCTTATTTTAGCTGTGCATAAGAGTGCATCATAATTTTATCTGTGGTCTAATACCCCTAATCTGGAAGTGTACCATATTCACATCGAATGTTGGCAACATATATACATAATGTTCATAATGTTAGAACATATAAAGAACATAGGAATCTCGAAATTCGAAAACACATAACGACTTCTCGTTCAGGTATGAAACCTTTTTATTAACATTGAGTAAAAGGTTTCGACATAAGGAGGAGAGACACAACCTTCTATGCTGTCTTATTCATTTGGCCCCCATCTGGAGCGGCCCCCATAGGGCGCAAGTACGCCTCGCGTCTGCGAGCTCCAAAAGTCGAACCTCCTCGTTTGACGTCTAGTATTCAACTCTCTAACTTACTTCAAATCTCCACAAACCTCTGCGCGTTTCCGATGCATGACGTCACGCGCACCTCGTTACCCGTTTCGTCTCGGACTATTGTGACATCTTAGTGACACCTCCATCCACCCGCGCGCGCCCGCGTAAACACCTGCCTCAATGTTTGCACCTAACTAACCCTTGTGCTGAGCCGAAAGGTTTTCAGCCTAACTAAACTCAAAGGCATGGACCGAAATCCTTTGGCCATTACGTTACAGAAGAACTAAAAGAGCATGTTCGACATAAAATGATTTGGATGTTTAGGAATTAAACAAAAACGTCTTAGACATAGCCAAGAAAATCTGTAATGTCAATGGCTAAGACATTATTATAAAGTAACTCTGAAACTGGTTTTTAAAGTTTACAAGCTAGACGAACCAGACATGCTGGAAAACTATACAAGCTAGACGAACCAGACATGCTGGACGCTGCTGGAGAAGCAAGGACGAGATCGAAAGTGATGTGCTCTTGTGGACTCCCGCATATTGCCAATCAAAAGCAGGAAGACCAGCTCGAACATACATACAGCAGCTATGTGATGATACGGGATGTAACCCTGAAGACCTGCCGGAGGCGATGAATGATAGGGAGACGTGGAGAGAGAGGGTCAGGGATATCCGTGCTAGCCACACGACATAATGAAGATGATGATGGCGATACGTCATTGTAAAATAAACTCAGACCAGGAAGCTCATCAGACCTCAATCTGGAGGCTTTAAGATATTTGGTGGAATGCAAAACTACCCAATAATTAGCATCTTACCTCAAGAAATTCCAAATCATAATCTCGGGCCACTTGGAAATGATAGGAAAAGTAAAAAAGCTGGGAATTTGGTGTCCTCATACTCTTAGTGGGAAAAATAAGGAAGATTGTGCATCAGTAGTGGAAGTCAGCTTTCAAGGATACATTTTCAGGTGACGAAAAATAGGTCGTCTATATTATGGTTCAATGCAAAAGGTAGTGGATTGACAAGGATGAATTTCCGCTGCCTACGACAAAGGGAGAGCTTCATGAAAGAAAAGTCATACTGTATGTATGGGGTTATCATCCCTGCATTATATATTTTTAAGAATATCAACAGCAATTAGAAGGTCAATGCAGATTTATACGCTCAATAGTTGCACGAAAAGGCTTCTTAGAGACCACACTGCTCTCGACAATTGTAGAAACACTATGTTCTACGGGATAATAAAAAGGTAAATTTGGTGACCGTAGTCGATGGTGACTTGAAGACTCCCTTTTTAATAGCTACCACACGGAGGTGTAGGAGAGGGAGCTACTCCATTCCCTGGATTGTTCCACTTTACCCTTGACCGTTACTTCATAATGCCGAGTGTTAAGCAAGCCGGCATCAAGTACAATTTTTTTAGTTTTTGGTATGTTCTCGATCTGGGATTGAACCCTAGTCTCCCGCATCATTGGGAAACACTGTACACATTAGGCCAATGGCCAAGGATAATACGCAAGGCTATAATGATGTAGGAAAAATATTCGACTTTGGCAGGTCCATACACCATATTTACTATACCTTGTACCACATGGTTGACTTTTTATCGTTTTCTTTCTTTTTTTTTCGTCCTGAACAAAATATCGTGAATAACAAATGGAAATTTACTAAGCTTTTAGCTCAGATGTGGCACAAGGCCATATGAAAGGGGCACCCAATGAGACTCGAACTCAGTCGTGTAGGTTTGCTAGTCGAGCTTGCTAACCCTTACACCGCCAGAAGCGCCTAGTCGTGAATAACAAAAGATTTTCTCAAGAAAATCAGATGAAAACATTTATAAGCATCTTTGTGCTCGAAAACAGCTGACTTTTATTGGAGAGGAATCAATAAGCTTCCTGATAAATGACAAGAGATGATTAAAAAAAATACCAGACATACTAGAGATTGGAACTAATTCATTGATGAATTATTCATAGAGAAGTAATAATTTACTAAAACGAAAATTATTTATGACTCTAGCCAATATGCATCATTCTTTTAGTCATTCTCTGCATTGACGTGACCATCACGAAGCCTGATTTTATGTACATTTAGAAAGTAAAAGTATTCGGATTTTTCGTTTAGAAATCTCAAATATCCTCATCAGTATCGTTTCACCTGTTAACAAATGACATGGCAAACCTCAACCTTATTTATCTGTTGACTTAGAAATCTCAAATCATAAATGTCCTTATCAATAACTTTTCACCTGTCAAAAGGTGACCTTGCACAACTGTAGCTTATTTACCCCTGTTGACGAAAAAATTATAAATCTCCAATGTCCTTATAAGAATCGTGTTACCTGTAAACAGATAAACTTACTCGTTTCTGCCTTATTTACCCTTTCTGAAACTATATGAATGAAAGTAAAATAAAGGCCACGACAGAGGTGGAGGTCAACATAACCCACTTGCCAAGATGGTTGATTGTATTCATCTTTTTTTATTATTTGGTTTGGTCAGGCAGTGAGTTTTTCAAGTGGCTGTTAAGTTAGATAAAGTCTTTGAGTTGAAATGTAAGTCAAATTGGAAAGTTCAAGCGAATGCACCACTGACCAACATTGAAAGGACAAATGTAAACAAAATGGATTCATGTCTTGTTACAGATTTTCTCTTTTTGTCGTGCTACTGTTTACAATCTGAACATCTAAAAGTATATTCGGATAATAAAGCAACAATTTTCTATAAAAATATTGGATGTATTACTGTTATATCAACATGTTCCATTAAGAAAATTAATTGTTGACGGAGAGTTCTTCTTGACTTTGAGTTGCCAACAACCCATCAACTTTGTTCCAATGAATCACCAGGACCGTTAGAAAAAAGTTCCGGATGGATTGTATCATTTTTTATCAGTGGATCTTCCAAAAACGTGGGCACAGAGGTGATTGATAATCAAATTACCTGGAAACGCATTTGCCACCGTTACCAGGATAAAACCAAAATAAAAGTACCAGGCAAGGATAATATAACATCTGGTATCGTGACAATATATTGTTAAATTCGGTAATGGTGCCGTGAGAGAAAAGTATCACATTTAGCACCGTTACCAGGATAAGACCAAAGTAAAAACAGTCACATCTATAATATCATATTTGGCGCTTGGTTTGGTTTGTTTGGTTTGATGGCATATCAACCTTTGTAGGTTATTTAACGCCAAATCCATTTTTATGTAAATAATCAGTTCTATTGTAAATAGTTCAGTTTAGCATAAGTACACAATTTAATTGTCAAAAACATTTCCATTTCAAACTATTCAAGCAGTTATATGTAACAATTCAGTTAAGTGTAAATGAAGTTTTAATGTCGAAAAACAGTTCTATTTCAAATAATTCAGTTAACCATGAGCACGCAGTTTAAGTGTAAGTACGGTTTAATTGTCAAAAACGTTTCTATTTCAAGCTATTCAGTTTACTCAATTCATTTTAGCATAAGTATGCTGTTATTTCTATTTAACCCATAGATAGGGCCCTATCAGGTGCTACCACTCCGGGCCAGAGTGGACCTGGGTGCGATGGCAATGAAGGGGCACTCCGCATTACCCAAAGCTCCAGCATTGCTGGAACCTAACCATCAGATTGTTTAGTATCATGTCCAGGACACTCGTTGGGTTGTCAGTGTATTCTACAGCCCCAGCTGACTGGGCAATGTATATTTGGCGCCGTCACCAGGATGAGATCAACAATTATTATTACATTTGGCACCACAATTATAGTGCACAATGGTATTACATTCGGCGCTCGTATAGGTGTTGCTATCGGTGACCATGCCCAGAAACTAGTGCTACTAATACTACCGTACATATGTGAGAGTACTACAAATTGTGCTGTGCAAGCATATGGTCGCATCCGTAAACACAAAGCACATTGCTTTTCCTTCAAATGTTACACCAAATCATATAGCAATTTCATGAACTTAACTTCAACTGCGTACTAATGCTAAACAGAATTGTTTAAATTGGAAGTGTTTTTAACATTGAAATTGTACTTATGCTAAACAGAATTGTTTAATATAGAAGCGTTTTGACATTTAACAGTGTGCAAACAAAATCGATACTTATAATAAACTGGTTGAATTAGAACTGTTTGAATAAACTGGATAACTTGAAATAGAAATGTTTTTGACGATTAAACTGTGTACTTCTGCTAAACTGAATTGTTTTAAATAGAACTGATTATTTGTATGAAAATGGATCGGGCATTAAATAACTGTTGGGTTGTCTCCCCTACAGATGGACTCGCCCTCATGTAATATATACCGGCTAAGTTCTCGTTTGAGCAGTCTCAGCGAGACGTCACCAAAAACAGTAACAAGTCGTGTCTGGTGGGAGACAGCGACAAATAAACGTCACCAAGAACGGTAATATTCATGATTGTGTTAAGCTGAGGAGGTGTTTCTCCCAGCAATCGTTATTGTATGCATAATTTTCCTTCAATATATTTCCTATCACTCATTTCCGAGTCGTGTTATCATTTGAACCTCGCCTTGACCATAACAATAATCTATAAAGGTTGATATGCCATGAAATCCAAACAACCAAACCCATACATCTAAGTTCAGTTGTTGAATACTTAATGTTAGTATTAAGTGTTAGTAATGTACGTATTGTTTTACTAGGTTGAGTCAAACGTTTTCCGATATTTTGGTACGTGCTAGTTTACTGCATTTATACCACGTGACCTTTGCAGTTCAAGCTACATGACGTACCCATTATGGTTTGTAGTATCATAGTAGTTAGTGCGTCGTATGTGATGATGAATGTGAAGCACAATCTAATTTGAGAACCTATACGTTACCAGTTCAAACGCGGCTTTAATATCAGGGTTGCAGCCAAAATCAGATTGTTATACTAATAATGAAGGTGCATTTGATCGCATTACAATTACTACATGGTTCAAGAAAAGACCTCTATAATCAGGTACGGTCAGATAGGTCTAAAGCTCGTTGATTCATAGTAATGATCTAAGCCATAGAGGCAAATCGGTAGAGTAGCACACGGAGAGTATCAGGCAAACTCGGAATCCCAGAGTCAAACTTTTTTTTTTTACTTTTACATCCTCTGCAAAAAGCATCAGGTGTTGCCAAATTGTTCAGCCTTTTACTAAAATATTGCACAGCCGAGTCGGTTGGGGCTCTAGAATATACCGACTGCATCTCTGCAGAGGAGTAAGAATTCCCCAACGAGTGTCTGAATATGACATTAAACAATCTAATAATGAGGCTCCAGTAATGATGGATTACCCCTTCATGCCATTGAATTAAATTATTGTTAAATAGTCATACTTGAAACATTTATCTGTGTTCATATTAAATTATTAATGTGAGCATCACTTGAAACCCCGAAGCTTAATTTCTGAAACTAAATCCCACCCTCTGCTGGGACTGTAGAATACACCGACAATATCGCTGTAGAGGGGGTAAGACTCCCCCAACGAGTGTCCAGTATATGACACTAAACAACTTGATACTGAGGCTTCCATCCTGGAGCTTTGAAGAAAAATAGAGTACCCATGCGTTATCATTGCTCCCAGATACACTCTGGCCCGGAGTGGTAGCATCTGAAAAGGCTTTATCTATGTGTCAAATAGAACTGTCTGATATTTAAACTGAGTGCAAGCAAATGACAGATTAAATTGAATTGCTAGAAATAGTACACTTTGCCCATTTCTCTGTGTGTAAACAAATGACTGATGTTTAATGGAATTGTTAGTCAGACATTGCAATACTTGGAACCATGTACAAACTAATGAGAAATTTTGAATAGAATAAGTAAACAAAGTTGGTGACCGTAGTCGGGGGTGACCAAAAGGCTCCCTTTTCAATATCTACTACACCGAGCTGTAGGGGAGGGCGCTATTCTTTTCCCTAGATTGCTCCACTTTACCCTTGATACGTACCTTATATTGCTGAGTCGTAACCAAGGAGGTATCAAGTACTTTTTTAAAAGTCTTTGGTATTATTCCACCTGTGATTGAACTCAGGTTTCCCGGACTATTGGGGAACACTCTTAGTTTAAAAAATCAAAACTTAAAACTCTTCACTGAGTCCGAAAATTGAAATTTTGGTATAATATAGCAATATTTGGAATCAATTTGACTGTGTGCAAAAGAATTGCTTTGAATAGAATAATTAGTGTTGAATAGCAATACTTGTAACCAGTTAACAGTATGAAAAGATTAATTAATATTGAAGAGATAATTATTAGTGTTTGAGAGAAATACTTGAAACCAATTATCTTTGGGCAAAAGAATGAGGTTAGCTTTAAAAATGTTACTTAATATATATGTATGAACAAAATGTGTCATTACATCACCTAAAAGGTTTGAAATGAAATAAAACCCAACCAAACTAAAACAAAAAACATTACAAAACATTTGACTCATCCTTGTGAAGGGTGAGATTATCGGTTTGATTAGAGTGTAACAACATGACCATTGGTCTAATAAGTTGAGTGTTCGCCAATGGTCCAGGGTTCGATCCCAGGTCGAGTCATACCAAAGACTATAAAATTTCACATAGCACTAATACCCTTGGGAAAGGTATGAATCCAATTATTCTCCCTCCAGCTATGGGTAAATAGGAGGGCAGACTAGGTTCTTCAGCCTTGGTGAGGCAACTAGTCTAGGAGAAAGTAAACTGTGAATTCAAACCTGTTAAACTCCGCTTAAAAATTGACCTTTTGTCATATCCTGCCCGAGCGGAGGGGTTGGTAAATATGATAAATGGTACTTAATTCCATCTTGCTTAGCACTCAGATTTATAAAGTAAAAATCAAGGTTAAAGTGGAGCAATCCGGGGAATGGAGTAGCATTCTCCCCTACGCCTCGGTGTGGTACATATTGTAAAGGGAACCTTGAATCACCCTCAACTACGGCCGCCAATTTTACTTTTTACTTTTTATTCAGCAGTTTTGTGTCACGTGTTCGGCAGTTGCTTTTTGGAGATTCTCTGTATGAATGAAGTAAAATGAGAAATAGGAAAAAAGTTTGAAAAATGTCTCCTCGGTGGCAGGATAGGGAAAAATGCGAAGATTCTTGAAAATGCGATATAGAAAACGAAATACCAAGTCAGCTTTTTATCAATTTGAATTAGAAAGCAAGAACCGAAGAAAAAAAAATGCTCGTCACAATGATGATAAATAAGAACTTGTTACATAAATCCAGTCGAGTTCTTTCCTTTCTTTTTTTTTTTTTTTTTTTTTTTCGGTTAAGGCAGAGAAGGCCGAGAAGACCGAGACAAAATAAAAAAAGGAAGATGGGGGAACGGTTTGCGATAAAATAAACTAAATTGTTAAAAAAAAAGAAAACAAAATTTAGATAGAGATTAAAACTCAGCTGAATTCAATCTCATCTTCAACTTTTGATGATTAAACATGAAAAAATGTCTAAGGGAATAAATTCATCAAAAGATAGAGGGATGAAATATAACCAAAAAAATAACAGCGCTTCGATTCGAAACAGTTCCTGAATTCTAAATAGCAAAGATTAAAAGAGAGATAGATAGATACATAATAACACGGGAGAGACAGAGAGAAAGAAGGTGAGAGAAATAAAGATTTTATATGTATATATAAACAGATACATATGAAGATTATCTATCTATCATCCCTCTCTCTCTATATATATATATTTGTGTGTGTGTGTGAAGAGAGAGGGAGAGAGAAGAGAGATGAATACTTTATATATACATATATATATACACAAACGAAGATAGATAGATAGATTGACTCAGACAAAGAAATATAGATTTGAACTATATAAATATATATATAGTCAACCACAGACAGACTGTTTCGTTCTATCAGAACTCTTCAGTGTGGCTAGACACGCTGGACGCTCGGGATCGAAACCCGTCCAACTTTACCTGAGACAAAGTTTCAGACCACTCGGCCACCAAGCGGACCACGTTGGCTAAGGGAATTTTAAGGTATTTTTATTTTTAGAAACAGCAGCAGCCTTTGTTTACATTTTTTATACCCTATCGGCTACCTGAGTGCTCAATTCTTTCGAAGAGCTTTGCATTACGCTAGCGGCGGCCGGCACTTCTTTCGCCAGAGAGCTCAACCCCCATGGGGGAGCATATATTGTCATCCTCAGACAGACTGTTTCGATCTATCAGAACTCTTCAGTGTGGCTAGACACGCAGGACGCTTGAAGCCGGAATCGAAACCCGTCCAACTTTACGTTAGACTGTGTTTCAGACCACTCGGCCACCAAGCGGACCACGTTGGCTAAGGGAAATATCGACATAGATTGATAGATAGATAGATCTAATGGATCAACAAAGATCGATAGATACTTAGAGATAAACAATTTACAAATAAATACAAAGAGAGAAAGAACATATGAAGATAATATCTACACACACACACATATATACATATATATATATATATATATAGAGAGAGAGAGAGATAAGAAACTTTGTTGGTTTGTTACCCCTCTTTAGGGGATACAGTCAACTTATTCTATCAGGGCAAGCAATTTATTTGTCTTTCGTGGTTTAGCCCGGTTCCAAACCAACTAATCTTGGTAAGGGCTAATAACAGAAGAATAATCTAGCACCACTCCACAGGTTATTCGATCACCGTTCTTTGCCAAGACAAAAGGTTCTATTACCCCTTATTATTTACCAATTTTTAGGGATGGGAAGTACCAAATTTATGCCATCACACCAAACTTATCTCCAGTACAGATAGGTAGATATAAATATAGATTCATATATGACCCTGTTCATTCTTAATATGTTCATTTAATAATAGCAAAGATTTTTTTTAAAGTATTTTTCTCAGAATTTTCTCGGGAATATAAATTCTGTATTGTTTGGACTTATAAAAAAGTAAAGTTGGCGACCATAGTCGAGGATGACCCGAAGGCTCCCTTTTCGATAGCTACTACACCAAGGTGAAGGGGAGGGCGCTACTCCTTCCCTCGATTGCTTCACTTTACCCTTGATCCGTACCTTATAATGCTGAGTGTTAAGCAAGGAGGCATCAAGTACCATTTTTTGAGTCTTTGGTATGACTCGACCTGGGATTGAACCCAGGTCTCCCGGGCCATTGGCGAACACTCTAACCGCTAGGCCAATGTCCGGTATTTGGACTTATAGCAAACATTATTTCAGTCGATCCAAAATATTTGTTTTGCAGCTATTTAAAATGGTGGCAAATTAGTCAGAGTTATCCACGGTTGAACAGAGGTCTCAAATAAAATTAAAAAAATTTAGTGACCGACAAGTGCAAATCATGAGAAATTTGCTGAAGAATGTGTGCGGTGAATGGATAAATGTTTAAGTCAAGAAGATATTTACAAATCGATTAAATGAAACATATACAAATATACGGATATGTAAAACATTCATATGCACAGAAATCCCGAAACACTGACGATTTTTTTTAGTTCAGGTACGAAACGTTTATTAACTTTTTTTGGACTTTTAGGTTTTGACACAAAGAGAGAGAGACACACAATGTTTACTATGCTAACTGTTCCCACATCGCCCTCATTCAACTCCCCAGCTGAATTGCCCGGTCAAGAGTTCAATCTCCACTAAATGGCCCAACAAACGCGCCGCGCATCCCGTAGCCCCCAGCTGGACTGCCCTCACCCAGGTTCAAATCTCAACTAACATCTTCTTTCAAAAATCACCAAAATTCCCAGCCCATCGCTTCCGGGCATGACGTCATTCACAACCGAGTCCTATTTCCTATATGGGGTTTTTATCATGACATTTGTGATTGTCACATACACTGCGCGGGAGCGTGAACATCTGCACTAAGAGCCGAACAGTTCAAAGCCTAACCAAACAGAATGATAACATATAACCAACAAAAAATGATAATAAAAAAAAGAAATCATTCCGCAATTATATAACATAAACACGGGTTTTCAAATTCGAGCCTGACTTGAAAATACAGTCCATGAAGTGAAAACAACCGACTCTCCGGTAAAGAAAAATTCTCGGATTGAGCGGTCAGTCAAGAACATAGTCTTCTGCCCGCGTAATTATTTGTATTAGATTAGAATACATGGAACCTATATAGAGTTAAAATCTTTTATTATTGATTGAAATACATTGAACCATATAACTGTGTTCAAAAACATACTTCAAAAAGAGCATTTGTGTGCAATTGTTTATAAAGACATTTTCTTTCTTTCTAATTATTCTTGCTCCAATTGAATTGATATAATTTCTGGATACTCGGGATAAGAGTGAACCTAGAAGTAATGGCAATGAAGGGGTAATTACTACCTCCTCAGATATTCAGAAATGAAGCCTCGACAGTAGAAACGATTAAATATCATATAGGGACACTCCGTTTTGGTATAGGTTTTACCTCACTCTTGTAGACATGTTGCCCAGTCGGCTGGTAGTGTAGAATACACCAACAGCCCTTCTGCAGAGGGGAACGAACCATTATGGGATACACATTTTTTCTAGTCTTAAAATAAGCAATACAAACATACTTAAGAACATTCTAGAAATTTAGGATCAAAACTGCATTAGCATTTAAGTTACATTTTTATATTTTTCAACCAATCAGCAAAAAACATAGAATAGAACATTCTAGAAAAATAGGATCGGAAGTGAACTAACAGGAAATATTTGAGCTCGAAAATAAAATAGTAAAATACAAATCTGATTGGTCAATAAATGTCTACGCGCCAAAATTTTAGGACGAATCTTTGATCCACTTGTAGGATATAAATAACACAGAGTTAGGGAGCCATTCACACAAACCTAAAATACAGACTTACACGAAGACTAAGACAACACCACAAGCCACTAAGCCAGTAATGCAGAAGCCAAATACTGTGTCCGACAAATTCCTTTCCTTCCTCAACTAAAGTTCATGACCTAACTTCAGATGGTCGCGAATTACATTCAAAAGAAAAACCCGACAAACTTTCTATCATCAACGCGACACGCTGTCGCCACAATCATAAAACAAGACATGAACTTAATGTAAGTAAGAACGACTTATCTACGGACTTCGTTAACATACACACATCTTTAAACACATTTATTTTCTTCTTGCCAAACTTTATTTTCCAAAAGGCCATTTACACATCATGTATTTTATTTGTTTTCATATTCTGTTAAATGCATATTAAATTGTTTGTTGTTTAATGATCGTTGTGTTCTATTCCATTTTTTTTACGCGAATGTAAAGTTTTGTGTTGTATTTGTGGAGGGAATAATTTAGAGAGCAATACCAGTAAAGTACGGAAGCACATCTACTCAAATAACCAAAATACATACAACCCCCACACCATCAACAAGTTTTCTGCATATGACGCTAAACAGTCTGATGGTCCTATTTACCAACCCCTCCGCTCGGGCAGGATATGACACAAGGTCAATTTTTAAGCGGAGTTTAACAGGTTTCAATTCAGAGTTTTCCTTCTCCTAGACTAGTTGCCTAAACAAGGCTGAAGCACCTAGTCTGTCCTACTATTTACCCATAGCTGGAGGGAGAGTAATTGGATTCATACCTTTCCTAAGGGTATTAGTGCTATGTGAAATGCAATCAGTCTCGTCCAGGATTTGAACTCGTGTCGCCGTGTTCATTTCCTACGACGATAATAAACAGTCTGATGGTGACGGTCCAATGATGCTGGTACTTTGAAGAATGCAGGGTACTCCTTCATTTTCTATCAATCCCAGGTCCACTCTGGGTCGGAGTGGTACACCTAATAGGGGCTTATTTATGGGTTAAAAGAACTAAACTTATGCTAAACTGAATTATTTGAAATATAACTATTTAAATTAACAGAAAAGTTTGAAAAAGAAATGTTTTTGACAATTAAACTAAGTACTTACATTTAAACATATACATATGCTAAACTGAATTGTCTGAAATGGAACTGTTTTTGTATGCTAAACTGAATTGTTTGAAATAAAACTGTTTTTGACATTGAAACTGTACTTACGCTAAACTGAATTGTTTAATGTAGAACTGTTTTGACTTTAAAATGAGTGTAAACAAAAGCTATACTTATACTAAACTTAATTGATTGAATTAGGACTATTTGACTAAACCGAATAGCTTGAAATAGAAATTAATCTATGTACTCATGCCAAACTGAATTGTTTTAAATAAAACTGATTATTCGTATAAAATGGATCTGGCATTAAATAACCTTCAAGAGTTGATATGCCATAAAAACCAACCAACCAACTTCTAGGGATACACTCAGCGTATTCTTAGCCTCACCAAGAGGACATTGAGAGGTTTCTAATTTGTTGTAAAAGGTCTTTATTCAAGCATTCGAAAAAAAGTACTGAAAAGTGGATTTCAAGTGCGAAATGTATAATTATTCATTCCCTTTTGGGAATAGAGCAACATGTGCCGATTGAAAAAAAAAACTCTTACAAACTGCAAATAATGTTATCATGGCAATGATCCATTCCCTTTCAAACTAAGGAGAGGAAGGTAGAATATGCTGACAGCATCCTCTACAGAGGAGTAGGACGGGGGATTCTCTGAGGAGTAATGGCTAGCGTGCCGCACTGTGACATCGTAGTGAGAGATTTCAGGCTCCATTAAGACTATTACCTTCACCTTTGGACTAAAACCTTTGGGAAAGGTATTAACTCCCTTATCCACCCCCCGACAATGGGACTTATAATAATACAACTGTTCTTCTAGAAGGATGGTTTTGGCATTAACTAAGCCTCAAAGACTGATATCCTATTAAACAATGGTTTGGTTTCTTTGTTTAATGGCATATCAACCTTTGTAGATTATTTAATGCCAAAGCCATTCTCCTAGAAGAACAGTAGTGGTACTATTTAACCCATAGCTGGGAGCTATTAAACAAAGAAGCCAAAAAATGACCAGAGGGATAAGACTCCCCGCCAATATAATTTTTCACTGATCTGTTTGATAGCTTAATGAAACCCTGAAAAGCACTACCAACTAGGATAAGGATGGATCTGAGAGTATTGTAATCTGTGAGATAAATCAAAAGTTTAAGAAGTTTTTTGTGTTTTTGGTCGAATTTTTTTTAATGTGGCTCTGGAAGATTTATACTTAGTATAATAAATAAAACCATTTTGGTGCTCAACTTGTTTCACTATTAATAACACTTTTACGGTGAGAAATAAATAAAATTTAACAATGGCCAAATACTTTTGACTGGTAAAGTTGGGGACCGTCGTCGAGGGTGACCTTAAGGTTCTCTTTTCGATAGCTACTACACCAACGTGTTGGAGAGGGCACTACTTCATTCCCTTGATTGCTCCACTTTACCCTTGATCCGTACCTTATAACAATGTTAAGCAAGGAGGCATTAAGTACCATTTTTTTAGTCTTTGGTATGACTCTAACTATATATATATATATATATATATATACTCCCCTACCCCCGTAGAGTTGAGTTCTCTGGCGAAGAAGTAATCGTGTTGCCATTAGCGTTCATTGCAAGCCTCTTCGTAGATGAATTGAGGTCTCGGCAACCGTTGTAAATAGTAATTGTGATTCGTAACCGTTTAAAATTTATTTCACAAGGGCACCTCGGGTAGTGTAATGGTTAGCAAGCTTGACTAGCAAACCTGCAAGAGTGAGTTCGAGTCTCATTGGGTGCCCCATTCAATCGGCCTTGTGCCACATCGAAGTAAAGAGCTTCGTAAATTACAAATTTATTTCACAGCTTATGTCTGCTCGTGGCTGAATGGTTAGAAGCTTTCTCTTGGCGTTTGAGTCAACGGGGTTTCGATCCCAGCTACGGGAAGATACTGTCTAACCACACTGATGAGTTCTGATTGAACGAAACAGATCTGTCTGTGGATGACTATATATATATATATATATATATATATATATATATATATATATATATATATATATATACTAACAAATATATATGAAAATTGGGACCGATAAATACATACAGACAGACAGACAGACTGAGTCTGATGAACAGACAGAGGGAGATGAAATGGATGAGAATAGATACTTATAAATTTGAACATATATAGATAAATATATGGATACAGTTATGGGAACAGAGATCGATATAAACAAACAGGAAGATTTATAGGTTTTGAAAGATATTTATATATATATATATATATATATATATATATATATATATATATGTATGTATGTATGAAATTAAAAGTAGCACAAAACAGCCCCAACTCACAAAAGTATTAATCCGAAAGGATGTACGTAGGTTCAATCTTAGCTACTTCTGTCGTTATTCTGAAGGGTCAGATAGTGTAGCATTTATCGGCACGGAAAATGGGATTCGTGTCTGCTTTCACCCCCCCTCTCTCTCTCTCTCTCTTCTATTTCTCACACAGAGGCTCAGTCTCACTCTTAATATATCTAATTGTATTTTACAATGAAGACGATACCTTAATTTATATAAAGAAAGTTATGTTTCTGTCTTTTTTTTCCTTTTCTGTCTGCCTGTCTGTCTCACACCTACCCACACGCTACAAACACACACACACTTTCTCTCTGGGAGTCTTTCGAAACGAGTTCAAAAGAAACCTGATTCTATATCTGACGCCAAATGTACCAACACTGGGGTTGCTGTATAACTATGAAAAAAAAACATTACCCATTTCACAACCCAAAACATCCATAGTTTATATCAAATGTCTTGAAATAGAATCGATTATTTCTCCATAAATTTATATTAATACAATATACGGAAGTATTATTGTGAGAGTTCTGGTCTGCAAGTCAATTTGTCGCGAAATCATTCTGTTTGGACCTCCGTTATAATTCAATTAATGTCCAACCTTCTTTAGGGAGGATGGCAATATATATTGAGCTTGAAAAAGTTTTAAACTAGACGAGCAAATGTAAACTATTTCGTATGAGGTTTATTTCTTCCCAGTGCCCATAAAAAAACACAATAAAACATTGGTGCGGGTGTACATATGTCTACATAACAGAGGGAGACAGATCGAAAAAAAAAGTCGATTCGTCAGCGTTGGCTAAGTGTCGCGTTTCAATTGATCTACTGGGGAAATAAATCAAACATTTTATTTATTCTCTCATACATGGCTAGTGTACACATGCTGACAAAAGTGACGGCATTTATGAAATCAATATTCAATTAAGTTATTACTATTATTAAGATAATCAATTTGCAAGTTTTCAAATATTCTTCTTCTTCTTCTTCTTCTTCTTCTTCTTCTTCTTTTTCTTCTTCTTCTTCTTCTTCTTCTTCTTCTTCTTCTTCTTCTATTATTATTATTATTATATATTTACTAGAGTTTGTCACATCAGCGTTAGCTGATGGTCTTTCACTAGAGTTTGAGTGACAGCAAGTCTACTCAAGTCTCCAGGACTCTTCTCAATATTCTGGCCGTTCTCAATAGAGAAGTAGTTTGGATGGTCTCCACTTGTCCACCAACTTCCAAGTTCTCCAGTCCCTTTAGTAATCCGTTAGTTACTGTTCCAAACGCACCAATTATTATTATTATTATTATTATTATTATTATTATTATTATTATTATTATTATTATTTCACTCTTGCGTTTTTCACACCACCCTTAGCTGATGGCCTTTCACTGGAGTTTGAGTTACAGTTAGTTTTCTCACGTTATCAGGACTCTTCTCAGTATCCTGGCCAATCTCAACAATGATGTAGTTTGGATGATCATGATTCACCCAGTCTATTTGTATCTGAAAATCCCAGAGAATTTTTTGCGTCCCTTATTCTCGCACGGATTCTAGTTTGTACATATACCATATGGTAGAAATGCCAAATTTTAATTTCTTGCACAATTCCCTGCGGATCACCTT
The DNA here is from genome assembly GCA_963585895.1 of Sepioteuthis lessoniana. Classification (NCBI taxonomy): domain Eukaryota; kingdom Metazoa; phylum Mollusca; class Cephalopoda; order Myopsida; family Loliginidae; genus Sepioteuthis; species Sepioteuthis lessoniana. The sequence goes on along the minus strand of OY757937.1, from coordinate 52,035,109 downwards.
AGTTACACGATGTGTACCGGCTAGGGGTATTATAACACCATCCCTTCCCAGCCTTGTCTAGATTTATAATCCTTTTGACTTTTGACTTGGAGGTGCCCGTGCAGTAATGGTTATCGTTGTAGGAAATGGACACGACGACAGGAGCTCAAATCCTGGACGAGATTGATTGCATTTCACATAGCACTAATACCCTTGGGAAAGGTATGAATCCAATTATTCTCCCTCCAGCAATGGGTAAATAGTAGGACAGACCGGGTTCTTCAGCCTTGGTGAGGGAACTAGTCTAGGAGAAGGAATACTCTGAATACCTGTTAAACTCCGCTTAAAAATTGACCTTGTGTCATATCCTGCCCGAGCGGAGGGGTTGGGTAAATATGATAATCCTTTTGATTAATCTGTTTAAATCGGTAATTATATGATTCGAGGTTTCGTCTCTATCACCACATAATCTATTCTTACAATAATGATTTTTTAGAATATTATTATGATTAAATTGAAAATAATAATAACAGCGAAAATTGATAATAGGCAACAGAATCACAAAAGGGGTTTGTATGGAGACAGAGAAGAAACGATTAATTACAGCACTGAATGCAGCTAAGAAGCACAAAATGTGAACAAGACTAGGTATGACTGGTTTAGAAAGGGAATCCACTGGGAATTTTGCAAGAGATTGAATTTTGACAATACTACAAAATGCACAAAGCAGAATCCATCCAAGAAAAGGTGAGGCATAAAATTTTCTGGGATTTTCAGATACATCAGATCAGTTAATGCTGACAAAAATACCAGACTAAGTGTTAATTATTCAAAAAAGAAGAAACAAAGAAAAAAAAAAGAAATTGCCATCGAGTGGATTTCGCCGTTCCGACCGAAAATCGGGTTTTAATTAAAGTAAACAATTAGATTGAGAGATACTTGAGCCTTGCTAGACAACTAAGAAAAAATATGTTGAACATGAGTGCGACGGTGATACAAATTATAATTAATTTGCTTAGAACGGCCTCCAAAGCCCGAACTCCAATATGATTGTCTCAACTCTATTCTTCAAATAAGCCTTTGTGGCAATCAATAACCAACCTTATTTTATGTAAAAAAAAAAAGTGCTAAAAGGCGACGGCTGAGGGTCAATTGAGCGGAGATTGCAATACGTGAAACTACCTGACAAATAGAATGATAAGTATCAGACAACAATCCTAGAAAGCATTTAACAAATAGAAATGTGTTAAATAGCAATATGTGACAAGGAACAACTCAACTGCGTACAGACAAGTGATTAATACTAAATAGAATTAGTAGGATTTGATAGCAACACTTGAAACCGTTTAACTGTATCCAAACAAATGACCTTTCGATCATAAAAATATTTTCTCCAACAAACTTTCGCATATATAGTCAACCACAGACAGATCTGTCTCGTTCTATCAGAACTCATGTGTGGCTACACTGTATCTCCCTGTAGCTGGGATCGAAACCCGGTTGACTCAAACGCCAAGCCAAAGCTTCTAACCATTTAGCTACGAGGGGATATTAGCTACGAAGTACATTTTAAACGGTTATGAATCACAATTACTATTGCTTACATACATCCGCTCAACGGCCGCCGAGATCTCAATTCAAATACGAAGAGATTTGCAAAGGCGCTAATGGCAACACGATTACTTCTTCGCTAGAGAACTCAACCCTACGGGGGTAGGGGAATAGGGGGTGAGGGTGAACAATAATTGGCATTAGATAAGTCATAAAGGTTGATATGCCATAAAACACAAACCAACCCAACAAAACAAACCCACATGAACAAAAGCACATTTATTGGCCTAGTGAGTAGAGTGTTCGCCAATGATCCGGGAGACCTGTGTTCAATCCCAGTCATACCAAAGACTTTAAAAATGGTACTTGATACCTTCTTGCTTAACACTCAGCAATATAAGGTTCTATCGAGGGTAAAGTGGAGCAATCATGGGAAAGGAGTAGCACCCTCCCCTACACCTCGGTGTAGTAGCTTTTGAAAAAGGGAGCCTTCGGGTCATCCTCGACTACGGTCGCAACTTACTTACTATTGGGATAGATAAATTGTCACATGTATATATCAAACACGATTGATTCAGAACAAAAATGACAGACATATCAATATACAGGGTGTCTCAAAATAGATGCAACCTATTAATATGATAATCATTTATAACTGAGACAAGCGCAGTCGCAGTCATTCAGAACACGCTTGTAAAAAATACAACAATTGAGCTTGGAACATCAAGTCAATGTTTGTTTTTTTTTTTTTGCTTCATTTTTTTCTATATCAACTTCTCAGATGTGTAACCTTTTTTGATTTTCTTGTCTCTTTAATAAATCATTATGATATTAATGGGTTGCCTTTATTTTGAGAAATTTTTGAATGATTTTATCTCCAAACAAGTAGTGATACAAAATATATTTTTCCTCTCTTGTCCAAGGGATTGTGAGAGAGGATTAATAGTTGGTATAGGATACTATTTTCAGATCTGAAATATACTGAGTGAGCAGAAATAATAGGGTACTCACATGGGTCCCATGTATATTGAGACACCTTAAATATAGATAGAGTAAGCAGAAATAATATGGCAGTAACATTGGTCCCATGTATATTGAGATATACTCTATATACATATACTGAGTGAGCAGAAATTATAGGGCAGTCACATGGGTCCCATTTATATTGAGACAAATTGTATATACAAATACTAAGTGAGTAGAAATAATAGGACAGTTACATGGGTCCCATATATATTGCAGACACCTTATATATACATACTTTGAGTGAGCAGAAATAATAGGGCTGTCACATGGATGACATATATATTGAGACACCTTATATATATAAATATCCTGAGTGAGCAGAAATAATAGAGCTGTCGCATGGGTCTCATGTATATTGAGACACCTTATATATATATATATATATATATATATACTGAGAGAGCAGAAACAATAGGGCAGTCACATGGGTCCCATGAATATTGAAACATTCTATATATACATATAATGAGTGAGCGGAAATAATAGGGCAGTCACATTAGTCCCATGTATATTGAGGCACACTATATATTAGTATTTACTTAGATAAACTTATATGTGGTTAGATAAACATATATCAGCATAGCCAAGAAAATATTGAGATAGATAGATAGATAGATAGATAGATAGATAGATAGATTGATTAAATAATAATCTTGCTGTCTGTTTATGTCATTAAATGTCATTACGAACGTTTAGTTCAAACTTACCTCCTAAAAACAAACAGTTTTTGATTGTAATGTGACAGCTGAACGTATCCGCTTGAATTCTTTTTAATTTCGAGAATTAGAGTATTTTTGTTTATTGAGTCTTACGGTGAATAAGGACGAATATAAGCAAAATTTTCGGTCTGTCTGGCTCATATACTTTATTAAATAAACTGAACAAAATGTTGGCAAATAAATATTCAATTGTTTCTAATGGTTACATACATACATACATACCTACATACATACATAGAAACGCTCTTAGGGTAACGGTAATTTTTTTAAGTAATGGAATCGGTGACCCGATTTCAAATTCTGGACAAGGCTGCTTGGGGTTGACTTTGCCCTTGGGAAAAAGCATGAATCAGTTTTTCCCTGACCTATGGATAAATGACAGAGAAGACAGAGTCCTTAAGAACTGTTAGGGCAACTGGTCTCGAAGAAGGAATTTAAACTTGCCTTAAACAGCTTAAATAGTGACCTGGTGTCGCTTTCTGCAAGGGGTGGAGGTTTTGTGCTCATTGATACGAAAATTTTAAGATATAAAACTCCTTTTTTATTCTTTTTTAGTACACCGAATATGTATGTTTATATGTTAGTTCGACTGCAACGCTAATTGTATAAATTTGAAAACCTTGCTTGTGTAAAATAATTAGGGATTATAGCGATAAATTTTGTTCGAAAAATTTTTAGTTCGTATTTGAAGGTTTTCGATTTCAGAAGGTCAAAGCCATTAAGTCTTGTTTTTCATATGCGTGTCAGCTCCTGTCAAAATAACAATTGACTGTTTATTTAAGAGTCAGCAATAAATATATCTTACAATAAACATTTAGATACACATCAGCTGATATACAGCCATGACGTGTCACGAAAAAGTTTAAGTGTTTACGTGTCAAAAGGATTAGTTAGAGAGAATAATTAGAAGAAAATGTTTAAGATTTCAAAGACTTTGTGTCAGTTGAAGTCGATCAGTAAGGGAGTCGATGGCAGTCAGAGAAGGAACAGAAGCATACGGAGCGGAGATGCCCTCTTTGGGGTGGGGTCAAGTTTGAGATAAAGAAAGGTCTAAGTCAGTGGTTGTCCGTTTCATCTCACACGATATATAATTCCTGTTGATCAAATGCACTGAAGGAATTCCTTTAATCTATCTATCTATTTTCGCAACTACAATGAAAAAGGAAGTCAAAATAAATATTCGTATCAAGCAACAAACAGCCGCTTCGTGTTGTTTATAAAGGGTAACGTTACATCAATATTCTATTAAGGGCAGTAGCGTTACACTTGTGCATCAGCTTGCAAAATTAGGACTCAAAAAGTTATTCTGTTGAATATAGGCAACCACGAATAGTATGTCAGACGGGGAATAAATTTAGCGGAAGGAAGAATACATCAAGAGCAAAACTAAATGCTGGGAGCCAAGAAGATAGGCTTCTGAAATGGAAAGAACATTCAATAATCTACTTGGAAACCCTCGGAAATCATTGACCTTGAAAACTGGGACATTTTACCGGGGAAGAACTTGACGCAGTATTGACTAAAGAAATTAAAAACAGAAAAGCTGCATTCCCTAGCAGAATACCCCTGAAGTATTGAAAACCAGAAATTTTGACCAGGTACGTTTTCAACAGTGTAATGCAATCTAATTATGAAAGACAAAAGAGAAATGAACGAAAGATGGCACGCTTCTTTTGTACCCAAGAAAGATGATCTTGGATTCATTAAGAATTTCAGTTATAGCAGCTAAGATCTACGCGGGAAAGAGTCAGGGAACTCCGTGCGTTCAGGGCGATTCGATAATATATATATATATATATATAATCATTTAAAAGGAACTTCGTAAAAAGATTAGTTACATTAGAACTTGAGTTAACCTGTTTTCGGAGACGATTTAAAAAAAAACGATTTTAGTCTCGATAAAAAAATGATTTCGCACTTCCGTGGTTCTATCTCGGATATTTATCAGTATGATATAAACAAAGGACATTCATTTAATTACTTTATTCTTAATCTGAATCAGTATATATATATATATATATATATATATAAAGTTGTTGCAAAGTTGGCGACCGTAGTCGAGGGTGACTCGAAGGCTCCCTTTTCGATAGCTACTACACCGAGGTGTAGGGGAGGGCGTTACTCTTTTCCCTGATATATATATATATATATATATATATATATATATATATATATATATATAAATGTGTGTTTATGTGTGTGCGTGTGTGTGTGTGTGTGTACAGGAGTCATTCAATCAGCAATAGAATTTTTTAAAGTCACATTAAGTTTTTCAGATTTATTTTTCACTAATATTCAAACTCCGAATTATTTGGAATTCGTTTATAGCAGGAATTACTTCAACATAAGAGAATATTTTCAAGACTTAAAAATGGTTAAAAATCCAGGCTTGATTAGAGTTTTAACAGCAAATATTTCGTGACAAAAAAAAAAAAAAAAAAGAAAAGTAATCCGTGTGAAATTTATAGAAAAAATGTAATGTGTAAAGAAAAACATGTTTTAGTACAGAAAATATTTAAAAATTGGCAAAATATAGGTTTGCTAAAATGAGCCTGACTCGAACATATAGCACATAGAGGGAAAGCACGCCGAGACTTCGGCATAGAAAAAAGTTCTGAGGAAATCGGTCACTAACGATGATTATGCCAACAGTCTTCTGGAATACGAAATGTAGCTACTACACTGAGGTGTAGGGGAGGGCGCTATTCCTTTCCCTGGATTGCTCCACTTTATCTTTGAAACGTACCTTATAACGCTGAGTGTTAAGCAACTAGGTATCAAGTAAGATTTTTTTAGCTTTTGGCATGACTCAAACTGGGGTGGGACCCCACTCTCCCGGCCCATTGGCGAACGCTCTACCACTTGACCAATGGGTCGGTTTCTCTGAAAGTAATTTACTTCAAAATAAACTATGACATACAAAGATTGCAGTAAAACTGTTGGACAGAGAAAGTTTTCAGCTACAAAATAGGTTTTCCACAACTTGTCACCACTATTGGTCATTCATTTTCGTCGTAGATGAAAAATAAATGACATCTTTCGCTCATAAAACGATGTGATCCACTTATTTACAGAAACCTTGACGGTGTCGTTATCAGGAAAAATTTGTTCGTGCTCTCCATCTTCCGATTTGCGCCGATAAACTGATTGTGGCCCTCGATTTTTATGTGTTGACAGGTCCTTTTCCATTGTTAATAAAAATGCTTTGCAAATAGAGGAGGATATGTCGAAAATATTTCATTGTAGCAGTAAATGTGTGCTATATTCACTGGTTTCATTGACCTCCTTCTTTATCTTGTAGTCGGAAATAAATGAAAGGCGCTATTTTCTTTGTATCCTTCGTGAATAAAATATAATAATTGTGAAAATGTGTTTAACGATTATATATTCATGAGAGTTGGTTGATTACAAAGAATAAAGTGAGTTTTCTAATCGGATAAAAAGACTGATACTTTCTTTTTTACTTCATTCACTTTTTCAGTTTTATCAGTAAATAAGCTAATAACAGATAAGACAAAAAGCATTTTATTTTCTTTTAGGGCTGAAAATTCTTGTTCCATGAAATATTCCTTAAGCCACCAAGATAGAATTATTTATATCAATCAAATACTTTTTTTCCAAATCATCCAGAGAAAAATATTATGGAATAACCCAGTTGTGAGTAAAAATATAGAATTATGATATAATTTGCGTTTCTAAAACAAATGCAGGTTGAAGAGTCTCTCTCTCTCTCTCTCTCTCTCTATATATATATATATATATATATATATATATATATATATATATGTATACCGTTATAAATATTTATTGCAAACCTCAAGCAGAGGTTCGGAATACCTAATTGAAAGTTTTGTTTTGGATTGGGTTATTCGTATAACGGCTTCTCAGTCTTTGCAGTTTATTTAATGCAAAAGTAATCCTTGTAAAATAACAGAAGTGGTACAACTACACAGAGCTGGAGGGATCCTTTTGCAAGAGAACGTAATACGGATATTGGAGGTCAAATTCACTTTCTACGCTGTCTCAGTCTAGCATTTTAGACAGGGGACTCCCCATAATTAAAAAAAAAACCTTTGGCTCCATTCTAAGATTTTTGAATTGGAACAATTGAAAGGATCATAAACGATTTGTAAGAATGCAATGTACAATAAAGTGTGACGAAAGACGTTGGTTATTCCCAGTCAGATATCTTTAAGGTTTGCAGAAAATGTTTTAGTACATTTTATTTTGTTTTTTATAAACCACAAATGCTGTTATTTGAAAAAAAAGGTTTTATGATTTTAATAAAATGGTGAAAATATATTTGAAGTGATTAGAAGGTCTTCGTAAACGTTTTTCTAAATATAGTCGAAGGTCACAATTATTTGTGCGAACTGAGAGCTCTTAATATGCGTGAATAACACTGAGCTACAAAGATTTCGATCCTGAGGTAAAAGCGTGTGTTTCAGACTATATCGAGTATACTGATTCCAAATCCGGGCTCAGAATTGTTCCAGCGCGCCAGGAGTTTGTACAATGTATAGAATATGCCACTGGTAATCATGCAAAACGTTTTCCTTCCACTCCTTTCCATACAACCAGTTATTATAAAGAAAAATGTCGCACAATTGTTGAGGATTCAAGTTCTTAAACATAGAATTTGGCAAAAGGAGAAGTTATACAAAACAAAAAGAAAAAAAAACGGTATTTTCATTAGACCTTTAATTAAAGAATATATTTTGGGTGTGTAAGAGTAAAACAAGCGTCCTGGTTTCGAACCTAGGCGCACAGTTATTAGAATTTTGAGATTTTTTTTTAATCACAATTTATCAGGAATTTTGGATTTTTCACAGAATAAAAATCTACTGAGTAGCAAAATTTCGTTTTGACGAATATAAAAATTGGCCTCACGAAAACAATCCGTAAAAAATGGTAAACTTTGTTTATTGATTCTTAGGCCTAAAAGTTGATTTTGGCTGAGTGTTGGGGAGTCCTCAAAGCGTAATGGTTTATATGTTTGTTTGACAGTGATATTGTCGAAAAAATCTTCAATCACATTATTACATTTTCTTTTGGAAAAATACCCTTGCAAAAGGCATGAACGCCCTTATTCCCTTATTCTACAAGGATGATTTTGACATTAAAAAACATTAATTTTCTTATGATATGAAAAAAACATCTTGACTTTCCCATAATTCATCTGGGTAATATAAGCGATTGGCATGATGAGAGAATGTAACAAAATTTTAGAACCGGTCAAATATATCTTAAATATAAATATACAATTTAGTATTATGATATCATCATCATCATCATGTCGTGCCGCCAGCACGGATATCCCTGACCCTCTCTCGCCATTTCTCCCTATCATTCATCGCCTCCGGCAGGTCTTCAGGGCTACATCCTGTGTCCTCACATAGCTGCTGTATGTAAGTTCGGGCTGGTCGTCCTGCTTTTGCTTGGCCATATGTGTGGGTCCATTGGAGTACATCACTTACGAGCTCGTCCTTGCTTCTCCAGCAGTGTCCTGCGTGTCTGGTTCGTCTAACTTGTATAGTTTTCGTGATAGGAGGCAAGTGTCCGTATAGTTGGTGTCTCGTGGGGTGTTGTCGCCAGGACTTGTTCACTATTGCTCTCAACATTCTTGTGTAGTTTCCGTCAAGTTTCTTCTCTAGCCGTTTAGTTAGCGTCCATGTAGTGCATCCATATAGCAGTATTGATACAGCCGCTGCCTGGAAGAAACTGCGTTTCATTTTATCGGTCGCGTGTGTACGTGTGTGTGTGTGTGTGTGTGTGTGTGTGTGTGGTTGGGCATCAGTCTTTCATTTAAGCATGTTTGATAATAATAAAAGCACATTTTGTCAATATAATTTTATTAGATCATTTCAAGATTCTTGATTAGCGTCAGGGTTTCAGGTTGGAATTGGTGAATGAATTTACTTAAAACTCTTTAAAAAGCACCCGTTATATATTCACGCAACTTCATGATGATGGCTTTATGAAAGGTCAGAAAGCGCGCGAGACAATTTCAGTAGATTAATCCACCAATTCCTACCTGAAGCCAAGACACTTATCAGGAAACGTGAAAGAATCTTAATAAGATTTTATGGAAAAAATGAGTCTTTATTATTTAATCAAACATGCTTTTATATATATATATATATATATATATATATATATATATATATATATAGGAAATACCTTTAAAAATCACTCATATTTGTTTGGGATAATATTTATTTCTGTAGACCCTTTATTTTTTTAATATTAGATCTGCATCTTCAGACAATAAATGATGAGAAATTTCAAATAAAAATTTAGAAATATTCCGCAAAAATCCAGACACCCTACTCCTTAATCCATTTCTTTAAATATAAAAATCAGACTATTTGTTTTTCCTGTCTGGTTGACAAATGTCATACAATTCATGTTACAAGATGTATCAATTGTTGACTTCCTTTTCCTTTACACTTCACTTTCATTAATGTATATATATATATATATATATATATACAAAATTATCTTAAATCGCGAGTCGGAATTCTCCTACTAAAGTTTCACCTCAACGGATCATCAGGTCGGTGCAAGACTCCCTGATGATCCGTTGAGGTGAAACTTTAGTAAGAGAATTCTGACTCGCGATTTAAGATAATTTTGTAATTGGCTCCACTCGTGTTGAGCACTCTTGTAATTGTAGCATTGCAGCGTTTTACAGTGAATTTTCTTTTTCTTTTAACCAACTGACTGCATATCTCTTGATTGTGTTTCATCTGGTGTGACGGAGTTGGCCTTTTTTTTTCTTTTCTTTTTTTTTTTTGTCCTATGATATTTTTGATTTTTTCCCCCGGGCGGTGATTCGATATATTTTTATCTCTTGTTCCTGGCGGGTTTTTTTTCTTTTTTCCCAGTAACCGTTAATGCTGGTAAATAGTAGGTTAGTAAATAAATAAATATATATATATATATATATATATATATATATATATATATATATATATATATATGATGACTACTACGTCTTGACAGATAATAGCAGTCTTTACAACCAAAATTACTATTGAAAGATCCTCATTCATTGAAAAAAAAGTTATTAAGCCAACATACTGACTTAAAAGACTTAAGGCAAAATGAAAAACATTGTTTGAATTTTGCCAAGGGTTAAAGGCATCTATCCGTGGAATATCATTTGTATAACTCTTATTGTGTCTTTTAAGTACAGAAGGACATGATTTGAATATTTTCCAAAAATTAAAACGTATACAAATATGGGCGTATGTATTTATGTGTTCGTATGTATGTGTGTGTGTGTGTGTATTTGTTTGTACAGCGGTCTCTGCCCTCCTCCAGCTTTCCGGAAATAGTAAGTCAGACAGAATTTTAGCCGTGGTAAGGTTACCTGTCTTGGAGAAAGAGGAACTATGAATTTAATACCTCAGGGGTTATGTTCAGAGAATTTGCAGAGGAAAAAAAGCATTTTTCTCTTATTTGCTCAATTAAAAAAATTCGTATATATATATATATATATATATGCATGGCTTACCTTCATGAAACGAAGATAAATTTGGGGCCAGTCAAAACAAACTGCTGGTAGTTTTCGGGACTTATAAAGCTTATGCGGGACAAGCAAGAATAGTCACCCCAGCTGCAGCCGAAGATCTGGTCAGAGCTGTTCCTTCTCCTGCATATTTTGTCTTTTAGAGCGGCTCTGCGGGTATTTTCAGAGTAGGAAACAAAAATAAAATCCTGACTTATCTTTTCGCGTTGGTCAACCCGGCATCTGAAGGTCAACAGGCCTTAGCAGTCGCCTTTCTAACTTCTGTTGATATTATCTCTTCTCTACCCTGCGCTTGACTGACCTTTTCTTGACTGTTTTCTCCTGCTGACTGTCTCTGGGACCTTCCTTCCCTCGTCCTCTTCCGGTCTCGTGGGAGATCTCGAGCACAAGCCCTTTGTGTGGGTTTCGCGCCATAACAGAAAAAGGGATCCTCTGATTGGTACCCACACCCACCGAAACGAATGCCATCCATCGTGTCACAACACTATTCACAAAATCATTCAAGTGGATGTTTAGGATTATGCGAAGGCAGTGGTTGTGGAACCATCTGAGGAGTCGTAAATGGTACTGGTAAGTGACCCACGTCTCACAGCCATAGAGGTGGGTAATAGGAACAATGCCTCTTTACACGCTGATCTTTGTGCCCCTTTTCAGGTTTATTTCGCACCAAACACATTTATAGGTTATAAGTTGCTTGCCTTTTGCGGCGTGTTGTTGACTTCATAGGATATCTTGTTATCTAATACGAGGATTGCTATCAGAAACTTGAACTGAAAGACTGCGTTTAACTCAGTCGAACTATGGTGATGTGGGACAAAGGTTCTCTTCACGAGGTGCTGGCTGGTGGAGATCGTCTTTTTTTTAACTGACTTCTAGCTCAAAGTAATGTAAAGCAGTGCTGCATCCTGGTACAGACTCTCAGCATGAAGCTTAAACAGACCACAAAAGATCTTGAGGAAATCTATATCAGATATCGTCTTCATGGCTGCTTATTTGATCTCCGACAATTGCAGGCCCGTCCGAAAAACCCTAAATTAACTGATCTGAGATTCCTGCTTTGTCGATAGTGCTGTCTTTGTTGTCCACAGATAAATAACTTTTCTGCGCATTCCCCAGTTTCCCAGAGATTGTCCATACTACGCTGATGACTTGGCGTTACTGGCGAATACGCCTAATCAAGCAGAGACACTACTGCATAGTCTGGAACGAGCCTCAGCTGGCATTGGCCTCCATGTCAATGCACACAAAACCGAATATATGTGTTACAACCAAACGGGCAACATTGCCACACTAGACAGAGCCTCTCTGAAACTAGTAGACAAATTCACCTACCTAGGAAGTAGCGTCTCATCAACCGAAAAAGACATCGACACACGACTGACGAAGGCATGGACGGCTATCTATAGGCTCTCGATCATATGGAAATCAGACCTAACCGATAACATGAAACGCAGTTTCTTCCAGGCAGAGGTTGTGTCGATACTGCTATATGGATGCACTACACGGATGCTAACTAAACGGCTAGAGAAGAAACTAGACGGAAATTACACAAGAATATTGAGAGCAGTATTGAACGAATCCTGGCCCCCCCCCATCACGCAAACTATACAAGTTAGACGAACCAGACATGCGGGACACTGCTGGAGAAGCAAGGACGAGCTTATAAGTGATGTACTCCTATGGACCTCCACATATGGCCGTGCAAAAGCAGGACGACCAGCTCGAACTTACATACAGCAACTATGGGAGGACACAGGATGTAACCCTGAAGACCTGCCGGAGGCGATGAATGATAGGGAGAAGTGGCGAGAGAGAGTCAGGAATATCCGTGCTGGCTGCACGACATGATGATGATGATAGATAGGGTGATGGGAAAATAAATTTCTATTTCAATTTTCATAGTTTTTTAACAATAATGTGTACAAGAAATGAATATGAGGAGAAAGAGTATAGCCTAGAGATTTTTTTCAATTTCAGCATGAACATTCGCCATTAACTTCTCAAGCCTCCCAGAAACCTTATCACGTGGTTTCACAAGGAACTCTGCTATCATTAAGAAATTTAAAAAAATCAGAACCCACTTATCATTTAACTGTTGAGTAGATTAGACGATATGTCTAATAGAAATGAAATAATTATATGCTAGACCCCAGGCCACTTTGGCGTAGACGGAATGGAAGAGCAGACTCGGCAGCCAAATTGGCCTTAGATCTGACCCCGATAAATCCAGGATACCATATACTGACCTTAAACCAACAATTAATAAATTCCTTCACACAAAATGGCAACAACGATGGAGCTATAGCATCCACAATAAACTGTGCCAAATTAAGCCATCCTTGGGAGATTGGAGATCAGCATCGAGAAAATCAAGAAGAGAACAAGTCGTTATATGCCAATTGCGAATTGGTCATACAAGGCTTACTCACTCTTTCATTCTGAAACAGAAACCACAACCACAGAGCTTGACCTGTTCAAGAACGTCAAAATAGATGACGTTCTGTCCTTCTTGAGAGAGACGAGAGTTGTACCAAAAATACGACTTATTAAAACTGGTTTATCTTGTGCAAAGAAATGACATCTTGCTCATAGAAAATTTTATCTACATAAGAATTCGTTTAGAAATCTTTTGTTTTGGCATTAAATAACCTACAAAGGTTGATATACCATAAAACACAACCAACAAACCAACCAACCAGATCACCAGGAACTCTTGTGGGACGGAAGACATATTGCATTAGCCTTTCAAGTTCTTCAAAACTTGATTTGTTAGAGAGGATTTGCTCCTTTAAGCAACCCTAAAGAAAAAAGTCGAAGTAAGCTAAGTCAGGGTTACTGACTAATCGCTTATGCAAACCAATATATATATATATATATATATATATATATATGGGGGATTAAAGTTAGCTCTGTGTTTATATACTTATAGTTTATTTCTTAACAATGATTTTTGGAAGATACAAGCTTTGAGTATTTTAAAATAGAGAGTTATATATATATATATATATATATATATATATATATATCATTGGTTGTAAAGAAGTTACTTTGGTTCCATAAAGCTGAAAAAAATGGTGATTTAATTATGATTCTAACAATATATCAAAGAATGATGCGCTGGATATTTCTCAAAGGCATTTCTTTCATTCCTTTCTCCATTTCTTTGCAACGATCGAGGGTAATGTAAGCATCGGGTATTGTGAGAGAATATAGGAATAAGGTGTAAAGGTAGGTTTAATCTAAACATGATGTGTAGGACTGCTTCTCCTTTCAACAAAAATGCCTGCTGAACAAACAAGTGCAAGAATAAATGTTGCAACCATTTCTAAAGATATTTATGCATAAAGCGGGTTATTCCGTCAGGGGAAATTTTCTAAAAATTTTCTCTTAATGCACCAGTCATCCATAGTGAATGGATAAAAAAAGTAAAGTGTGACGTGTAACGTATACTCAATACCAGGTAAAAGGTACCAGATTACTTGTAAAAACTTAATTTGTAATTTTAAAAAATTAGACTAAAAATAAAACCAGGCATGCTTTTCCTCGTTTTACGAGGAGACAATATCAATGAGATGGTGTCACGATATCTTAAATATTCAATAGTGGACGATATCTTAAATATTCAATAGTGGGGTTATAAGTACAGCTAGCACTTAGTAAATCGGCCAAGGGTGTTTAAGGTAACGAGCCTGTCACGAAGCAACCAAACCGCCAGCTGAGCCTAACACAAAACTGCTTTACGTCAGAGTAAAATGAATATCTCATATTGATTCATTTATTTCCAACTAACATTCAAATATTCTTTAGGCTATTTACTAATTAACTATTTGCTGCCAAAGTACACATATTTTAAACCTCAGCTTGGACAGTAGAATACTCCGACTGCATCTCTGAAGAATACCCAAGATATGGCACTAAGACACATGATAATGAGGTTCCAGTCCTGAATCTCTTGGAAATAATGAATACTCCTTTATTGCCGTTACTCCCAGGTTTGCTCTGATCCTGCGTGGTTGTACCAAATCGCATCTTATGTATGGATCAAAATGAATCGTTTAACTATTTACCAGTGTGAAAACAAACAAACGATGATTAATTACATCGTTAGTGATACATAGCGATACATGGAACCACTTAACTGTGCTGACGAATGAGTAACGGTGAATACAATAAAAGCTAAATAGAAATACTTGAAACCCCTTAACTGTGTGTCTAGATTTAATCATTAGTATTTCATAGCCATACCTGAAACCATTGAACTGTATGCAAATATAACATTTTGAGAGAAATACTTGAATCGGTTTAAATATGCTAAAATTCAATTATTGATATTCAATTGCAATATATGGACACTGTGCAAATAGATGAATTGTGTTGAGAAGAACTATTTGTGTTTTCTTGCAATACTTGAAACCATTCACAGTGTAAACAAATGCCTTATATTTTATAATATTATGGGTGTTACATTGCAATACTAGAAACGATTCCACTGTGCAAACAATTAGTAAAGATGGTGACCTTAGTCAAGGATTTCGCGAAGACTTGCTTTTCAATAGCGAAATAGGGGAGGGTGCAACTCCAATCCTTGGATTCTTACGTTATAATGCTTAGTGTTAACCAAGACGGCATTAAATACCATTGTTGAGTCTTTAGTACGACTTGGCCAAAACAATGAGTAAAAAAAAGTAATGTTGGAGACCGTAGTCGAGGGTGACCAGAAGGCTCCCTTTTCAATAGCTACTACACCGAGGTGTAGGGAAGGGCGCTACTCCTTTCCCTGGATTGCTCCATTTTACTCTCGATACGTGCCTTATATTGCTGAGTTTTAAGCAAGGAGGTGTCAAGTACCATTTTTTTATGACACGACCTGGGAATGAACCCAGGTCTCCCGGACCATTGGCGAATATTGATCAAAACCTTTTAAATTTTATTAAAAATAGAATTAACAATAAACCATTGACTTACAAATTATCATATATATATATATATATATATATATATAATTTGTAAGGTTTTTGGATTTTGCATTTTTAAAGATCCATCGTTGATTTAACATCCCTAATATCATCCCTTGAAGACCTGATGATATTTCATAAGAACTGAAATGCTTATTTGTTATCATTTTTCTTATATATATATATATATATATATATATATATATATATATATATATATATATATATATATATATATATATATATACATATTGTGCAATTAGAAGGAAACTCAAACCTGTTTAAATAGTCATTATGAATTTATTTCAGCGGTAAATATCATTATAGTCTCCGCCTCCTCAGATGACTGTAATGTTTAAATGGAGATCGAAAAACAGCAAATATGGATTATAGTCTAAATGTGCGAAGGAAAAAAAAACAGAAATAAAAACCTTTATAAATTTAAAATTCTCTGGCGAGAGTGAATGGAGTCAAAACAATAAAGTGTTAGAAAAAGTAGGAAACCAGAAAAAGAGTGTTCCTGTAAATTAACAAATACTATATATATATTTTTTCCCATACACATAAAAACTGTAATCCATATTTGCTGTTTTTCAACCTCAAATTAAACATGTACAGTCATCTGATGAGACGGAGAGTATAATGATATTCTCCGCCGAAATAAACTTATAATGACAATTTAACCAGGTTTGGGTTTCCTTCTAACTCTTTTGTTATATAAACCTGGAAAAAGGGGGTGTCCTCGTGGTGTAATGGTTAAAGCGATGGACTGCGGAATCGTAGTACGCGAGTTCGTACTCCAGTCGCGCTATTACGTTCACTTTCGGGCAAATACCCTTGGGAAAGGTATGAACCCCCTTATCCTCCCAACTATGGGTTAAATAGTACCACTGCTGTTCTTCTAGGAGAATGGCTTTGGCATTAAATAACCTAAAAAGAGTTGATACGCCATTAAACAAAGAAACCAAACCAAACCTGGAAGGGAAAAGATATGTAACAATAGCCATACACTGAGCACTCACATAGATTTATGATATTCCTCCTATATTCTATACACGAATAATCCACACCCACTGCCTTCGAACGCTAATTGGATATATATATATATATATATATATATATATATATATATATATATATACATATATATATATATATATATATATATATATATAATATAGATAACAGTGTGCAAACAAACTACTAATATTATATAAAATCAATAGGGTTATATATCTAAACTTGAATCCATTAGACTATGTGCAGTCATTCGTGTTACATAGGAATACTTGAAATATTTTTTATTGCGTGCAAACATATGAGCTTTTATTTCTCTAAAGTCCTGTCTACATAACTATTTGCTTATAAAGTACATATATATATATATATATATATATATATATATATATATATATATATATCATTTAGTCCAGATAAACCGGAGTCGGGAATAATTCCGTCAGGACAAAAAATCATTCAACTATGAACACTTAAATTTTCCTGGTAAAGAGCTCAATATATATATATATATATATATATATAAGCAACATTTGGCATTAAATAACTTACAAATGTTGCTATGCCATAAAACCCTATAAACCTAAACCAAAATATATTTTAAATAGTAATAATGTAGATTTAGAATAGTATTTCACTTTGAGCATAAATATGTCACATACAATTATATTAATATACGAGAAAGGAAAAATACTTAAAACATGAATTGTGTCAATTGGGTTCAGCCCGAACAAGTATTCCCTTCAGTCGTTTTAGAGGTAACAATATCTATTTCAGAAGAAGTCATTGTCGTTAACTTTGTACTCAAAGTCCTGATTTTAACTAACAGGAATGATCCCATTAACTCACTAAATTGTATATCTTTGTTTTATTTTTGGGTTAAAATCGTCGAATTAACTGAATTTTGCATATAGTGTTCACAATAATGTTACACGGCGAAAGAACAACGTGGCTAGTTATTTTGAGTCCCTGAAAATCAGCGTAAAAACATAAAAATAAATCCTTTAACTAACAAACACAAATGAATAAATTTCGAAATGACCATTTAAAAAATGAATATTTCAAAATCTCAAAAATGTTTTTTCTCTTCTCTTTCTCACAGAAGATTTTTGATTCTACTTAACTGCTAACTTTTGACAGTAGTTCTTTTTTCTTCTTATTATTATTTTATTAGCGGGAAATTTAATAAAACGACATAGGGCCCAAAATAATTGAGTCTATAAGGTGTGTGTGTGTATGTGTGTGTGTCTGTATATGTGTATGTGTGTATTTACCGACCCCTCCACACGGGCAAGATGCCACGCAAGGTCAATTCTTGAGGCGGAGTTTAACAGGTTTGAAGTCAATGTTTTCCTTCTTCTAGACTGTTTGCCAAACCGAGGCTAAAGAACCAAGTCTGCCCAACTATTTTCCCATAGTGGAGGGGGAATAATTGGATTCATACCTATCGGAAGTTTATTAGTGCTATGTGAAATGCTATCAGCTTCGTCCATGATTTGAACTCGTGTCAGCCGTGTCCATTTTTTACGTCGATAACCATTACACAACCTACGTACGTATGTACATGCATGTGTGTGTGTGTGTGTGTGTGTGATTTATTCAGCCGAGCAGTTCGAATCGAAGATTCTTGTGGCGATTGATAAATACACTTATCCAGAATTAGAGGAATAGAAAATGCCTCCTTCGAACTCAATTTTAAATATACATTAACTATTAGGTATATACACTCTCATATATACACACGCATAAACATACACATACCATAATTTCTAAAAAGATTACCTTTTAATAGACAACTGTAAACTTACAATACGTGTTGTTTGCATGAAATCATAAAATATTACACTTACACACACACACACACACACACACACACATATATATATATATATATATATATATATATATATATATATATATACTATCTTTAAAATATGACCCGGATAACAATGATGACTTCGAGTTTCCCCTGGTTTCGCTATAAGTCACATAATGTCAATCTAATTTTCTAAACTATCTTTTTCCTTAATCACTTAAAACTTTCCATCAACTGGTTGATTTATAAAGGTTCCAAATTTACCCAACGGTCTTGTCTCGGTCAGAGTGTGACACAAAGTCAATTTTAAGGCCAGGTCCTCTAAACTATGAATCCATTGCCGGAGTAGTACCAAGAATATCTTAATTTTGTTGGCATCCTCCACCCTTGCGAGTGTCAGTAACGAATGGGTATATTCCTGATTTACAAACGCACATTTGGTGGCCTCAGGTTAGATTTTAATAGTTATATATTATATATAGTATTGCCCATAAATATGTATTTACACAACCCCTTTACCATCAGCAGAGTATAACATTATGTCATTTTCTTCTTTTCTTAGACCGATTACCGTACCAAGATTAAAGAATCTATTGTATTGCTCTTGTAAAAACCTCATTAAGATGTATTATTGTAGCAAAGTCATAGTTATATACAAATATAATGAAAATATTTGAAATGGATGTATTAATTATTCGTATTATAAGGAACAGGGAGAAAAATGTTCTAATACATTTTCATTGATTTGGTTGTTTGTTTAATGGCATATCAACCTATGTAGGTTATTTAATGCAAGAGCCATCCTTCTAGAACAGTAGTGGTACTATTTAACATATAGCTAGGATGATAAGGGGGTTCATACTTTTCCCAAGGGTATTTGTCCGAAAGTGAATATAATAGCCCGACTGGAATTCGAACTCGGTTACTACGATTCCACAGTCCATCGATTTAACCTTTCCACCACTAGGACACCCCAGATATTTTTATTGACGAGTAAAAATTGACAAATATATATTCTATGCACTCAATTATTTTTTTACAGATTTTAATAAATAACTTTTTTTTACTTTCATATTTTGAGCAATTTTTTATATTATAGACCATATAAATATTGCTTGATAAGGATACTAAAATAATCTCTTCTATGTACGTTTTTCTCTAACACCATTTTCTAGACGAGTGTCATGAGCAGATAAAGTCAGCAATCAGCCATTCTCCTTAATCATTGTATTTGTCAATTGCTATCCATTACTGAACTATAAAACCCATCACAAGGGTTGTGTCTCCAAGATTAGTTGCCCAACCAGGACTAGAGATCCTAGTCCGCCTCTTCTACTGTCTCTTAAGGTTCCTTTTTTTTCCATACACCCTTCCTCTCTGTTTAGATCAATCCCTGTTTATCGTGGTCATGGTCTTCAAGAATCATTGGTCAAAACTCACCTTGCAACTTGCCCAGTCGGCTGGGGCTGTAGAATACACCGACTGAACCTCTGCAGAATAGAAATGTTTATATTCCACCTTGTTGCAGGAGAATGAACAGTGGATCAACATAGAATTATGCGAAAAAGTTTCTTTATCTTTGGAACTATAAAAAAAAAAGACGGGTAAAAATTAAACAATTAACAAATAAGTTATTAGTGTATTTAAATAACTTTTTTAAATTTTTCAGTTGTTTTTAAGAATATATTCCAAACTTTAATTAAAAATGGTGCTTTTGTGAACAAAGGTTTCCGATTCGGAAATAGGTTTTGAGAAATAGTGATATAACTGTGAATCCCAATCTGAGCAGATTGAAAACGAATGCAGAATTTAAACTGTGGACGGAACTTGTTCATTCTTTAGATGCACATTGCCCAGTCTGCTGGGACTGTAGAATACATCGCCTGTACCTCTGCAGAGGGAAAAGACCCCCTCCAAACGAGTGTCCTGGATATGATACCAAACGATCTGATGGTGAGATTCCGGTAATGCTGGAACATTGGGGAGTGATGAGTTCTCTTTCATCGCCATCGCTCCTAAGACCACTCTTGCCCGGAGTGGTATCACCTGATGGGGCCGTATCTATGGGTTAAATAGAACTAAACTATCTACTTATGCAAAACGGAATTACTTGAAATAGAACTGTTTTGGCATTGAAACTGTTTAACTGTGCTAAACTAAATTGCTTGAAATAGAACTGTTTTGACATGTATACTGTGTACTAATGCTAAACTGAATAGTTTGAAATAGAACGGTTTTCGATTTTGAAACTGTGCTTATGCGAAACTGAATTTTTCTAAATAGAACTCATTTGACATTTAATTTTGTGTAAACAAAAACTATATATATACTAAACTGAATTTCTTGGATTAGAACTGTTTGACTAAATGAAATAGCTCAATATAGATATTTTTTAACAACTGAACTATGTAATTATGCTTAACTGAATTGTTTGAAATAGAACTGTCTATTTGTATGAAAATGGATTTGGCATTAAATAACCTATAAAGGTTGATATGCTATAAATACATACGACCAACCAAACCCTCACCTAGCAACTAACCAGACAATCTATAGGCCACCTGATTACCATGTCATCGAATTGATAGGTTTTATTTAAGACTCGTAAGTTTCCTCAAATTTATTGCATGATGTGTATTCTCCGAAACCTCACATCATCATCATCTTTTTTTTACCTTTGGGGAACAATCCTAGCTGGGCAGGGAATTCATACATTTCCCGATGATATCACCGCCATGGAAAAGGCAAACAGCTTCGCGATGCTGATTCCGTTTTATACGTTGATAACCATTATACGGCGAACACATTATCCCACATAAATAAATACTCCTCTACAAGACTTTTTTTTTATAAGAATTAATTTTCTTTCCGACAAAGACAACAAAAGATGACCATCCCACAAGTTAAGACTGATTTGTCGAATAGCTTGACCTATTTATTTAACGGCATATCAACTCCTTGTGTGTAAATAAATGCATAATTCTTATACATCTGTAAATGCTAGATTGTAACTATTAAATGTCTCATTTAAGTTATGGAAGGAGTCCCCGTTATTCAGTGGGTCAGGTGTCACATAACGGTATCGTAGTTAGCAAGTTCGAAATCTAATCGTGCTATGTTCCCTTTCAAACAAAACCAATGAGAAAGATATGTGCACCTTTATTCGCTCAGCTATAGTTCAAATAGTACCACAACCATTCATCTACAAGGATAGCTTTCCTATCAAATAACCCATGAAGGTTAATATGCCATTAAAACCAAGAACCAAAACCGAACCTAGGGAGGTAATTTACTAAGCTTTTTGCTTAGATATGGCACAAGGCCATATGAAAGGGTCACCCAATGAGACTCGAACTTACTCGTGTAGGTTTTCTAGTCGAGCTTGCTAACCATTACACCACCAGAGGCGCCTAACCGAACCTAGGGAGGTCAATGGGATCTAGACAACAGTAAAAATATTGATTTAAAATCCTTTTTTTTTTATTTAGGAGTCTTCATTTGGGTATGTATATTTTGTCAATAAATACAATCTAAAAATTGCCCAAGAATGCTACGAGCTATATTGAACAAATCCTGGAAACATCATCCCACAAAACAGAATCTGTACGGTAACCTTCCTTTCATCTCAAAAACTATCAAATGAGGACGAAGAAGGCATTTGGGACACTGCTTGAAAAGTAAAAACGAACTCATAAGTGACGCTCTCAAATAGACCCCTTCACACGGACATGCAAGTGTTGGACGACAAACTAGAACTTATCGACAACTGCTTTGTCCGGACGAAGGATGTAGACGAGAAGACCTGCCGGAAGCGTTGGACAAGAGCGGCGAATGGCAAGAAAGTCAGAGAAATCCGTGCTAGCGACACGACATGAGAATGATGATGGGATTTGTTCTCCGTCCCACCAACCGGACGAGTATGGCACAAGGCCCTTTTAAGATGGGACCTGGAGCTCACTCGTGCCCGGCATTTCCAAAAATGCCTCGGACTCCATCGGCATTCCTTTAAAAAGGGCGCCTCAGGCGCCGGGCGATAAACTCAACCCCTTCGAAGAGGGTTTAAGTCTGAGGGCACGCCCCCCTGAGGTCAGAGGAATATCTAGTGACAAGAGACACCCGACCTGAACCGTCCATCATATCACGGCCGGCCGAAATGTATCCCATCAACTGGATAAGTCGCGTTTCGAACGGCCGATAAGTGATATTTGCCTCTGCCGCTCACCAGACAGGGCATAACAGAAGGTCACGGATTCAAGTGGGGATTAAGGGATGGGTAGGTCGGGAACAAACCGAAGGTCGATCCCTGCTGGTCTTTGCTGATCATTGACCCACTAAGTGCAATGTGGTTCTAATGAGCCAAGCTGTTTCACGAACCCAAATCTGGGACTGGGCACAGATGCCGGGTTATAGCTTGAACTAGACCGCAAGGTCAAGAGCTATACATGGGGGCCAACGGAGTCAATAATGAAGCTCGCCCACCAGAAGGTAGCATGGCCGAAACCAGGAACCTTACGGCTTCAAGACTTCCATTGTTCTGACCAAAAAAAAAAAAAAGGCCAGAGAAAAGCACGAAAAGCGATGAGAATGATGATGTTCAAAGCACAATATTAATTAATATTGTGACAAAGGACACTTTTGTCAGAGCAATGACAATTTGCTAAGTAGACTGATTTACATACTGAAGTAAAGAGTTTATATGCGCATGCGTTCATTAAAGGAAAATGAGTTACCTAGATTACTTGAAAAAATGTGCATCTGAGTAGTGGAAGATGCTTATTTGTATTCAAGATGGTGCCACCGAAGTTAGGAAGACAAAACATTGATTATATCAGTGTCACTTTTTCTTGGGCGTAATACTTCGGAATTTCGACCACCTGAAATGTTTCGTGTCGTAAATAGAACAGAGATAAAGCAATGGCTATGTGACCTTTTGATAGTCGAAATTGAAAGGTCAAATCTGAAATCAGAAATGTTCTGGAAGATGCACAGAGATTGGGGAAAGAATAATAGAAAAAGCAAACAAGGTTATCGATCGATCAAAATAGTTTATTTCAATATCATTTGTTAGTTTATTTGTGTTTTTTGTTTTCTTTTTGTTTATGTTTTTTGTTTTTTTCTTCTTTTGTGTTGCTGTTTGTTTGTTTTTGCTTTCTAGTTTTTTTGTTTTTAAGTTTTCGCTATGAAACAATTTTTTACGTGATTGCTTCAAGCCCATTTAAATTTCAATATGATAACGTCTGCCTTCATTTCAAACTTTGGAAATACGGCCGCAGTAATACTATTATAACTAGACGTAAATAATTTTTTCATTTCAAAGATAAACTGTCACTGTTTTGTTTGTGATAAAGTAGTTTTGGGGGTAAGAGCAATACTTATGGTGGTCTTTTAATCACACACGCACCCCATATATATATATATATATATATATATATAGGTCTGTGTGCAAATATACATGCATATATATGTATACACGTATATATATATAATATATATATGTGTGTGTGTGTGTGTGTGTGCGCACGCGCGTTTGTCTGTCTTTTTTACACGCATATATATATATATGTATATATGAACACAGATAAAAATATGTGTGTATATATATATATATATATCTAATATATGCGTAAATATATGTAAATATACGTATATATATATATATATATATATATATATTGTCTGTCTGTTTTACACACACACATATATATATGTATATATGAACACAGATATAAATATATATATATATATATATATATATATATATATATATATATATATATGCGTAAATATATGTAAATATACGTGTATATATATATATGTCTATGTGCATGTGTGCGCAGGTCTCCCCTCTCTCTCTCTCTCTCTATATATATATATATATATATATATATATATATATATATATATAAAGTAAAAAAAGTAAAGTTAGCGACCATAGTCGAGGGTGACCCGAAGGCTCCTTTTTCGATAGCTACTACACCAAGGTGTAGGGGAGGGCGCTACTCCATTCCCTGGATTGCTCCACTTTACCCGTGAACCGTACTGATGCTGAGTGTTAAGCAAGGTGGTATCAAGTTCCATTTTTAAAGTCTTTGGTATGACTCGACCTGGGATTGAACCCAGGTCTCCCGGGCCATTGGCGAACACTCTAACCGCTGGGCCAATGAGTTCAATTTAATGGAGACTCAATCACTGTTAAGTCGTCATAATAAATCTATTTCGGCGGGGGATATTATTGTATGGCGTATATATATATATATATATATATATATATATATATATATATATATATATATATATATATATATATATATATATATATATATATATATATATATATATATATATATATATATACATGGAGGATACCCACGGGCGTGTGTGATGTGTGTACACACATGGGTGTGTGTGTTTGTTTATATTTGTTGACTTTAGTTAACACATTTAGTGGTACGACATGATGATGATGATGATGATGATGATTAGAATCGTCTAAACGATTATGAAAAGATATTAGAAAAACGAATTTGCATTGTTAATTGTATGAGTCACCAAACTCGTTCATATACTTAATGTATAATATTCATAATACTTAATATTCTCTACAGAGGGATCTATTTTGTGCATTATCAAATGTACTTTCCATAAATTAAACAGCATTATATATATATATATATATATATATATATATATATATATATATATATATATATATATATATATATATATATATATATATATTTAAACATCTGATTCCAGTCAACTCTAACTATGTTTGCAGATATGTACCAATATTACTTTGAAATATGCTTATGTCAGAACACCAACAGGTGTTTTCCCTTATGTGTTGTCTTCTTCAAAATAAGGATCGTTGGATGATTCGACAACTCGTCTGACTTATTTTATCTAGCCATCTGACATTCATGAATTACAGAAAACGATTTGCATTAATCATCCTCAATAGATGGGCCCTCAAGTGTTGCAATGGTAAACAAGCTAGACTAGCAAACCAACACGAATGATCGCCAGTTTCACTGGGTGACCTATTCATTCGGCCTTGTGCCATATCGAAGCAAAGATCTTCATAGTTTACTTATTAGTGGTTGACTATGAGTTTATTTACAATTATCAAACCAGACAAACTTTGCTGAACTATGACGACTAAAAATATTTACAAGTATTAGGTTGTGGTTGGTTGTTTGGGTTTTATGGCATATCAACCTTTGTAGGTCATTTAACGCCAAATTCATTTTTATGCATATAGTTCATTTTCGAACAATTCACTTTAGCATGAATACACATTTTAATTGTCAAAACATTTCAATTTTAAGCTATTCTTTTTATTCAAAAGATTCTAATTCGGCTAATTCAGTTTAGTATAAGTATAGATTTTGTTTATACGCATTAAAATGTCAAAACAGTTCCATAGTAAACAATTCAGTTTAGTATAAGTAGAGTTTCAATGTCAAAAACTGATACATTTCAAACAATTCTGTTTAGCATAATCATGCAGTTTAAATGTAAGTACGGTTTGATTGTAAAAACATTTCTATTTCAAGCTTTTCAGTTTAGTCAAACATTTCAGTTTTGCATAAGTATGCAGTTATTTCTATTTAACCCATAGATAGGTCCCTGTAAGGTGCTCCTATTCCGGGTCAGAGTGAATCTGGGAGCAATGAAGAGGTGCTCAGCATTCCCCAAAGCTCCAGCATTATTGGAGCCTCACCATCATTCTTTACTGTCATATCCAGGACTCTCGTTATGAGGGGGGTTTACCCCTCTGCAGAAGTGCAGTCGGTGTATTCTACAGGCCCAGCTGACTGGGAAAAAAACATTTGGGAGTATTAGAAAATACAAATTTAATTTCTTCAATAGTTTTTTCATGAATTTCTATATAAAATTATCTAAAATCTTTTCCACCATAAGCAATGCATGAACGAGGAAAAGGCATTGCCCTAATTCATTTAAAGTATAGTCCATACTTTTTATGAGAATAAAAAATTGCTTCCTTTAAGCACGACTTCCAAGTGATTTAGTTTTCCCGCATTTTTTTTTTCTTATATAATGTCATGTAAATGTTTTTTCCTTTGAAATCAAGATTTTCCCCATGGAAATATGAGCCAGATAACTGGTTTTTAGTGACTGTGCAACTTAAGTTGATTGGTTGGCTGGTTGGTTGGTTGGTTTTGCGACGTATCATCCCTTTTCGGGTCATTTAATGCCGAATTGAACTTCAATCAATTCAGTTTCTAAGAAATGTAGTTTTTATTTACAAAAATTTAAATGTCAAAACATTTCTATTTAAAACAATTCAGTTCAGCATAAGTACATAGTTTCAATGTCAAAAATAGTTCAGTTCAAAACGATTCAGTTTAGCATAAATACGCAGATTCAATGTGTTGTGGCCCCGGAAAGGGTCACTAATGAAAATGCAAACACAGATATTTGATGACAGATTATATTACACAAAAAAGATAGAGTTACATAAAAAAGGTAAGAAGTCTCATACTGTTCGGTTAACACCGATAGTGATGTGCCCGCTGGCAGCGAAATCTCTAGTACAAATAACGGTGAGAAGAGTCTATTATGGTAAGATGGGTAAGGCTCCCACAACACAATGTCAAAAACAGTTCTATTTCAAGCAGTTCAGTTTAGAATAAGTGCACAGTTTATTCTTTTTGACCCACTGATAGGACCCTATCAGCTGCTACCCTTCCAGGCCAGTGTGAACCTGGGAGCGATGGCAATGAAGGGTTACTCCACATTTGGCAAAGCTCAGGCATTACTAGAACCTCACAATTAGATTGTTTTGTTTCATTTCCAGGACACTCGTTTGGAGGGGGTCTTTCCCCTCTGCATAGGTGCAGTCGATGTATTCTACAGTCCTAGCAGACTGGGCAATGTGTATCTTAAGAATGAACAAGTTCTGTTCGCAGTTTAAATTCTGCATTCGTTTTCAATCTGATTGGGAATCGCTGTTACATCACTATTTCTTAAAACCTATTTCCGAATCGGACACTTTTGTTCACAAAAGCACTTATTTTTAATAAAAGTTTGGAATATATTCTTAAAAACAATTGAGATTTTTTTTAAAAAGTTAATTAAATACATTAATAACTTATTTGTTAATTGTTTAATTTTTACGCGTCCGTTTTTTTTTATAGTTCCAAAGATAAAGGAACTTTCTCGCATAATTCTATGTTGATCTGCTGTTCATTCTCCTACAACTATGTGGAATATAAACATTTTTATTTTGAGCGAAAGAAATATTTACTTGATGGAACTAACTTATACTTTTATAAAAGATTTTATTGTTTTATCTTTTTTTGGTTCCTAAAATATCAGTCAGTATTAATCAATAACGAACTCAAATCGGACAATTTTGAATAACTAATTGATTTTGGTAATAACCACACGTGCAAGACCTAAAGCAACCGTTCTTCCCGGATATTTTAAATAAGTAATTGATTTAGGTAATAATCACACGTACAAGACTTAAAACAACTGTTCTTCCCGGTACAAACGAAAAAAAAAAAATGATTCAAAATATATATGATTATCCTGCAGTAGATAAAATCAAGAATGAAGTAAAAGGCAAAAAAAATGTTTGAATAGGTAATATTGAAATTGAGTTGGAACAAATGTTACTGAAAAAAACCTTTTTGCTTTTGTAAAAAAAGAAAGTAATAAATTAATCACTTTGGAAATGAAATAATATCTTAAAAGAAATAAATAATACCGTAAATTCTTTATTTAATAAGAACATGATTATATTTTTCCCAATTTGGTATACGTGGTGCCTTCAATAAGTTTCCAGACTTTTTTGTACCTGTATTTAGAATTGTGGTAGACTCTTGAAAATTCTGTATGTTATTGCTATATATGTTATGAGATGAATAACCAATATCTATGATTTCACGTTCAAAGGAACAGCTACAACAGGAATTGGAATACACTCTACTAAAGCCTGACTGTCACAGCTGGTGAATTTCAAAAATGCAATCTGGACTTTAGAAGAACGATATGCAATGAAATCAGAAATGTCTCATTTGTAAAGAAAGTAAGTAAAATTAGTATCTCCAGGCACGGAATAAACAAAGAAAAAAATTAGCAAATTGAACCTAAGAAACGATTTCAAACATTCTATCGTGTTTATCATTTTAACTGAAACTGCTGCTATTGATGGTGATAATTTTGATTAACGTTTCATAAGAAGTTCAATTTTAAAGCGTTAGTTTAATGTGTCGTGAAAAGTTCGATGGAAAGCTTTTTTTAATCTCTAGAACAATAAAGTTTTGTTTAAAGAGAGGTGCTTTGAAATATTCCAATCCCGTTGATATGCCATAAAACCCAACCAACCAACCATATATATATATATATATATATATATATATATATATATATATATATATATATTTGTGTGTGTGTGTGTGTGTGTGTGTGTATCTTTGTATGATCAGCATTTAGCAATAAATAACTCAAAAGAGTTGATATTCCATTAAACAAGATTAAACCAAACCGAATCATTGGATTATCTACTCAGTCGTGGCTATAGAATACTCCGACTACTTCTCTACAGAGGAATAAGACCTTCCCAACGAGTGTTCTGTATATGACACTAAACGATCTGATAGTGAGGTTCCTATAACTCTGGAGCTTTGCGGAATACAGAGAACCTCTTCATTGTCATCGATTGGCTCGAAGTGATAGCAACTTTGGCTCGAAGTGATAGCACCTGAAAGGCTTCTATCTACGTAAGGGTAAAATAGAAAGAAAATGCGTACTAATGTTAAACTGAATTGCTTGATATAGAACTGTTTTGACATTGAAATAATGTGCTTATGCTCAACTGAATTGTTTGAAATGGAACTGTTTTTGACATCGAATCTGTACTTACGCTGAAATGAATTGTTTAATTAGATCAGTCTGATAAAACTGAATTGCTTGAAAAAGAAATATTTTTGACTATTAAACTGTGTACTTATGCTAAACTGAATTGTTTGAAATAGAATAGTTTATTTGCATTAAAATGGATTTAGATTTAAATAACTTACAAAGGTTGATATGCTATAAAACCCAAACAAACAAACAAACAAACCATTACTCTGACTTTTGCTTTTGTAGGAGTCTTTTGTGAGAAATTAATTGTAATATTGTTGTTTCTGTTTGGCTCCGCAGAAATGAGCATTATTTTATTTTTCTTATATTCCTTTATGGTTTCTTTTTTTTTAGTCCATTATATTGCTAATTAGTCTTTAAATGACTGATACTATTCACTCAATTTTAGGATATATCTATATTTATATCTATAAATATATGCATGTATTCATATATATATATATATATATATATATCGAGAGAGAGAGAGAGTGAGAGAGAGGAAAAAGAGAGCAATGATTTATACATTATTGACTGTTACATATATACATACAAATATATATATATATATATATATATATATATATATATATATATAAACGTGTGTGTGTGTGTGTGTGTGTTGAGAGTAATATTTTGAGTTAAACTTATAACTCTGTTACATTCTCGTAGGTGGAACGGAAAATAATTAGCAGCAATGCAAGATTAAATTAAATGCATCCCATCACCTCTGAAACATCAAAGAAAATTTTTGAGATATTTTGTTTTATATTATAAACCTTCATGCATAAGTTTCAAAACAAAATTTAACAAAGTAAGAAAAGTTTATTCTATAGACTCATACTCATTCTTATTTGTCTAATTGAATTGTTCATGATAATCTCATGAGTCAAAGACTAAGAAAATACGTACAGAAGCCAACTGAAACATAGTTATATATATATATATATATATATTATCATCATCATCATCATCATATCGTACTGGTAGCACGGATATCCCTGACCCTCTCTCGCCACTTTTCCCTATCGTTCATCGCCTCAGGCAGGTCTTCTGGACAACATCCCGTATCCTCACATAGTTGCTGAATGTATGTTCGTGCTGGTCGTCCTGCTTTTGCGCGGCCATGTGTGGGGGTCCATAAGAGTACATCACTTATGAGCAGGTCACTGCTTCTCCAGCAGTGTCCTGCATGTCTGGTTCGTCTAACTTGAATAGTTTTTGTGATAAGAGGCAGCTGGCCGTGCAGTTGGTGTCTTGTGGGGGTGTTGCCGCCAGAACTTGTTTAAGATTGCACGCGGCACTTTTGTGTAATTGCCTTCTAGATTCTTCTGCAGCCGTTTTGTTAGAGTCCATGTAGTGCATCCATATAGCAGTATCGATGCAACCGCTGCCTGGAAGAAGCTGCGTTTCATTTTGTCGGTTAGGTCTTATTTCCATATAATCGATTGCCTATTGATAGCTGTCCATGCTTTCGTTAACCTTGTGTCGATGTCCTTTTCGGTTGATGCGACGCTGCTTCCTAGGTAAGTGAATTTGTCTACTAGTTTAAGAAGGGCTCCCTCTAGAGTAATGTCCCCCGTTTGATTATATAAAGATTCAAAAGTAGTACTTGATGACTTCTTGCTTAACACTCAGCATTATCAGGATGAAGCTATGAAAGAAAAGGAGTTCATGTAGTAGTTAATGAAAAGGGAGCCCTCGATTACGAAAAAAAAAAACTGAACATGAGCACATGTAAAAAATCATACATAATCGTAATCAAAGTCAAGTAAGAACATTAGGTTTATAAGTCCCAAAAATTCCCCCTGAATTGTCCAGCAGGACACATAGCGTAACGGTTATAGGTGTTATTTCCCGAAACTTCTGGAGGATGCAGGTTCAATCCTGACTGCAGGCAAGTAACAATACGGAATACTTAACCCTCGTACCCAGTTATGGCTAACGAATCGGAACAGGCGACTCCTGTGGTTTCAATAAAGGACGTTCCGTGTAGTTTCCCGAGTTCGACAAACTCCTGAAAAAGGCCGGAGGACATATCGGCCGAAACGTTGTTGAAATTTTCCGAAAACACTTAAGTGTATATATATATATATATATATATATATATATATATATGTATGCTTTGGATGATTTCCCAGTAAGTAAAGAAAATACAAAGGACATGATGTAAAAAAAGGAAGAAATAGAGTGGGTTAGTATAAATATATTAGTTTTTCTATATATTCAAGAGCATGGGTGTTTATCTGCGATCACTGGTTTCATGCCGTGTTTACACGGCATTCATCAGGCAGGATAAAAAAGTTTTTTCTACCGGAAAATTGCCGTGTAAAGACGACATGAAACCAGATGTCGCCGATAAGTATCCATTTTATTAAATATATATAAAAACTAATATATATTTATTCAATATTATATTAAATAATCGCCCTATCACAGATATTGAGCATTATATATATATATATATATATATATATACATATCATCATCATCATTTTGTCGTGCCACCAGCGCGGATATCCCTGACCTTCTTTCGCCACGCCTCCTTATTGTTCATCGCTTCTGCCAGCTCCTCAGGGCTACATCCCGTATCATCACAAAGCTGCTGTATGTAGGTTCGAGCTGGTCTCCCTGCTTTTGCTCGGCCATGAGAGCGGGTCCATTGGAGAACATTTCTAATGAGCTCGTCCCTGCTTTTCCAGCAGTGTCTTGCATGT
This sequence comes from Sepioteuthis lessoniana, assembly GCA_963585895.1. Classification (NCBI taxonomy): domain Eukaryota; kingdom Metazoa; phylum Mollusca; class Cephalopoda; order Myopsida; family Loliginidae; genus Sepioteuthis; species Sepioteuthis lessoniana. Next base: position 52,002,920 of record OY757937.1, on the reverse strand, counting down.
CTGGTTCGTCTAACTTGTAGGTAGGTGGCCGTACAGCTGCTGCTTTGTGGGGTGTTGCCTCCTTTTATTCAAAATTGCTTGCACACTCTTGTGTAGTTGCCTTTAAGCTTTTTGTCCCTCCTTGTATTCAGCGTCCATGTAGTGCATCCATATAGCAGTATCGACACGACCGCTGCTTGGAAGAAACTGCGTTTAATTTTATCGGTCAGGTTTGAGATCCATATGATCGATTGTCTATCGATAGCTGCCTATACCTTTGCTACTCGAGTGTCGATGTCTTTTTCGGTTGATGAGACACTGCTTCCTAGGTGGGTGAACTTGTCAACTAGTATCAGAGAGCTACCAACTAGTGTGGAAATGTCGACTGTTTGATTATATATATATATATATATATATATATATATATATATATATATATATATATATCTTTATAAAAAGGAATGTACTACGATTAAGAACACACATTTTGAAAGCAGAATGCCACTAACGGAAAGAAATATTTCTCATATTTTTCCGTTTCATTTAAAAGAATAGAATTGAATATAATTCAGAAGATACAATGTGATATATTAAATGCACTGGTGATTGTTTAACTGAAACAATAAACATTGGCAAATAATTCAACAATAGATAAAAATATATTTTTTATTACTTTGTTTTTTTTTCATATTAGTTCAATGACACACACGCACACACACACACACACATATATATATATATATATATATATATATATATATATATATATATATATATATATGTAGTGAGGGTAGAAATCTGAGGAAAACGATATATGTACGGGCCCTTTTTCAATTTCAACTAAACAGGTGAAGCTGAAAGCTTTGTGTACGCGCTTCCACGTGTCAATAGCCAAAATTCACCTGATATTCCTCCGAAGAGTGGTATATCATCTTCATTGTGGAAAAAGGTTACAATAAATTGAATTTTGCATTGCAGAGCTCAGGTTTTTATGATGTGAATGTCTTCCCACATGTTTCATTGTTTATTACAAGAAATAAACTCATTGAATGATATTAAAGCGTTGTATAATACAACTGTAATGAATAATGTTTTAAACCTAATAAAGATATATAGTTTATAGTTCTACACAGAACGTTTTACTCTTGATTACTGTAGATTAACGGTTTATATTACGTTCGCCTAACTTACTATTACGCCGTTCGTCATCCAACTTCCTACTCACTTCTTTATTGGGTGGTCTTGCCTCGTGTCACTTTGTCTGGGTCTCTTTCATGTCGCCGTCATCATTGTCCCCGTTCGCTTTGAGTTCTGTGTTGAAATGAGGAACAACTCATAACCATTTTATAAGCACCTATTAGATTTTTTTCTTGGCAACTTCCCTTTCACATTTGCCCAGTCTGCTGGGGCTGAAAAATACACCGACTGCACCTCTGCAGAGGGGTAAGACCCCTCCCAACGAGTGTCCTGGATATGACACTAAACAGTCTGATGGTGAAGTTCAAGCAATGCTAGAGCTTTGGGGAATGCGGAGTACCCCTTTATCGCCATCACTCCCAGGTCCACTCTGGCCCGGAGTGGTAGCACCTGATAAGGGTCCTATCTATGGGTTAAATAGAACTAACGGCATACTTATGCTAAACTGAATTATTTGATTAAACTAAATAGTGTAAAATAGAAATGTGTTTGACAATCAAACCGTACTTACATTTAAACTGCGTGCTTATGCTAAACTGAACTATTTGAAATTGAGCTGTTTTTGACATTGAAACTATACTTACACTAAACTGAATTGTTATATATAACTGCTTGAATAAACTGAATGATTCGAAATAGAAACGTTTTTGACAAACTACACTCATGCTAAACTGAATTATTTGAAATAGAACTGATTATTTACATAAAGATGGATTTGGCATTAAATAACCAACAAATGTTGATATGCCATAAAACCAAACTAAACCAAACCAAACCAAACCAATCCATTTCACATCATCCGTCCAACTATACGATGAGACAGTGATTAAAGTAGAGATGGTATTGAATCTGACTTAAATTATATCATATCCTTTTTTCTTGGATCATCTGATCATGTGTGTTTCGTCCAATCAAAGGCACGTTCTCAAATGATCTTGGGTTCATCGTACATCAATCAAATCAGATGATCCAATGGTTTTTCGACATTTTTCAAATCAATCTGCGAAACTTGCCAAATAATAGAATCGGCCACTCTGTGATTTAATAGAAATGATTTTTATTGGGTAAGGAATGAATACCTTGCTTCTTCATAATTATACACACGTCGGATATAGGTACATAGATGGGTGTGTATTTGTTTGTGTGCGAGCGAGTGCGTACGTAAATTATCCATTACTTTGTTTTTATATTTTGTTTATTCTGGATAAATTGTTTTTGATAAATTCACTTATTGCTTGGCGTTCCGTAAATATTTCTATGTCTATTGACAGAAATTATTCATGAAAATATTGATTTTAAAAAGAAATTCACTCAGATGTACGTCCATAATTACGAGTCTGAAAAAAAAAAAACACCGACAAACACATTGGGATAAAGAGATAGAGAGTGAAATAGATAGAGAGACTTAAACAGACTGAGATAGATACATCAACCAATTTAGATATTAAAAGAACTATATATATATATATATATATATATATATATATATATAGATAGATAGATTGATAACCGGCGACTGTTACTCGATATGTGAGGTTTCTAGCTAGTGAACTAGCTGTTTATCTATCTCTCTCCCTCCCCCCCCCCTCTCTCTCTCTCTCTCTCTCTTGATCTATCTATCTATCTATCTATCCATTTATCTATCGATCGATAGATTGATAGATGGAGAGATTTAAACTGACTGAGATAGATTTATACACTCATTTAGATATTAAAAGAATGAGATAGATAGATAGATAGATAGATAGATAGATAGATAGATAGATAGATAGATAGATAGATAGATAGATAAAAAAGTCCGGGGAGCAACACCCCACAAGACACTAACTGTACGGCTACCTGCCTCCTATCACGAAAACTATTCAAGTTAGACGGACCAGACCCGCAGGACACTGCTAGAGAAGCAAGGACGAGCTCATAAGTGATGTACTCTTATGGACCCCCACACATGGTCGTGCAAAAGCAGGACGACCAACATGAACATACATTCAGCAACTATGTGAGGATACGGGATGTTGTCCAGAAGACCTGCCTGAGGCGATGAACGATAGGGAAAAGTGGCGAGAGAGGGTCAGGGATATCCGTGCTACCAGCACGACATGATGATGATGATGAATATACTTATATATTAATAGTTATAATTATTTAAACTGTATAATTTGCGCTCTCATCGCTTCTGAGAGTAAAAAACTGGAACATTAAAAGAACTATATATATATATATATATATATATATATATATAGATAGATAGATAGATAGATTGATAACCGGCGACTGTTACTCGATATGTGAGGTTTCTAGCTAGTGAACTAGCTGTTTATCTATCTATCTATCTATCTATTGATAGATAGATAGATAGATTTAAACTGACCGAGATAGATTTATACACTGATTTAGACATTAAAAGAATGAGATAGATAGATAGATAGATAGATAGATAGATAGAATTCAATACAAGTTGTTTACTGCTATTAATGTACATATATATTATTAGTTATAATTATTTAAACGGTATAATTTGCGCTCTCATCGCTTTGTTCTGAGAGTAAAAAACTGGGACATTACACAACACATCAAACTTTACAGTTAGTCGTGTTTTAGAATTCTATGTGATGCATATCTAGAAAATAGTTTATACAATTAGATGGTTAAATGAGAACAATGGGGTGTATTTTATCATGTTTGATGCTTCTAAATACAAACTGAAATATATCAAGTAAAAGTAATTTGTTTCAATTGTTATTCCTTTTTAGAATCGTTTAAACGATTATGAAAAGATATTAGAAAAATGAACTTGCATTGTTAATTGTATGAGTCACCAAACTCGTTCATATACTTAATGTATAATATTCATAATACTTAATATTCTCTACAGAGGGATCTATTTTGTGCATTATCAAATGTACTTTCCATAAATTAAACAGCATTATATATATATATATATATATATATATATATATATATATAGTACAATTAAATGGAGACTCAAACTCGGTTAAGCCGTCATAATAAATTTATTTCGGCGGAGAATATATATATATATATATATATATATATATATATATATATATATATATATATCCGATTGGGTATAAAAAAATGTAAATGAACGGCTGATGCTGCTGTTGCTAAATAAATACCTTAAAAATTCCCTTAGCCAACGTGGTCCGCTTGGTGGCCGAGAGGTCTGAAACTTTGTCTAACGTAAGTTGCGCGGGTTTCGATCGTCCTGCGTGTCGAGCGTCCTTCGTGTCTAGCCACACTGAACGTGTCTAGCCACACTGAACGAAACAGTCTGTCTGTGGATGACAATATATATATATATATATATATATATATATTGATCCTTAAGAAACGACTTAAGAAAAAGGCAGATTTGAACTACACAAGGATAATGTGTGCTGCATTGAATAAAATCTGTAAACGACACCCTACAAAACAGCAGCTGTACAGCCACTTGCCTTCCATTTGACGAACCAGTCAGGAAAGACACGCAAGACATGCTGATCCCTGTAGGAGGAGTAAGGACGAAGTTATCAGCAGCATTCTCCAATTGATTCAACACCAGTATTGGCTAACCTACAAAAGTTTACATTCATCAGCTCTGCACGGACACTGACGGTGGCCAAAAAAAAACTTTCCAAGATCAATGGCCAGTTGAGACAGATGGTACAAGAAAGTCAAAAGAATCTGTGCTGTAAACTCGTCTATATAATCATATGCCAATACGTCGGAAGTCTGATTCAATTCTGGTGTGTGTAGCAACATAATCGAAGTAGGTTATCAAGTGCTATATATATATATATATATATATATATTTACCCCCTCCGCTCGGGCAGGATATGACACAAGGTAAATTTTTAAGCGGAGTTTAACGGGTTTGAATTCAGAGTTTTCATTCTCCTAGACTAGTTGCCTCACCAAGGCTGAAGAACCTAGTCCGCCCTACTATTTACCCATAGCTGGAGGGAGAATAACTGGATATATATATTTATATATATATATATATATATATATATATATATATATATATCCCTCTACACGGGAAGAATGACGTAATGTTATTTTTAAGCGGAATTGAACAGGTTCAGTGTTTTTCTTCTCGTTGACAGTTAGCCATAGTATGGTTAAAGTGCCCAGTGCCCACTACAATTTACCTATATATGGAGGGAGAATAATTGGATCCATAACTTTCCCAAGGGTATTAGCACTATGGAAAATGCCAACAGTCTCATATCGCATTTGAACTCAAGTCAGCTGTGTCAATTTCCAACGACATTAAACATTAACCTATTCATACATACATATATATATATATATATGTGTGTGTGTGTTTGTGTGTGTGTGTTTGCATTAGATTTCTAGCAGTAGATTTTTAGAGACAAAAAGTAGATGAAGAGATTGGGAAAAGAACAAAGTCAGACACTGGGTCGCAGAAATGATACCACTCACATATTACTGTCGTTCATTTTTCTTCCTGACCGGTGTCAAAATTGGGAGATGTGAAGTGGTATTTCTGAGTCGACGAATGAATATTATAGCCTATACACAATGATAATATACCGGTTATTAACTAATTTTCTGACCCTTCAAATGAAATCCCTAACTCTCGTGTGCGACCTTTTCTTTTATTCATCGCTGGACTTGCTATGATTGCCGCCTTTTTGTTGGTCACACTTTTAGATATCAGGTTCAATAGTGGGAAGGAGTTGATAATTACATTAGAGTATATATATCATTAAACCGGACATTGGCATGATGGTTAGAGTGTTCGCAAATGGCCAGGGAGACGTAGGTTCAATCCCACGCCAAGACACACCAAAAACTCAAAAAGTGCAATTTGATGCCTCCTTAACGCTCAGCAATATGAAGTAGGGATCAAGAGTAAAGTGGAGCACTCCAAGGATAGGAGTTACGCCCTCCCCTATACCTTGGTGTAGTAGCTATCGAAAAGGGAGTCCCTGGGTCACCCTCGACTTAGGTCGCTAACTTATATATCATTATCATCAAGTCGTGCTGCTTGCATTGAATCTGACTCTCTCCGATTCTATCGTTCATCACACGTCAGGCCCTCTCGATTGAATCCAGTGTCCGCACAAAGCTGTTCTACCAACAATTGTACATCCATTTGTACAAACGTCTTTACTTCAGCAGAATAGTCGTGTTCGTTTTACTTGGATAGTTTGTCCAATGGGCGGTAAGTGGCCGTACTGCTGATGTTTTGCAGGTTGTTGCAAAAAATTGCACATAGAAATTTCGAATAACTATCGTATAACTTTATCTCCACGCATAGGTAGTGCATCCATACAGTAGTACTGACACAGTTTGGAAGAAATCCCTGTTCATTGTATTAGAGAGATCAGATTTTAATATAGTTGATAACCTGTTAATAGCAATCGACGCATTTGCTATGCGTATGGTGACATCGATTTCAATAGATGAGATATTGTTGCTGAGGTATGTAAAGCGGTCAACTAATTTCAGAGACTTGCACCTTGAAGTTAAAATGGGTCCTTCTATTTCAAAACGCATGAACTTTGTTTTATTTGCGTACATGTTGAGGTCAATGCTACCTGCTGCTTGTTCCAACCTATTCAGCCGGGATTCGGCTTGTGCAGGGGTATTTATGAGAAGTATTAGATCATCTGCGTAGTCTGTTATTGTTTCTGCGTGAAATCGTCTCTTTCATGTTTTTCTTTTATATTAGACCGTTGTGTGTATAATAATAAATATTGTTTAATAAGTATATATATGGTCCTTGCAAGATTCCAACGACACTGTCGAAAGAATCGATGTCACCATCGGGTTAGAGGGCAGTTTCTTTTACCACTGGATTAATAGGAACGTAGGGTTGCTGAGTTGATACAGAAGTCATACATGTTCAAACTAACGAGCCCAATTAGAGGGGAACTCGCCGTAGTGAATGGGTTAACGTGATGGATATCGACTTGGTTGTAAACGCGTAAAAATTTCAGTACCGGTTTTATTTTCAGTTTCTGAGTAATAGCTTTGGAAAAGATATAAAACACCTTATGCTCTTATCTGAGATATGGGCTAAGTAGCACCACTACTCCTTCTGCAAAGAAGAATTTAGCATTAAAACCCCTCGAAGATATAAATGCTATGAGACATAGAAATCGAAACCCAAATATTATATTTATGAGAGTAATTTTTATTTTATTTTAGTATTTCTCACAAATAAAAATGATCAGTTTATATATCCGTGGATTTTCTTCTGAGAGCTTTCTGAAAGAACTAGTTTTCATTCGTATATTTGTAACTGCGTTTGTTCTTTATTTGACCGGTTTGGTTTCTTTGTTTAATGGCATATCAACCTTTGTAGGTTATTTAATGCCAAAGCCATTCTACTAGAAGAACAGTAGTGGTACTATTTAACCCATAACTGGGAGGATAAGGGGGTTTATACCTTTCCCAAGGGTATTTGCCCGAAAGTGAACGTAATAGCGCCACTGGAGTACGAACTCGCTTACTACGATTCCGCAGTCCATCGCTTTAACTATTACACCTCGTGGACACCCCCTCTTTCTTTGACTTTTGAACTTTATATAAAGCGTTCGTCTTTCCATTTCTGCCATCACAGTAAAACTTCCGGTTCCAGTTTGCATTGCGAATTTCTCTTTAATCTCTCGATGTTCAAATAATCCTCAATATCAATGAGAGGAAATTTGAACATTCCAAGAATGATTCATGTGTCTTCTGTCCTCAATTAATTGAAATTTTCTTCATTGAAGTAGATTCTAGCCACACTGAAGAGTTGTGATACAACGAAACAGTCTGTCTGTGGATGACAATATATATATCCTCATTGCCATCATCAATCTCAAGCCATGCTGATCGCACGAAGACCCTTAAATTTCTCTAACCATCAGTTTCTACCATCCAGTGCTCTTGGCGGCACCCAGTGTCTGCACACCGCTGATGTACGTAAATCTTTACTAGACGGCAAACGCTGAGTGACTCAATAAAGGGACGTCGTTGATATGTTCTTGTTTACTTTCCACTGGAGATCTGCATGTCTTCTTCGTCTTATTTGGATGATTTTGTCTGATGGGATTTGTTCGAAACAGCAAATCGTATATTTTTATAGTTCCCATCTAGCTTTTTTTAATACGTTTAGGTATAGTCGAAAGCGCTGCATATGTGCAATAGTACAAACACGGCTTGAAAGAGATCATGCTTTTGTTATATATTGACCCTCGACTGAGCCTTCAATCAAGGGATGCCCTTGTGTAAATAAGCCGAAGAAGAGCGGAAGCAGGTGGCTGTAAAGAAAGAATATAGACAGGGTGCCCGCAGTCGTCAGTCAGTTGAGATAGGAATGCCAGCGTGAGAACCAGCTTGCAGACTGAGGGCTTTGCGACCCTCAGTGACCCAAGGTTGAGCAAACCCAGCCAAGATGCAAAAGAATTGCTGCTATGGTTAAGAGAAGAACTTGGGTCTATATAGCAGTCCGTCCCTTTCTCCACTCATCTGTCACACACAACAGAATATCACCCTTTCGAAAATAAAATGTGAGAGACTTATATATTTGTAAAGAAGTGTATTCGTTCGTTTTGTGAAGTCGTCATAACCGGTTAATGATGTTTCCGCATATAAGTGTATATTTGGATATGTATACATGTAGTTGTACTATGGGTACACAACACTTTATTTTATAAGAGAAGTAATGGTTATCGTCGTAGGAATTGAACACGACGATACGAGTTCAAATCCTGGACGAGACTGGTTGCATTTCACATAGCACTAATACCCTTGGGAAAGGTATGAATCCAATTATTCTCCCTCCAGCTATGGGTAAATAGTAGGACAGACTAGGTTCTTGAGCCTTGGTGAGGCAACTAGTCTAGGAGAAGGAAAACTGTGAATTCAAACCTGTTGACCTTGTGTCATATCCTGTCCGAGCGGAGGGGAGGGGTTGGTAAATATGATAAGAGAAGTGAAATTTCCTTATTATTGTCTCTGCTCTCCTTAAATGTACGACGACATCGCTTTCAGTATAATGCAGTGGAGTGATAATTGTTGAAATTATCGCTTTAATAACAATACACTTTCATACTACAACTGTATTACGAAACAATTCGAGATGAATAGAGAGTGAGTACTTTTTTTTGCAGAATATCAGAACATTTCCAAGCACCGAGAATTTCCTTATATTTTCTTGTCACCTATCAATTACACCCTTGAGGGACTTTTAAAGACAAGTAGATATCTGAAATTGAGCATGTGCAAAATTTGAATTATATATATATATATATATATATGTGTGTGTGTGTGTGTGTGCGTGCGCACGCGCGTGTGGCTCTCTCTCTCTCTCAGTGTGTTAGTGTAATATATATATATATATATATATATATATATGTGTGTGTGTGTGTGTGTGAGTGTGTGTATGTATGCATATACTTATACATAATTTGTATATATATATATATATATATATATATATAAGTTCCGTATATGTACATATATTTATGTAATGTGTATTCATATATATATATATGTATATATATCAGTGGCGACTCTAGCCTATTTTTGCTACTCGTGCCCCCCACGCCCTCTGTCAACTTCAGTTCCCAACCCGTGGTCCGTGGACCCAAAGTAAGTCATCATAGTTGCTATTGCGTGATTCTCCATTGTATAGCACAGATTGACAAACGGACCTTGCATGGTGTTTTTTTTTGTAAACAATCAAGATACTATATAATTTGTAGTCTTGTTAATACAGTAGATAAGATAATTTTTTTCCTTTCAAAAGTATAGAAGAAAAGAGAAGTTGTTCATTACTATGACGAGAAAAATATGTTTATTAGAATAAAGAAACTGATGACAATATACACAGACACAGCTAGTAGTTTCAATTTCGCTTAAAATAAAGATTATTTGTTCAAAATGTATTCAAATAAACAAATTTTAGTTACAGAAGGTAATATATGCAACATTCATTCAAGAAATAGAGATCTCTTAGTGAAAAAACGAATTAAAACACGCTGTTTAACCAACATTTACCATAGCGATGATGATGACGTCGGCGACAGCTCTCATCTGCAATACCCTCTCTCTCTCTCTCTCTCTCTCTCTCTCTCTCTCTCTCTCTCTCTCGGTCCCTCTCCCTCTTCCCAAGACATCTATCAGCAGTCTATGCTAAGATTTTTGAGCATGGTGTTAGGGTTGCTCTTGCTATTGGCTACAGCCAAACGCATATTTCTCTAACACTACTGTTATTTGCGCGTGTTCAACATTATAGCCGATTTTATGGGATGTTCAATGAATCTGACGGTGGCCGGACAAAGACCATCCGTTCAAAACAGCATCGTTGTATTATTCCCAGATATATTTATGACTTTTGGCTACTTAGTTATCGAAACTTGAATAGATACGTAATTTAATTGAGATCAGACTAAGTATGTTTGCTTGAAATTAATGGATGATTTTTAATCCATTTTGAATAACATTGATCGAGTTATTGGTCGTGCCGGGCACGAGTAGCACTAGTCCCGTCTCCGCCCCTGATATATATATATATATATATATATATATATATATATATATTCAAATATACACACATATAATGCAAATATATATATATATATATATATATATATATATATATATATATATATATGCGCACGCACAATGAACTTCCTTATTACCCACCTCTGGGATATCTCCCCGACTGTTCTATAAAGATAACTTAACCATTAAATAACACACGAAGTTGATATGCAATTGAACAAACAAACTAAACCAATATATATATGATACTTTTTCAAGAAAAATCTCTATCTAGAGAAATTATTTTGGCCCGGGTAAATTTTTTCTCTAAATTAAACCGTGATCAAGTTTTTTTTTAAAACTTAGAAAAGTTTGGAATTCACAAATACTTTTAAAATAACCCAATGCGATCTAACTTTAGGTACATGACTTGGGTTTAGATTCGGGTATCAGCTTGTATAATGCAAAGTAGAGGTATAATTGCCCTGGGTGGCCCTGAAAATTTGACGTCCTTTCGCGGGCCAATAATATTTGCAATTCTTGTTAAAATAACCTGTCCTCGAATGATTTCTTTTTATGAGGATATTTGATGGGACTGGTCTCTGTCCCACCTTTTCCTGTTTGAGGAACTCAATCAGAGAATCACTTCCGCCCTGGATGATGTTACCGTTAACATGCTACAGCATGTTTGGCAAGGGTATAACTCTCGACTTGATGTGTGTCGTGTCACAGGCGGTGCATATATTGAACACATATGAAATCGCTCCCAGAATAAACTTACGTTATTCAATACCTACACTTGTTCAATTTCATTGAGTTAGACTTAGTAATTTTCAAGATAATTGCTTTTAAATTGATGTCAATTTTTTGGGGACACGCTATAATTTCGGATGACGTCACACACACACACATATATATATATATATATATATATATATATATATATGTATATATTGTTTTGGTGAGGACGTCGGTGGGTATGTAATTCCCATATTTGTTATGATGATGGAACAAGTGAATCTGACATCATGTTGAACATGTGTTAGCAGCAAATCAGAATTTTGTCCAAGGACAGAGAATTTCCTAGCTAAGAATAGGGTGGGTGGGGGTCATTGATCACCAAGAAATCAACTTCCTCCCGCTCTTTTTTTTTTGTTTTGACTTTTATTTGTCTTGTCTGTACTGGCTGTTGCTTTGTTCTCCAGTGTTTTTATCTCTTAAGCCTGTAATGTCGGATTATTTGGCTTGGATGAGATGAGCGTCTGTCGTCTGTAAAATATTTGTTCTCAATTTTTTTTTTAGATGAAAGGCCAGGAGTTCTTGCAAGAATGATTCAAAAACAAATGGAGATGATGTTAATGATGATGATTACTGTAACAATGAAGACGGTGGTATATATATACAAACGTGCCAGTGTTGGCCGACCAGCAAAAACGGATTTACATCAGCTCCATGTGGACAAATGTAGTTTGGAAGACCTGCCTAGAGCAATAAATGCTACGGACGGATGAAGATAGAGAGTGAGAGAGACAGACAGACAGACAGACAGGTAAATATGTGCTGTTAATGTAACCTGATATATATATATATATATATATATATATATATGCTATGCTGGACGGCGACTTCGTAGCCAACGAGTTCGAATTCCAGTCGACTGCCAGTTATAAATAGATATAACACTTAACCAATATAAGTAGGAGTCATAATTAATATTTAAGTCATAATTGATATTTATAAAAAAATATAAGGACGTAAATATCAATGATATCTGCTGCTTCTAATGCACATAAGTAATAGTATCTTGCTTATGACACTAAACAATCCGATGAGGAAGTTACAGTGATGCTTGGGCTTGAGAGAATACGGATAAACCCGTCATTGCATTGCAAGTCAACTCCGGCTCGGAATGGTAGCACCTGAAAGGGCCCTAAATATGTGTTAAGCAGAACTAAACTGCATACTTATGCTAAACTGACTTGTTTGAATTAGAACTGTTTGACCCAACTGAATAGCTTGAAATAGAAATGATTTTGACAATTAAACTGCGTACTTATGCTAAACTGAATTGTTTGAAATAGAACTGTTTTTGACATTGAAACTGTACTTATACTAAACTGAAATGTTTAATAATCAACTGTTTTGACATTTAACTGTGTGAAAACAAGATCTATACTTGCACTAAACTGAATTGCCTGAATTAGAACAGTTTGAATTATCTGAATAGAAATATTTTTAACAATTATACTGTGTACTCATGCTTATCTGAAGTGTTTTAAATAGAACAGATTATTTGTTTAAAAATAGGTTTAGCGTTAAATAACCTACAAAGGTTGATATGCCATAAAACGCAAATAACCAACTAACTAATTACTGAAGCTGCCTTACTTCCAGTTTTTTTTTCTTCTTCGGTGATAAAAGTTCTTTTCTTTCGAAACAAAGGAATCTTTTACCTCCTCCTCGTTGTAGAAACGTCATGAGCACGGGAAATAAGACTTGGATCCGAACACTTAAAAATCCTAGGAAAGTAGAATCAGAATTAATGCTGAGTGTGATTACAGTTTGATTCACTCAAGTTTCTGATGTTTACGAGGTGCAGATAAGTTTCAAGACTTTTTTTTCGTATGGGCATTTACAATTGTCGTAGACGCTTGAAAATTCAGTATGTTATTGCTATACATGTTATGAGATGACTAACTAATTTTTTTTTTTATTTCAACTTCAAATGAACAGCTACAGCAGCAATTGGAATACATCCTACTAAAACCTGATTGTCGCAGCTGGTGAATTTCAAAAATGCAATCTGACACTTCAGAATAACGATATGCAATAAAATTCTGTTTCAAACTTGGAAAAAATGCCATGGAAACATATGGAATGCTTCAGACTGCTTTTGGGGCATCTTGCAGGAATCGAGTATCGGTTTTTGAGGAGCATAAGAGATTCAAGGAAGGCAGGGAGTCTGTAAGGGATGATGAGAGGTGTGGGAGGAGTAAGGAAGTCAATACACCAGAGTTGATTGGCCACAGGGTTAAGGTTAGAGTTACTATGTTGAGGTTTTAAGGGAGTTCAAGACGAGATTCGGTCGGAAGAGGCCAGCATTCTTCAAATTGGCACTGTGGCTTTTCCACCAGGACAATGCACAATTCCACAACTCCATCCTTGTCACAGACTATTTGACCAAGATGGGCATCGAGACAGTTCGTCACCCTCCCTATAGCGCAGACCTTGCTCCCTGTGACTTTTGGTTATTCCCTAAGCTCAGAGGCTGTCGTTATGAGACAATTGAGTTTAGTTCTATTTAACTCAATCACTCCGGGCTAGAGTGGTCCTGGGAGTGATGGCAGAAAGAGATACTCCGCATTCACCAACGCTCCACTATTACCGGAGCATCACTATCAGATAGTTTAGGAAACTCGATGGGAGAGTCTTACCCCTCTGTAGAGATGCAGTCGGTGTATTATAAAGCTCCAACCGACTAGGCTACTTAAATAACGTTTTTAAACGATCATCCTTGAAATTTCACTTGACATTTCACTCGTGAAAACAAAATAAGAAAATTTCTCAACTTTGTTTTAGAAAACGGTGAAACGGTATGAAAACAATTTCTCGAGAAATGACCTAAAATTTCACGGAGAGTTCTGATACTAATAACTAGATAGTTTATCGGATTATTTTTGGGTTTAAGATATGCAGAGGATGGTCGTACTTATTCATAAACTTTCCCCAAATTCTAACATCAAGGGAAGACCGTATAGCATCATTTGTCATTAATATTTACTATCAAATACTTTCTAAAAACAGCAATTACGTGAAATTGAATGAAAAACGTGCACATATATTTTACAGTTTTTGAATTTAAACATTAATTAATTATTCATTACCTAAATAAGATTGATGGTCTATACCAACAAAAATATGGCCCAACTGGCTGCGGTTGTAGAATACACCGACTGCAGAGGGGTAGACCACCGAATGAGTGTCCTGATGACCCAGTCAACTGGGGCTGTAGAAAACACTGAGGGATAAGACCCCCCAAAGGAGTGTCTTGGATATGTAACTAAATAAACTGGTGATGAGAGTCCAGTAATGTTGGAGCTTTGGGGAACGTGGAGTAGTCCTTTATTACCTTCGTACCAAGGTCAACTCTGGCCCGGAATAGTAGCAATTAATAGGGTCCTATTTATGGCTCATTGGCCTAGCAGGTAGAGACCAGGGTTCAATCCCTGGTTGAGTCATACCAATGACTAAAAAAATGGTACTTGATACCTCCTTGCCTAACACTCAGCATTATAAGGTACGTATCAAGGGTAAAATGGAGAAATAGAGGGTAAGGAGTAGTGCCCTCCTCTACACCTCGGTGTAATAGCTAACGAAAAGGGACCCTTCGAATCGCCATTGACTAAAGTCATCAACTTTACTTTTTTACTATCTATGGTTTAAATAGAGCTAAACTCTATGCTTACGGTAAACTGAATTGTTTGAAATAGTTCTATTTCAAACAATGCAGTTAGCTTGGGTGCTCAGTTTAAATGTCAAATATCCGCACAGAGCTGATGTAAAAACCAACCAACCATCCAATTAACTAGTTTAAAAATCTAAACAAATAGATATGTGGCATTTTGAACTGAAGTAAACAGTTTATTATTTGTTATTTGTCTGCATTCAGATGTTTTGTCGTTTAAATTGCATGTATTTCTATAAGCTATTTTAATTTGAAACTGGTTTTAAATCGAAAACGACTTTTCACTGCATATAGCCCTCTAAAATCAATTGATGCTTTTGGATCTCGTTGGAAACAGCATGTGAATTCGTCAAAATGTTTCTCATGACTATCGTTTATTCGGAAATCAACGGTTATTCGTTTCAAAGAAAAAGTTTCATAAAGATATCTCATTAACAAATCCTTATAGCGATAAATAAATGAATGAATGAATGACGGAGGTGCCCGTGGTGTAATGGTTATCGTCGCAGGAATTGGACACGGCGACACGAGTTCAAATCCTGGACTGATTGCATTTTACATAGCACTAATACCCTTGGGAAAGGTATGAATCCAATTATTCTTCCTCCAGCTATGAGTGAATAGTAGGGCAGACTAGCTTCTTTAGCCTTTGTGAGGCAACTAGTCTAGGAGAAGGAAAACTCTGAATTCAAACCTGTTAAACTCCGCTTAAAAATTGACCTTGTGTCATATCCTGCCCGAGTGGTGAGGTTGGGTAAATATGATGAATGAATAAAAAGTATTCCCGGCAGTCGACTGCATTAAATGATTTAGTATACATCTATATAAAATTGGGGAGGTATGTTTTGGTTAATTTCTATATCTACTTATAAACATCTTATGGATTATTCAATCCTAAAATTTGATTCATTTGTAAATATTTCATTATAATTATAAATACAATTTTAGTTTTTAACCGTGGGTAGAGTGTTAGCCAATGGTCCGGGAAACCTGGTTTCAATCCCAGGTCGCGTCATACCAAAGACTTTGAAAATAGTACTTAATACATCCTTGGTTAACACTAAGCAGTAAAAAGTACGTATCAAGGGTAAAGTGGAACAATCCAGGGAAAGGAGTAGCACCCTCTCCTACATATGTGTAGTAGCTATTGAAAAGGGAGCCTTCGGGTCACCCTCGACTACGATCGTCAACTTTACTTACTTATTTAAAACTATAATTTTAGTTCATCAGCATATCCATATTTACCAACACCTCCGCTCGGGCAGGATATGACACAAGGTCAATTTTAAAGTGGAGTTTAACAGGTTTGAATTCAGAGTTTTCTTCCTCCTAGACTAGTTGCCTCACCAAGACTGAAGAACCTAGTCTGGAAGTAATTGCAATGAAAGGGGAACTCCATTCTCCTCAGATCTCACGGACTGGATATTCACCATCCGGTTCAGTTTTTTGGTTTTTTTCCTCTCTTCAATTCAAAGCCCCACCGACACGGGGCTGTTGAAGTAAATAAGGGACAAACTTACTTCGGCACAAAAATAAACTGTCTAATCTTTATATGTCGTATAACCTAAAAAAAAAAACAACCCACATTCTAACAAACTAATTCCACACCTGAAATAATTTCCTTCATTATTCAGTATAATTCACAGTGCCTCTTAAGTCAATTGCGAGATTAGTAATTATAGCACTAGAGGGCTTTAGCTTTGCTGTTCCTGCTTCAATTGTTGTTGTTGTTGCTATTATTATTATTATTAATCATTAGAGATTTTCACATTAGCGTAAGGTGATGGTCTTTCACTGGAGTTTGAGTGACAGCAAGTCTACTCAAGTCTCCAGCACTCTTCTCAGTATTCTGGCCGTTTTCAATAATGCTGTTGTTTGGATGGTCTCCACTCAGTCGACAACTTCTAAATCTTCTAGGCCCTTTAATAATCCTTTAGTTACCGTGCCAAAGGCACCAATCACAATTGGTATAATTGTCACCTTCATATTCCATAGTTTTTTCAATTCTCTGGCAAGGTCAAGGTATTTATATCTCTTTTCACATTCTTTATTATTATTAGAGCTTTTCCCATCAGCGTTAGTCGATGATTTTTTACCAGAGTCTGAGTGACAGCAAGTCTCCTCAAGTCTCCAGGACTCTTCTCAGTACTCTGGCCGTTCTCACTAATGCTGTCGTTTGGATGGTCTCCACTCGTCCGCCAACTTCCAAGTCCTCTAGTCCCTTTAGTAATCCTTTAGTTACTCTTCCAAACGCACCAATTACAATTAGTATAATTGTCACCTGCATGTTTCACAGTTTTTTTCAATTCCCTGGCAAGGTCGAGGTATTTATCCTTCTTTTCACATTCTTTCAGTTTTATTCTGACCACAGAATAAAACTGAAAGAATGTGAAAAGAAGGATATGATACCCTTTGCGTTTTTTTCATATGCTCATTAGCTGATGGTATTTCACTGGAGTCTTCTCAATTCTCCAGGACTCTTCTCAGTATTCAAGCCGATCTCAGGAAAGCTGTAGTTTGGATAGTTTTGATTTATTCTCCGATTTCTAACTTTTCTAGATCCCTTTCCAAGCCTCTCAAGACTGCTTGAAACGCGCCAGTTGCAACAGATATAACCGCTACCTTTATGTTTCACAGCTTTCTTAGATCTTTGGCAAGACCTAAGCACTTGTCTCTGTTTTTGCTTTCTTTGCTTTTCACTCCGTGGTCCACTGCGACGCAAAGTCCACTAAATTGCAAGTCCCTTTTTTTCTTTATTTTATATTTTGTAAATTATTACTTGATCTGGTCTTTTGGCTGGGATTAGTTGACCTGTTATTATCTTAAAATCTCAGAGAATATTATGCGTCTCATTCTCTAGGATCGATTCTGGTTTGTATATGTACCATTTCCTTGTATGGTACTATTTACCAACCCCTCCGCTCGGGCAGGATATGACACAAGGTCAATTTTTAAGCGGAGTTTAACAGATTTTGAATTCAGAGTTTTCCTTCTCCTAGACTAGTTGCCTCACCAAGGCTGAAGAACCTAGTCCGTCCTACTATTTACCCATAGCTGGAGGGAGAATAAGGGGGTTCATACCTTTCCCAAGGGTATTTGCCCGAAAGTGAACGTAATAGCGCGACTGGAGTACGAACTCGCGTACTACGATTCCGCAGTTCATCGCTTAAACCATTACACCACGAGGACACCCTTGTATGGTAAAATTTGTATTTCTTGCACAATTCTCATAGGTAAACTTTTCCCACCCAAACGTATCTACTTTTTCGTTATTTTTGCGCTAGTTTGCTATATTTGCTAATTATATGATTGATGGTATTATCGTTATCATCAAATAATCTAAACTTGATATTCTGTTTGGTATAGTCGATTTTTTCTTTAATATCATCATCATCATTATCATGTCCCGCTGGTAGCACGGATGTCGCTGACCCTCTCTCGCCACTCCTCCCTATCGTTCATCGCCCTAGGCTGGTCTTCAGGACAACATCCCTTATGTATGGGGGTCCATAAGAGTACATCTCTTATGAGTTCGTCCCTGCTTCTCCAGAAGTGTCCTGCATGTCTGGTTCGTCTAACTTGAATAGTTTTCGTGATAGGGGGCAGGTGGCCGTACAGTTGGTGTCTTGTGGGGTGTTGCCGCCAGGACTTGTTTAAGATTTCACGTAGCATTCTTGGGTAATTGCCGTCTAGCTTCTTCCGCAGCCGTTTTTTTAGAGTCCATGTAGTGCACCCATATAGCATTATCAATGTGACCGCTGCCTGGAAGAAACTGCGTTTCATTTTATCGGTTAGGTCTGATAATTAGTATTAATGGCGTTGGTTGTGCTGCTATTTGAAATGATTCAGTTTCTCTCTTGTTGTTTTTCTTTCGTTGCCATGTCTAAGAGCGAGATTTCGCGTATTTGTAGCTTGAAGTATTCATATAGTTGTTTTTCTTCCTATTTCTATTTCGGAGTTTTTGCAGTTGTTTGTCTTTATACTGTAACCTGTTACTGCCCGTTGTAATTAGACTTTCTTTGCACTTTCTTGAGGTAATTATTGAGTTCAAAAACTACACTTCCACAAAATTTTCGATGCTGGTGATTCCTCATCCTCCTTCTTTTCTTGACACATATAATCCGTTTGTGCCATCTTTCTAATGTAAATTGTTGTTAACATTCTTGTCCTCTGGTCCATTTCTCTTAGATCTTCCCTTGACTATTTTAAGAATGATCCCGAGTATTTTAACTGAATTGTTTGAAATAGAACTATTTTTTAAAGTTTAAACTGTATACTTATATGAAACTGAATTGTTCGAAATAGAACTGTTGAAATATAAAAAAATGGAATCGGCATTAAATAACCAACAATTGTTGATATGCCATAAGACTGAACAAAACCTTAATACATGGTGGTATAAGGAGTTTCATAATTTTTTCACTTGCTAGCAAACTAATCTAAATTAAGATAGATAGATCGATATATAGATAGATCGATAATGTACAGACTTCAATTGATACGAAAGGCAGCTCAATTTAAAAGAAAGTAACCATTTTCCCTAAGGTAAAAGAGGGCGTGAGTTGCAATTTCACCTGATTGGAGGGGAGGGGTCTTGTCTTTTTTGTTGTTTTCGATAAATGATTTTCTTCTGTGCCATTGAGATAACGTCCAGAATGTGTCACGATTGAAAAGCGACTAAAATTAAGATGAAAAAAATAAAAATAAGCAAACAAAAAACAAAACAAAACACAAACTACCATTAACGATGACCAGAATGGTGGTTTTAATTTACAACTTTAAAAACTAATTGTTTTTTAAACTCTCAACGTAACAAGTATTTAATTACACAATTTGTTTGTTTTTTCTATTTTACTGTGTTGTAGTTTTTATGTTTGCGCATTAAGAAAAGAAATAATGTTCCCGACCCCAGTTTTTTTTAAATCCGAAAGTAAACGAAAGAACGCGACTACAGTTCGAATATGCTTTCTGTGATGTCCCAGTCCAGCAAATCAGCCACTGCACCACGGACATTCCCCACTTAGATAAGACACCCAATTATATAGTTTAAAGATTAAAATTGGTCCTTCAATCAAGGCCAGAATACCTGACCTTTTTTTTTATCGTTAAATACGATTAAAAATGCCTTGCCAGTTCGTTGAATTTGGTGTTCCAGTTGACTTCTAGATGGAAATTAAAAGGAACCGAAAAGTTGAAAGAAGAACTTGATATTACCAGAAAACTAAATAACTAAAAAAAAGCAAAAAAAGAACTAGGTAACAAGAGGGTGAAAATAATACCAATCACAATAGGAGTCCTTGGAATGACCTCGAAGAAACTGGAAAGGAGTTTGAGAGAGCTGTGGATCCGAGAAAGTAATAAAACCATTCAAGATTAAGCTTTGTTTGTACACTAAAGAATTCTTGAGAGTTTAGGAGTCTTGCTGTCACTCAGAGATCAGTGAAGTCTAGCAGCTTTACCCAGTGTTAAAACTTACAATGTATTTATTATCGTTATTATTTTACTGCTTTGAGAGTTGTTCACACTAGCGTTAGCCGATATTTTTCACAAGAGTTTAAGTAAGTGCACATCTCAAGTCCCTTGGACCCTTTTATTATTCTTGGCGATCTCAGTAATGTGCTAGTTTTGATGTTCTCCACTTATCTTGTTTTCAAATCTTCCAGTCCCTTTACCTTTCATTACACTTTTGAAAGCTATTCACACCGGCTTTAGCAGATGGTTTTCCACGGGAGTTTGAATTTCAGTATGCGGGCCGGTCCTAATAATGCCCGCGTCTGGATGGTCTCTACTTGTCTTCTGATTTCCTTTTCTTTTACAAATGCTTTGGGGATTGCTCAGAGCACATTAAATACCATTGGTATCTCCGTCTCCTTCATGTTCCATTTTTTAGTTCTCAGGCAAGTTCTAGGTAATTATCTTTCTTTTTGCTTTTTTTTTTTTTTCATTTTCACTTTTTAGAACGCTGGAACGGCAAAATTCACTGTTCAGCAACTTTTCTTTTTTAATGACTCTAACTAGGTCTGGTCATCTGGCTGAGTTTAGGTGATTTGTATGTGTATCAAAATCCCTGACAACTTCGCGCGTCTCATTCTCTTGGGCGGATTCTAGGTGGAGCATATACTATTCATTCGCATGGTCTGTACTTACATTTACAGTTTGTTACATCTTATCTATTCCCGCTCTGATATGGTTTGTCCTTATGGCGTTGTTTTGTGCTTCAGTTAGAAGAGATTCAGTTTCTTTCTTACGGTTTCCTTTTCTAAGCCAAAACTACGTTTTCTCGTGTGATATGTCACTTGTTAGTTATTTAAAACTTCTATAGAGGTTTTTTTCTTCACACTTTTGTTTTCTGGTTATTGTCGTTCCGCTGGTCCTCGTGTCGTTAGTAATGATTCTGGTGACTGTAATCAGTCTTCCTCCATGCTTTTCTATGAAGTCTTCGAGTCATTGTTTCGATGTGTCCACGCTGTCTTAATTGCTGGCTAGTCAACTTCCTCCCACTCTTTTTCATACTTCTAATCTGTCAATATCATTTCTTGGATTCATTGCCTTTTGCATGGTCATTAGTTTTTCTAGTTTTCTGGTCCATTTGTTTAAGTTATTTTCTGGCACACTTCATGAATGGTCCCAAGTATCTTATGAGGGGGACATCCCATGTATTTATCCCTTTGACAAATTTTCTGCAATAGAGTTTTGTGTCGAGTAATGTTCTAGCTCTTCCGAGATATTCTTTTTTTAATTTTTTCTTCCATTCCCCGTTGTTTGATTGCACCAGCTTCCAATATCTCAAAGTATTTGTAGGCTTTCTTTTCTCTGAACATTCTGATGACTACTTGATTTGGTAGTTCGACTCCTTCCAATATGTACCGTTTGCAACTTTTCATTACCAGCATGGCACATTTTTCCTTGCGAATTCCATTCCTATATATTGACTGCATATTCTCACAGTTTGTATTAAGGTTTCCTATTCTTTTCGTTTTTGACAAAACGTTTGATCTCATCCATGTACATCAAGTGGTTGATCTTTTCCTACGATTTACTGAGTTTGTATCCGGCTGTGCATTTCCTAAGGATGTGGTTGAGTGCAATCATGGCTATCACAAATAGTAATGGTGATTGTGCTCCTCCTCAAATATGCCTCTTTATATCTTTACCTCTTCTAAGCTTTCTCATCTTGCTGTCAATTCCACTCTCAAGGTTTTAATCGTCTTCTCGATAAACTGTACGATTTGCTTGGGTATTTTATACATTTTGAGACAATGTAGTATCCAGCTTTGGGGGACCATATCGTAAGGGTTTTTGTAGTTGATCTTGGCCATGGCTAGATTTTTCCGTCTCGTGTTACTTTTGTTGAGGGTTTGTTGATCTATATATATAAATATATATACACATATTTATACGTACATGTACATATACATATACACATGCATATGAATAAACACATATACGTATATATATGTATGCCCATATATATATACACATATACACATATATACATACGTATATATGCACATATATATTCATATAGTTATACATTCCTAAATCCAAGTATATTTACATGTTTACATATATATATGCATATATATATCGTGCGTGTGTGTATATATATATATATATCATGACGTGCCGCTAGCACCGGTTCCGTTGACCTTCTTCCGTCAAGTGTTCTTATCCGTCGCTTCCGATAGGACTTCCCGGTCACATCGTATATCGACCTCTTAGGTAATCAGTCGACCCTTGCTCGTCTGCGTGAAGGGCTCCACAAGAGTACATCGCTTATGAGTTCATTCGTACTTCTTCAGCAGTGTCACGCATTTCTTGTTTGTCTAATTTGGTAATTTGGATGATTTTCGATATATATATATATATATATATATATATATATATATATATATATATCTGTGCACATAAACACATACACACACACACACACACACACATATATATATATATATATACTTCCATATAATGGAAAACCCTTTAAAAATCAGTCATACTTGTTTGTGATAATATCTATTTCAGCAGACCCTTTATTTTTAAAATATTAGATTTACATCGTCAAAGATTTTCTTTGATGTGCAGATTTAACATAAAAAAATAAAAGGGTATGCTGAAATAAATATTATAAGAGATAAGAGTGACTTTAAAAGGTTTATCTTTTATTTGAAATTATTTGCTGTGTATTTTAATTTAATATTTTATATTTAACTCTTTATTGGATTTTGAATTACATAGATATTGAAGAAAGGAAATTATAAAATAAAATCGATCCCGCCATCGTCTGACTAGGCTTTGAATAATGTAATAAGTAAGTAACGTTGACGACCGCAGTCGAGGGCGATCAGAGGGCTCCCTTTTCGATAGGTACGACACCGAGGTATAGGGGAGGGCACTACTCCTTTCCCAGGATTTCTCCACTTTACCCTTGATCCCTACCTTATATTGCTGAGTGTTAAGGAAATATGACACCCTACTACATTTGTTGGGTTATGGGGAACTAAGTGTGACACGCTGGCTATCAGACGACGATAGTAGTAAGCAGAATTGGCAGTGGGAGAGGCCGTCTCTCTCTCCCACCCTCTCTATCACTCCCCGGTGATATGGGCATGGTGGAGAGGCAGACCTGCGACCATGACGGGTACCAAGGAAGAAACCGTCTAAAATAACACGTGGTGAATTTTAAAACTACGGAAATAAGTTAGTTGCCATGTAGTCGTCAAAGGGTGAGGACACATAACGAGTTTCCGTTTATACCTCAAAGGATGAAGATGCATGAGGAGTTGCCTTTTGTTCGATGAAAGGAACCCAATTTCTAAAATAATGCCGTGCAGAGAACCCAGAGAGAAAACAAAAAGCTTATCCTTTGAATGAACCAGTTCTCCTAGGTATGGTAAGCCTCGTTAAACGAACCCCCCCAAAAAAACTTGTCCACGAGAAGAGGAACAATAATTAATCCTGGTCTTATGTGAAATAAGACGTGTATCCTTCTACCAAAGTGTTATGAAAACCCAATAACGAAAGAAAAAAGAGAAGAGAATGAACTCCACAAAACTCCAAGTAAGTGAACGTACAATTTAATTATATTCAACTTTATACTGCTGCATTCATACTGAAACGATAAACTTGAGATTGGGAGAACGAGCTCTGCCATTAAATATCATAGTCTGAAGGAAGGCGAACCGTGTCTACCGTTGTCGAACTACATTCTCACATTCCGCCATTAAAAGATATTTTATGGTGGACTCGTCCGTGGATAAAGACATTTTATGGGGGCTTAGTCCGGGATACAGATATTTTAGTGGAGGTTCTTTCCGAGATACGGAAAGACTTTCTCGCTTTTGACTTTTACCTGAATTGTTTTTTCTTTGTTTCTTTCTTCTATTCAATAAAAGAATATTGTTATTAATCCTATTAACTCAAACACGGCATTTCAGAGTCTTTTTTATTGTGAAGAATTGTGTTTGTCGAAGACCTTGTATTTGAGGGGGAAAGCTATCCAGCTAGCTATGTTGACTTTTAATTATTCACCTATAACTCGCATAGTAGCTTTAAAATGTGGTTCAGCTAGGAAATTGGTGATATCGGTGACACTAAATAACGTTCGGCAGACCACGGCCAGCGTCTGTGCCCTGCGTTAAATAGTGGACTTGGCAGGAACGAACAGCACTCTGCAAGCCCACTGGATACGTGGCGGCATGTGTGTGTGCGTGTGTGTGTGTGTGTGTGGGTGTGTGTGTGTATACACACACACACACACATATATACACACACACATATATATGTGTGTGTGTGTGTGTGTATACACACACACACACACACATATATATATATATATATATATATATATATATGCACACTTTAGCAGTTTTCGGTTTAATTTTTTTGGTATAATGTTTTAATGTTTTGGTTATTAATATCACTTTGTAACATCCGTTTTAATTGAATAATATTCACTGAGAAATGATAAATTCCTAGAATATTTGGATTAAAATAGAATTGAATATTTATTTTAAAATGGTTGTATTATACTTATTCATGAACGATATACTAATGGTAATATTTTTTTGTTTGTAATGCTTCTTGAGACATTTCCCATTTTTCTCTATTTTTACGTCAATCTTAAAGAAAAAGAAAAAAATGCTTTCGTGTAACATATAGGTTATAAATAGTATATATATATATATATATATGCATGTATGTATGTATGTATATAGACCAACTTTTTTAAGTAATGTAACTGATGGTTTCCCCAAAGTATCCTCTTGAATTAATTTTCCTACTATAGTTCTTAAAGTCATCGAACTTGATCTACCTTTATTTTCATTTCATTTTTGCAGTATTGATGTTTTTGATTTGAT
This sequence comes from Sepioteuthis lessoniana, assembly GCA_963585895.1. Taxonomy (NCBI): domain Eukaryota; kingdom Metazoa; phylum Mollusca; class Cephalopoda; order Myopsida; family Loliginidae; genus Sepioteuthis; species Sepioteuthis lessoniana. Next base: position 51,977,411 of record OY757937.1, on the reverse strand, counting down.
TAGGCTATTTGCTCCAAAAATATATTCCTCTATTGGAAAAAGATACAATTGATAGTAAACTTAGTCTTTGAAATCTGTCTTGACATAAAATTACCTGTTCGAAGAGAAATATTGAGAAAATGTCTTTCATAATTAGAAATTCCATTATTTTGAAAGTTTCAATTAGAATATCTCTCAATCTTCTTTCTAGTAAACATTTAGCACTGAGAAAAATGACACAAAATTGAAAGCAGGTATTTTTATTGCACTCTAAATCAGAATCGATGTCTGATAGCAAATGACTTTCTCAATTTGATTCGGCCCCGTATAACCATATTATCCATTTTTATGGCGGTATCTGCTTAGCGCAAAGCCGATTTCAGCTATTCTAGAATTTACCTCTTCAAAATCTTCTCTAGTGGGAGTAAGTGCTAAATCTGGTATTACTATTTGAGTTATCAGAAAGCAATTTTGATTTTTGAAGGTCTCTTTCACGTTCAAAAATTAATTGTAGATCAACACTAATTATTTTTTGTCCCTCTTTACTTATAAAAAAAAACTCATTCGGTTTCATTTGAAAGATATTTCTTTAACTTTGATATTCGATTGTTAAAGCAGTGGCATGAAAAAGAAGAGGATTTGGTAACTGAAGTGTTCCAATCTAAGAATTTATACTCAATTGCATAACTTTGTATACATTTTCAGGAGGTTTGGTTTTGTCGAGTTTTATGGTTTAGGCAGTCTCAAAATAGATGCAATACATTAATATAATAATGATTTATCACAAGACAAGCGCAATGGCGGTCATCTGGAACACGTCCTGTAAAAATGTATCCTTTGTGCTAAAGAAAGCAAATCTATGTTGTTGTTTTTAAAACTGTTATTATATTAACTTCCAGGACATGAAATGTTTTGAGTTTCTTTTTTCAGTAATAAATCATGTTAATTGGTTGCATCTATTTTAAGATGGCGTTGAATAATTTTGTTTACAAATAAATAGAGACGCAAAATATTTTTCCTTTCTTGTCCAAGGCATTGTGATCGAGGATTAATACTTGTTATAAAATACTATTTTTTTTAACCGAAACAAAAAAGAACACAGCACTATTATTAGAAGAGTTATTAGTAGTCACATGAGCCCCCTGTATATTTAGAACCCCTATATATATATATATATATATATATATGTGTGTGTGTGTGTGTGTGTGTGTGTGTGTGTGTACGTGTACGTGTGTGTGTACGTGTGTGTGTGTGTGTGTCTGTGTGTGCGTGCGCACGCGCGTGTGTGTGTGTGTGTATATATATATATATATATATATAGGACTTGGAGGGTATTTAACAAAAACCCTGTTCATGTTTTATTTGAGTTCGTGGCATATTAACCTTTATAGGTAATTCCGAATCCATTTTTATACAAATAAGCAGTTCTATTTCAAAGAAGTCAGTTTAGCATAAGTATACAATTTGTTTTTCAAAAACATCTCTATTTCAACCAATTCAGTTTAGTCAGACAGTTCTCTTTCAAACAATTCAGTTAAACGTATGTACACTTTTAATGTCAAAAACAGTTCTATATCAAACAATTCAATTTAGCTTACAAAAATAATTCTATTTAAAACAATTCATTTCAGCATAATTACTTGGTTTAAAAGTTCTATTTCAAGCAATTACACAGTTTGACCCATAGCGTAAGCACACTATTTGACCCCTAAATAAGACCCAATGAGTTGGTACCAGTCTGAGCCAGAGTGGACCTGTGACCAATGGAAATGTAGGGGTACTCCACATTCCTCAAAGCTCCAGCATTACTGGAACCTCCCAAGTTGATTGTTTTATGTCATATGATTGACACTCGTTAGTGGGGAGTCATACTCCTCTGCATAGAAACAGTTTATTCTTCAGCCACACTCAACTGGGCAATTATTTGTTTGCTCACATTTTAAATGTTAAATAGGTCTATTTGACCCATAGATAGGTGCTACAATTCCAGATCAGAATGGAACAGAGAGCAATTGGAATGAAAGTAACTCCTCATTCCCCAAATCTTCAAATCTAATGCCTCGTCATCAAACTGTTTAGTGTCAAGCAGGACATTCATTGTCAGCGGTGGCAGGGGGGGTCTTACCCATTTGCAGAGATACAGTTGATGTATTCTCTACAGCTTCAGCTTACTAGGCCTTTCTTCAGATTGGAACTTTTGAAACTATATGACTATTGCATATTGATGTATGTGATGACTGTGTGCGAACAAACGGTGATTATCGCCAAATAAAAAACTGGTTAAAAATCTATATTAAGAAAATCTTTTAATACTATGATCAAATATTTTAAAATGAATTAGATTTCAGCATTGCAGTCTTACACTCGCGCAGAAAGGATACGAAAATCATCATATGTCATAATAACCCCCCAGACAGGAAATGGGGCTGTAGTGTGGATGATGTCATGTTCAGAAGAGATGATCTTGACAATTTGAGGATTTCAAAAGCATACGGGAGTTGTCTGCCGTTGAGGCGTGCGGTTGAGTTTTTTCGGATCTCTACCAGTAGAGATCCTACACACCAAAAGATGGGCCGCGAGTTGGGGTGGGGTCAATATAATATGGTTAGCATAGACTTTTAAGAATTGTGTCTCTCTCTTTGTGTCGAAGAACCGAAGCCAGAAATTAATAAACCTGTTCGTATCCAAAACGACAGAGTCCACCTGTATTTGTATATATATTTGTATTACTGTTATTGATATATTTTTGAGTAAACAACACTTCCGTATCTAGTATATTTTTGGTTTGGTTTGGTTTGGTGGGTTTTATGGCATATCAACCTTTGTAGGTTATTTAACGCCAAATTCATTTTTATGTAAATAATCTGTTCTATTTAAAACAATTCAGTTTTGCATAAGTACACAGTTTAATTGTCAAAAAGATTTATTTCAAACTATTCATGAAGTTATATGTAACAATTCAGTTAAGTGTAAATACAATTTTAATGTCAAAAAACAGTTCTATTTCAAATAATTCAGTTAAGCATAAGCACGCAGTTTAAATGTAAGTAAAGTAAATTAAAGTAGGCGACCATAGTCGAGGGTGACCCGAAGGCTCCCTTTTCGATAGCTTACTACACGAAGGTGTAGGGGAGGGCGCTACTCCTTTCCCTGGATTGCTCCACTTTACCCTTGATCCGTACCTTATAATGCTGAGTGTTAAGCAAGGAGGCATCAAGTACCATTTTTTGAGTCTTTGGTATGACTCGACCTGGGATTGAACCCAGGTCTCCCGGGCGATTGACGAACACTCTAACCGCTAGGCCAATGTCCGGTTTAAATGTAAGTACGGTTTAATTGTCAAAAACATTTCTATTTCAAGCTATTCAGTTTACTCAAACAATTCAGTTTAGCATAAGAATGCTGTTAGTTCTATTTAACCCATAGATAGGGCCCTATCAGGTACTATCACTCCGGGCCAGAGTGGACCTGGGAGCGATGGCAATGAAGGGGTACTCCGCATTCCCCAAAGCTCCAGCATACTGGAACCTCACCATCAGATTGTTTAGTGTCATATCCAGAACACTCGTTGTGGGAGGGGGTCTTACTCCTCTGCAGAGAAGCAGTCGGTGTCTTTTGCAGCCCCAGCCGACTGGGCAATTTTATTTCTGGTCATGATTTCAGCATTACTACTGTATTATTCAAATGAATAAATGATTTTACTTCATCTTTTCTTATTCATAAATAACTATTTTTTTATAGTTTTTTCTTTTTTGAAATTATCCTTTTTTAATTGACGGGAAAAACAATGACCTTTTAGTTGAGTTTTAGACAGAACTTGTTGAACCACAACTTTCGACACAAAGAGGCATTCATGATCTTCATTGTGAATTCTCCAGACGTACTAACCTTTCTCTCGTCTCAAAAGTAGCAAAGGTTACGTGATCACGTAGCTAGATTGTCGACGTGGTGAAAGGTTTCCAATAATGGGTAGAGAAAAAATCTTTTCAATGACTGAACCTGTCTTTGTGCAACTGGAAGCAACCGAACATATTTTCACCGTGCTCAATAGTTCTTTCTGTGGACCGGGAAAAAAATGAGAATTTTAGAAAGGAAGAAATAAAATGTTAAAAAATTAAAGTGACTGTTTTCTGAATAAAGTGGAAACACTCTAAACAATTCGTTAAAAAATGCTAAATATTGTATCATTTGTCGTTCCATTATAAAGACAAATTTATGTATGTAAAAACCTTTTTAGCGAAAAGACAGGAGAATTTAACACGCTTCAAGTTGACGCTCATTTAATTTGTTACTCATGTCCCCTTGAAAAAAAATATGGTGACATCCACAAATTTGTCTTTATTATAGAAAGATACGTCATTTATACAACATCTAGGTTTTTTTTGTTCTTTTTTTGTAAGGGGTGGGACATTTCTGACAAATTGTGTAGTCGATCTCCTCTTCATTCTGTACAGTTTCAGTATTCAAAAAAAATGTTTTTTCTATTTATTTTAATTCAGAAAAATATCCCAACCCGGAGAAAGAATTGTTGAGTATGGTGAAAAATGTGTTTTGAAGATTCCAATTACACAAAAATAAGTCCCATCTTTGAAAAGTTTTGTTTTTCTTTTCCTGTGACTTTGAAAATATTTTTTCTCTATCGAGTGACCATAAGCCGTTTGCTCTGGTATTATTTACTTTGCGTTTGGCACTCTGTCCTCAAGGTCCTTACAGCAGCCGTTTGGTTGAATTTTGTATTGATGTCATTGACACTGACATTAGTAGGGACTAATAGAAATTTAAAGTTATCAATAATAAGACAGTTCATTTCTGTTTTAAACTTTATATCAACGTTGTTTATTATAAGCATTAATGAGTAGATATTTTGAATTGATTTATTTTCGCCGCTTTTGAAATTTATTTACGGCATTCATCAGCATCATCAACCACAACAACTGCAATCTAACCAACAAAATAACTTATAGCTATTTACTAAGTTTAACTTGATACTAATCGATTGGGGCTATAGAATACGTCGATTGTGTCTCTGCAGGGAGAAAAAATTACCCAACAAAAGAATTTTCTTGATATGACGCTAGCCCATCTGATGATGAGGCTCCAGACCTGAAATTTCGAAGAATGTGGAATAACCCTTTGTTGGTTTAATGCTATCGTGTATTCTGACCTGAAATGGTAGTACTTTTTAGGGTCCTATCTATGGGGGAATAGAACTTCTTGAACGAATTTAAGTGCTTGTAAACAAATGATTAATATCAAATAGAATTATTTGAATTAAATAGTAATAATTAAAACGATTAAATTGTACGCAAACAATAAATTGCTTTACTTGAAATCATACAAATATACTTAAACAAACCAGCTCATGCTCATTTAAAAATAAGTTTAACTACAATTTATTCCCTTACAAATCATGTACATACCCACAAACACACACACGCATATGTGTGTGTGTGTGTGTGTGTGTGTGTAATCTCTCGGATGTAAGGCCTTGTGTATCGTCATCAATATTCTTGTCCTCTTGTCTATTTGTTTGAATTGTTCCCTTGCCTGTTTCAAGAATGGTCTCGCGTACATATAAAGTGTTTATTTCTTAGATGAAATGTCTGCTGCAGAGCTTGGTTTCGAGTTTTCTCTTTCGTCTGAGGTACTCTTTTCTTATTTTGTTCTTTCATTCTCGCTTGATTGATGGTGTCCGCCTCCAGTATTTCAATTCTTTCTTGATTTGGCAGTCGTATTCTTTCTGTTATTTGCTTTTTGTCACTTTTCATAATGAGCATGACACATTTTTCTATGCCAAAATCCATTCCTATATCCGGGCTGTATATTCATATTGTTTGTATCAGAATCTCTAATTCTTTTTCATTTTTTGCACATAACTTGATGTTATCTATGTACATAAGGTGATTAATCGTTTCTTGTAATTTTGTTCACCTTTTAAATAAGGAGTTTAGTAGCAACATTGCTATTAAAATTTGTAATGCCAAAAGCACATCTCTATTGAGGATGCCTCTTAGTATTTCCTCTTTGTTAACGTTTTCCTCTTACTAATAATTCTACTTTCCAGTTTTTCATCTCTTCAGTGATGAATTTTTCTTGACTTTGTTGGATATCGTGTACATTTTTAGACAATCTATTAATCAGGAATGTGGGACCATATCATTGATTTTTTTAAAAATTGATCTATGCCATGGCTACAGTTTTAATCTATTGTCTAATGGGACCCTTAAGATTGGTTGTGTGGATAAATGAGAATTTTGATCAAGATTTTTCGAAAGAGCTTTTTAGTTATCTTTGGGCAATTGGATTCTTGGCTTGCTTAGAATTTTTCCGGGTGCTGTTGCTCAATAGTGGTATCCTGAAGACTGTGGTTGTTGACCTCATTCGAAACCTCATCATCCGATTCACATTCTCCGATAGGTAGGAGAAGCTATCATTGTTTACTAATGATTGTTATAACTTACGTGATATAACATTGAGAAAGTAAATTATTATTATTATAGGCAAATTAAAAAGTGGGATATAAAAATCAAATATTATTTTTAACTATTTATAAAATAGATATTTACGATACTAATTAGACATTTACAGCATAAACAGATTCTGCTTTTAAACAACACATATGGAATTGATATACGGTTAAGTTGATAAAACAAAACAAGCTGGACCATACGGATATAATTAAAAAACGATAAAAGGTATCTGAATGTTTTGGGTGGGTATTGGGAATGACAGTTTTAGTTACTGGTAAGGCTCTATTTATAGAGAAATGAGGAGTTGAAGAAGACTTTTATTACCATTTCTCCCACGTTCACGTTGACCAGGAGTGATATTAATTGGTAGTGCATTACCTATGGGTTAAACAGATCTGTTTGAAAATTATTAGCAATAGAAATGAATACTTGATACCTTATAAATGAGCGAAAATTATTCATATTAAGATTAGTTATTTGAATCAATAATTGCTTCCTAAAGATTGCTGCTAGTTAAACTCTATAATTACTTGAAAATTATTTAGCTTTATTGATTAAGAAAGACTTGCAGCCATATAAATGTGTGGCAACAAAGTAACATTGAACAAGAATGTAAACCATATAATTATTGATAATACAAAGAAATGTTTTATGGCATTACACCATATAATTGTGTATAAATTGTTGATATTACATAGAAATATATTTTAGCATAAAACTCTGAACAAACAAATCACTGTAGACAAATCAAATGTATCTTTTTAATTGGGTACTGGTTAATATCGAACATTTACACATGAATATATCTTAAGCAATAGATTACCCTAAAAAAGCTGGTTAATCGATAAACAAATAAACCAAACTAAATTTACAAGAAGGTATTACTTTAAAAAGGCGGTATGAAGTACAAATAAGAAAATATTCGAAAATTACTTATATTTGATTGGAATACTTGAAACTAAATAATTGCTTGCATATTGTTTCCGTTAAATAGGAATTAGTAAGTAAAGCTGGCGACCATAGTCGAGGGTGACCCTAAGGCTCCCTTTTCAATAGCTACTACACCGAAGTGTAGGAGAGGGCGCTACTCCATTCCCTGGATTGATCCACTTTACTCTTGATCCTTACCTTATAATGCTGATTGTTAAGCAAGGTAGTATCAAGTACCATTTTTTGAGTTTTTGGTATGACTCGACGTGGGATTGAACCCCGGTCTCACGGACCATTGGCGAACATTCTAATCATTATGCCAATGGTCCGGTAACTTGACCCTATATAACTTTGTGCAAACAAATTATTATTCTTATTTAAAATAAAAATGTGTTTGCACACAATTATACAGGTTCAAATAAAGGCCGCCTCAGTGGCCTAGTGGGTAGAGTGTTCGCCAATGGTCCGGTAGACCTGCGTTCAATCCGAGGTAGAGTCATACCAAAGACTTTAAAAATGGTACATTATACCTCCTTGATTAACACTCAGCAATATAAGGTATGTATCAAGGGTAAAGTGGAACAATCCAGGGAAAGGAGTAGCGCCCTCTCAAAAACCTCGGAGTTGAAAGCTGTTGAAAAGGGGGCCTTCTGGCTGCCCTCGACTAAAGGGAGACAACTTTACTTATATAGAAAATTTTTTAGATAGATTTTCTTTAACAAGAAAAGTTATCTATGATATGAGTGTTTCTCAGCATTATTATTTTTTTCTTGAAAATATATTTATTCAAGAATAAATTTTTATTTATTGCGGACTTTTTGTCCTCATCTTGTTAGTTTTTTTTGTTGTTTCTTCTTTCTCTACGTTTCGGCCAAATTTCACCACTGGCCTTCTTCAGGTGATTTACCGCGACCAGTTACGGTTCCTGGTGAGCATTGTCAGAAGATAGCGGTTTCAAATCCTACCCAAGCCGGCCAGAGATTTACTTGGTCAAAAACGTGGTGCGATAGACAACAACTATGGAAGGCAGTAATTACTGGGGATACGGTTACAAGACTCAGCATTCCTATCCAAGGTCGAGGTGAATCACCTGAAGAAGGCCAGAGGTGAAATTTGGCCGAAACGTAGTGAAAGAAGAAGCAACACAAAAAACTACCAAGATGAGGACAAAAAGTCCGCAATAAATACAAATTAATTCTCAGACTGAGAAGCCTCATCTCAAAATGATTCCAATTAAAGACAATTTTATTTATTCAAATTATTAGGTAAGAAACGTAAACAAAGTGTTATTGTAATGAAAATTATTTATAAGTTACCTTAAACTATATAATCGCTTAGATATTATTATAAGTGTAAGCATCTTATTTGAATTATTATTATTAGTGCAAGCCATCTATTTAAATTATAATTAGTACAATCCATTTATCGAAATTATTACTATTAGTGCAAGCCATTTTTCTAAATTATTAGTAGTAGTGCAAGTCATTTATTAAAAAGAAATATTAGTGCAATCCGTTTATCGAAATTATTATGATTAGTGCAAGCCATTTATCTAAATTATTACTATTAGTGCAAGCCATCTATTTAAATCATTGTTATTAGTGCAAGTCATTTATAGTAGGCGAAATATAATATTTGCAAAGAACATTGGAGATATAATATTATAGCAATGAAGTATTTACAATTAAATCAGATTTCGCAATGAGATAACGCACAAAGTGTTGATATGCTGTTAAACAAATATACAAAATAAACGTCTTAGGCATAAAAAAAGAAACAAGGGTTGACATGCTGTAAAATCTAACCAACCAATGAAACAAATAAATAAACTATTACTTTAACTCTCTTCATAAGATGGCTGATTAATAAATAAGTAGCTTGATACGTATGCAGGATTTACTTTTGTGGAGTTGCCTTTTCTATGTAATGTTTGATTTATCTGATAAATATTCAATTCAAATTTAAACGTATTGACAAGTAAAGTGGTTATTTTTATCATTAAGGGTTTTTGGAATATTGCCTTCATCTTTATTGTTATTTCCATAACGTTTCGGCCGATGTGTCTTCCGGCCTTCTTCAGGTGTTTGTTGAACTCGGAAACCTTCACGGAACTTCAAACTACATCTTTTATTGAATTATGCAGGACACATAGCGTAACGGTTATAGGCGTTTGTCCCCAAAGCTTATAAGGAGAATCATCTGGAGGTTGCAGGTTCAATCGTGTCTGCTGTCGAGTAACAATACAGGAATACTTAACACTTGTACCCGGTTATTGCCAACGGAATCAGAAAAGGCGACCCCTATGGATTTAATAAAGGACGTAGTTTGAAGTTCCGTGAAGGTTCCCGAGTTCGACAAACACCTGAAGAAGACCGGAGGATATATCGGCCGAAACGTTAGGGAAATAACAATAAGCGTGAAAATCCTTAATGATAAAAATCATCAAACTTCGTCAAAGAAATTTAGACAACTAAAGCGGTTATGTCATAAATGAAAACGTGTTCCTTAAAATTAAAGCTCATTTTACTATAAAGTCAAGGGCTTATCACAAGAATAAAGTTTGATGAAACCCGACGGAATTTTTAATTTGAAAAATTAATTTGAATTATCTAGATTAAAAGTTTTTAATCAAATTGAAAAACCTTTTGAAAAATTAAAAAAATTTGAAACATCTTCCTCGTGATTGATTTTTTTTAAATGTTATTTTATATAATTTTTTTGAAAAAAAAATTTAAAGCCAGATAATATTTTTGCTGGAGTTTTGTTATTATCAGAATGCAGATTCTTTCAATCTTGAACACTCTTGACATCTGAATTAACATTTCAATCTAATTTTCGAAAATGTCTTTTTCTTTGTACATATCCCTGACCCTCTCTCGCCCCTTCTCCCTATCATTCATCGCTTCTGGCAGGTGATATATACCTTTGTAATAATAGATAAATAAATAAACTTTTCCTGCTTTTCAATTTTGAAATGATTGCCATATATAATTATACTATATAGTGAAATTCTGCAAATAAAATATTTAAAAATTGATTTTTATGCAGTACTCAGGGAATAATTTACAGCTTTTTATTTGTCACTTACAAATAATTGATCAATATGTTTGCATTCATGTGACGTCATTGGCAGATTTAAATGTTAAATGTTTGGTAATCCCCAAAAAGAGGCATTACATTGTGTTATCAAAACATTACTTTCTATTGAGACCACTTTGCATTAGTAATACATAAATCCACACATACATCGCTGGACAAAAATATGAGACAACCCCCAAAAATGAAGAAAGATACTGTTTCTGATTTTTAAATTATGAAAATCACATATATGAAAGATCAGGTTAAGAGACATTTAGATTTAGAATAAGAAGAAATTTCAATTCATTTTATATATGTATATTAGCATTAATGCTAAATTTTAAAATCTATTTTTGATATGAATATAAGACCATCAATAAAGACGAAAGAAAAAAGTACTTAATATAATTGAATAATTCATTATATATTGTCTATGTAATATAAAAGATATCAAAACTGTAATACTTAAAATACTAAAAACAAATATGTCAAAAGTAACTGAATTATCTGAATTTGAGACAAGTTGGATAACAGCTCTTAAAAGAGTCGGAAAATTTCAGAGAAATTCCAAAGGTCTTACGACGCAGTAAAACCGTTATCAGCAAATACTTGAAAAGTCCAAATAATTATGCGACTAGAAAACGGACTGGTAGGCCAGAAACATCATCACAACAATTCAAGGGGAGAATTGTTCGCGAAGTAAAAAAGATAACTTCGTCAACATAAAAAATATTGAAATCTCAAGTGGATGCTCCTTGCAGTACTAGAAAAATTATTAGGCATTTAAACAAAGAAAAAATTAAGCATAAGAAAAGAATTCATCGTCCAAGATTAACTAGGAAGCACAAAAAGAAACGACTGGATATGCTCGTCAATATAAAGCCAGGAGTGCTAAGGAATTGCGAAAAGTTGTTTTCTCGGACGAAAAGAAATTCAATTTAGACGGTCCAGATGATTTCAGAAGTACTGGCAAGCAAACAATTTCCTCGGAGAAAATTATTCAACAAGGCATAGTGGAGGAGGATCTCTTATGATCTGGCGGGGGTCTATTCATCTTCAGGAAAACTCAAACTACAATTTGTCAGTGGTCGAGAAAAACCAGCAGATTATGTGAAGATGTTAAATGATTTATCTCTCGGTGTTCTTTGTGGAGAAAAGTGGATTTTTCAGCAAGATAATGCTGCTATCCACAATGCTCCAATAACAAAGATGTACTTGCTTGAACAAAGAATAAGACTTCTTGATCACCCAGGGTGCTCTCCAGACATATACATCTATATCCTATTGAAAATTTGTTGGGATTGATTGTTGCAAAAGTATATTAAGGAGGTCGACAGTAATCAGCAATTTCTGAACTCACAGGCGCAATCTTCGGTTAAACTTCAGAAATTAGTTGATAGTAAGCCTAGCAAAATTTTTGAGGTGGATCTACAAAACACTAAATAAAAAAAAAGTTGCCTGTAGTCGGGAGGAGTCTCTATGAAGTAGTGGGGAGGGCTTCCAGTAGCGTGATAGCTAAAATGTTGAACTGCGCCCTCGAATGAACGAGTTCAATCTCCAATCGAGATATTAATTTTACTTCCGGATTGATATCATTAGGAAACATATGATCCTCCCTTATCCCCTCAGGTATATGTTAATTAGTATCCCTGCTTTTTTTCTAAAAGGATGCCTTTGGTTTAAAATAACACAGGAAGTTTGATATGCCATGAAACAATGAATGCAAACAAAAACTAAACTAACTTAGAACATGAAAATTCTGGGCTTTATGTTGAAAATTGAACACGCGGGTTTAAGTTTAACCTGAGTACTTAATGGTTTGCTTGGAAAATAATGGCCATTTTTATATTTAATTCTGTTATAAATTTGCTCATTAATCTCAAAGTAACCAAGTAAAATTGATATTAGTTATATTCGTCATGATTAAAATTTTATAAAAGCTAATTTACGTTCTTTTTTCATTTTGCTTTCTTTAAGTTTTTTTGATGTTTTTTTGTTTTTTTGTTTTCTGAGTGCTTTTTGATTCTTTTTATTCATTTATTTTATTTTATTATTATTTATTTATTTATTCATTTATTTATTTTTATATTTTATACATATTTTTTCTCTTACTTTTTTTTTTTTTTTTGTTCAGTGCCTGAAATTCACCACAGATGTTTTTCACTCCTAACTGGAAAAAAGAAAAAAATAGAAAATCTGAAATAAAGCAAAAAATTATAAATGAATCTAAAATCAATTCAACTCCCACTGAATACACAAACAAATTCTCTGTGATAATGAGGGAATTACTGAAAGCAGAAAAGAACGGATGATTGAGTGAGGGAAACGGAACTCATACCGTGGTTCTCTTTGAACTCAAATCGAGAAATACAAAAGCTTTTTTCTATTTACACGTGAATACAGTTAATCAACCCCAAAAAGCCGAAAAACTGAATGTGTTAAGAACACGCAAAATTCACCTGACCAATGCCAGTAATAACTGGCTTTCTCAGAGAACCCAATTTTCCTGTGTATTTATCTGTGTTTTTCCTTTATTTAGGTAGAATGGCAGATTTGTTGGAACTCAGATTGTAATGTAGACATAGAATAGAAACTCATGGTGTAATGGTTAATGTCGTAGGAAATGGACACGACGAGCCAAATTCAAATCCCGGGCAAGGCTGGTTGCATTTTCAATTGCACAAATACCCTTGGGAAAGTTATATCCTCAGCTATTCTTCTAGAGTAGATAGTAGGAAAAACTGACCTTTTAAACGTTGCGTGACAACCTCTCAAAGATAAGTAAAAAAAACTGAATTTAAACCTGTTAAAATCCGCTAAGAATTGACCTCATGTTACATCTTGTTTTGTGTGGAGGCGGTTGTTAAGTGAATTGTGCAGACATAAAAGAAGCCGAAGAACATAAAAACGTAATGACGGCATCTGATACATTTTCAATATTGGATTTTAGAACTTCCGTAACCATATATATGGTACTTATATTTTAATGTGACATATTTTAATCTCTGAATTTACACACTGAAATTCGCTCTCTCTCTCTCTCTCTCTCTCTCTCTCTCTCTCTCTCTTTGTATTTCGCTCTGTCTACCTCTATCTCTCTTCCTCTCTCTTTCTCTCTCTCTCTCTCTCTCTATATATATATATATATAAACACATATGTGTTAGATGGGAACCTTACAAGTACTACAACTCCGAGTCAGGGTGAACCTGTAAGTAATGGCTATGAAGGTATACTCCAAATTTTACAAAGTTCTAGGACTGGATCTTCGCCATCAGATGAGTTACTTTTATTTCCTGGACGCTCGTTTGGGGAGTCTTACCCCTCTGCAGGGATGCCGTTGGTGTATTCTACAGCTCCAGTCGACTGGGCTGGTTTATTTTGTGCTGATGTTGGTTTAACCATAATGCACGCCAATTAGATATCTTTACCATCGTTTTAAAAGAGTAAACAATTCATTAGCTGTTCGATTGATAAACGGAACCTTAACTGTACAATCAATCAAGCTTAGATTTGATATTGTAGTAATGACAACGAAGGGATAAGTCCACTCTCTCTGGGCCTTACCCCAGGATGTGGTTTGATTTCTCACTTATGAAAAACTTTTCTTTTAGTTTTAAGGGAATACCTCTCTTTAGAGAATGTATGAGGCGTATTATGGACCCTATGGATAGGGCGTGTTATTCAAGGGATTATTGTGAATAAATACGTGTCTTGGTCGATAGTCTATTATTGCGATGGAACTGAATTAACAAAGATATACTGAGCCTGAATCAAGACCCTTATCATTTATTTAGATTGAGAGATTTATGCCTCTTTTGAGACATATTTTACAGCGTTATGAAAAAGAATCGAGATTGAAGCTTTTTCTTTTGATTTTAAAATCTAAAACTTGAAAGATGAGTACACAACCTGAATTACTTCTATTCAAAAGTGATGATATCTAGATAACAGTCTAGAAGCCTCAGTGCCAATTCAAATAAAAATTCAAAATAAAATAGATAAAATAAAGCCGGCTTGGCAACATTTGAAAGGATTTTTTTTTGTTTTTACAACCCGAGAGCATCCAATTTCATCAGGTTTGGTTCTGTACGACTCGTACTTGTTTCTTGAACGGGAATCCCATTTTATTGAATCGGTTTGAGGACGTGGAGGTCATAAAATATAAAATGGTAAAGGTTCACACTATATCGAAAATGAAATCGTTGATGTTGAATATCAAAGGAAAGAAATTTAACTATTTATTAATCATTCCTTTCTGTGAGGGTAAATATAACTTCAGTCTTGATACTTTTTGAAAATGTTCGGTATGCTCAGGCCGTGATGACCTTGTCAGGCAGATGCAGTATTGGTGTTAATACAGAACAGCTGTCTTGACGGTTGAATAAAATTGGTTTATCATATAAATGCCTCAACTGTGTGCATATCTTCATATGAATTTCAAATGTTAGAAATTTTTATAATAAAAAAGTTTCTCAGGCACACTTTATCTGACTATGATTATAATAATACACAAGAATTTTGAGTTAAAAAATATATAGATTAAGAAATTTGAAGGGATAGTCTACTTATTCTTTTCTGTCTTTTACATACTAGATTTGATCTTGTCGTTTTGTACGCAAAACTGAAAAGATTAGACAAATTAAACCAATAGAAATAATACACTGAAGCTAGCAGTGAAATACAAGGGTCATTCAATCAAACAGTCATATATATATATATATATATATATATATATATATATATATATATATATATATATATATATTCTTCATACAACGTGTGAAAGCACGTACGATACCCTGCCCTCATCAGCCGCCAACCAGGGGTGATAACACAGTTTTGGTAGCTCAAGACGGTACTGCCACTCCTGGCGCGACCAAGCAGCTTTTGCCACCGGACAGGGTATTAAGAGAATTATATATATATATATATATATATATATATATATATATATATATATATATATATATACGCCAGATCAATTAAGAGCAGACACTACATCAGACGTTAATCTTCATTTTTAGTGTGCAGTTTGTGATTTAAAAACAAACAAAAAAAAACCCGTTTACTTTTAGCCGTTGATGTTATTAACAGTAACTGTTTCTAACGCAATCACATGGGAATTATATATATATATATATATATATATATATATATATATATATATATATATATATATATAATTTAATGCCAGAAAATTAACTTATATATATATATATATATATATATATATATATATATATATATATATATATATATATATATATATATATATATATATATATATATATATATATATATATATATATATATATATTCTAATCTTGCAAAATATTTTATTTTGAGTAGCCTCAAAATGGTAGCAAATCAAACAGTTCTCTAGGCTAGAACAGAGGTCTGTCATCAAATTTTTTGTATCTGTGAAATGCAAACTAATTGAAGTTCACAGCAGCATGTGTGGTATGTTCGGAGAAGCATGTCTTTGTTAAAAAGATATTTGTAATGTGCAAAACTGGGGTTTGCCACAACAATCTCGAGTCAAAACTCGGTGGAGTGGAGACACACTGTTTTTCGGGTAAAGAAAAAGGTCTGAGAAAAGTTATCTGTAAAGAAGGTCATACTGCCAATTTTTTGAGAGATGAAAAAAATCCATCACTATTGATTTTCTTTGAAGAAAGGTGTAATTGTAAACTGTGCTTCCAATAGTCGGGCGGAAGTCCTCGTTGTGTAATGGTTAAAGCGAGGGACTGTGGAATCGTAATAAGAGAGTTCGAATTGAAATGGTGCTAATTACGTTCACTTTCAGAGAAATTCTCTTGGGAAAGGTGTCAAACCACTTATCTCCCCAGCTATGGGTTAAAAACTAGCACTACTGTCGTTCTAGAAAGATGGCTTTGGCATTAAATAACCTACAAAGGTTGATATGCCATTAAACAAAGAAACCAAACCAAACCATTCTATAGCGAAAGTTTTAATCACAATTAACGCTATTTATTGAATGTCACTTATTCCATGTAGGATAGATACATTGTCACTCAAAAAATACCAGTTCACTTTTGATAGCGGAAGAACCCTCAAGTTTGTTTAGTATTTAAATGCCTGTTCAATTTTGAACAACAGATACTGTAGTGCAACCTCAGACTTGTATCCCTAATTAAAAATCTCTCAGAAAATAAAAATAGTAAAAAAGGGGTGTCCTCGTGGTGTAATGGTTAAAGCGATGGACTGCGGAATCGTAGTGTGCGAGTTCGAACTCCAGTCGTGCTATTACATTCACTTTCGGACAAATATTCTCGGGAAAGGTATGAACCCACCTCTCCTCCCAGCTATGGATTAAATAGTACCACTAATGTCCTGTTAGAAGGATGGATCTGGCATTAAATAACCCACGAAGGTTATATGCAAGACAAAAAAAAACAAACCAAAGAAATAGTTGAATTGTAAACGAATTGTACCGAGTTGAGAGTAGATAACTTATTTTTAAAAAGACCAGCCGGCAAGAGAGAGACTACGTTCAACATCTCGTCCGGTAGGCTACGAATAACATGATATGCTTGATCTCGTAACCCGAACTGAAAATATCAGTTAACGAGTATTCGCTAAAGTCACCAAAGTTGGTCGGCCATTAAAGTGGTGGCGAGGATTCATCGGATGATACAACGAATGTGAAGCAAAAGTGGAGGAGGGAATGTGTGTTTTTTTTTTCAAATTAAATGAAAATCGACGTATTTTTTCATTCGCTTTTTCTTCTTTTCTTTTTTGTAGTTGGGGTACGATGAGACAAGCGTTCGTTTGGTTTGGTTTCTTTGTTTTTAATGGCATATCAACTCTTTTTAGGTTATTTAATGCCAAAGCCATTCTCCAAGAAGAACAGTAGTGTTACTATTTAACCCATAGCTGGAAGGATAAGGGGGTTCATACCTTTCCCAAGGATATTTGCCCGAAAGTGAATGTAATAGCGCAACTGGAGTACGAACTCGCGTATTACGATTCCGCAGTCCATCGCTTTAACCATTACGCCACGAGGACACCCCTACAAGCGTTCGTGTGTACGAAGTGAGAGTAAATACTTCGAAGGTTCGAGAAGAATAAGTTCTAACAAAAACGAAAAAGCAACAGTGCACGTTGTGTTCTTTATTTATTTTCATCTAGTCGTACGAAATTGAGCGGAGAGAATTATGCAACAGAGATTCTGACGAATTAGACGAGTTTTGTTTTTTGTATTTCTCCTCTTCATCAGCCGATAAGCCATCAACGACAAAGCAGTAATAGAGGACTATATTACCTAGTGACATGAGAAATACATTTTTGAATAGAAAGAAAGAAAGAAAGAAAGGCGATACAAAAAGGTGTGAAATTATGCAAAGAAAGACAATGAAAAATTTAAAAAGAAAGATAAAGAGAAAGAAAAAAATTAATGAAAAAGTAGATACCAGAAAAATATTAGAAAGAAAGAAAGAAAGAAAAGGAAATAAAAAGCAAAAGAGACCAAAGAAAGGTGGAAGTAGAACGAAGAGGAATGAATTGAGCAGAGAAAGAGAGCAAGAAAGAGAATGAAGTAAAAAATAAAAGGTGTTGAAATGATGCGAAAATTAAGAGAATGAAAGAAAAAAAAGAAAAAAAAAGAAAGATGAGAAAAAAGAAAATAAGTAAAAGGAAAGAAGAGAAAAGAGAAAATAGGAAAAAGAGGTCAGAAAACTTTAGGTAAGAGGAAGGCAGACTTTAAAAAAGGAAAAGAAAGTTAGTAAAAGAAAAGAAAAAAGAAAAAAAAGGAGGAGGAATATAGAAAAAAAGAAAAAATCAGTAAAAGAAAAGAAGAAAGAAGAAAAAGGAGGAGAAATAAAGGAAGGAAAGGAAGAAAAATTTGTCACAAAAGAAATCAGATAGAAAAAAACCCTGAAAAACTAAAGTTTTGAGAAACATTGGAAAATAAAGAAGAAAGAAAAGAAAGAGAAAAAGCGGAAGGAAAGAAAGAAAAGATTGCAAAAACAAAAAACAAAAAGAAAAAATTGAAAAATAAAAAGGAAGGATGGAGAAACCAGAGGAAATACTCAAAGAAGAAAAAGAAAAAAAGGAGAAAGAGAGGTTAAAAACGAGAAAAAGACAAAAATCGGTAGTTAAAATAAAAGGCATGGAAAATCAATAGAAAATAGATTAGAAGAAAATCTCATAGAAAAAGAGAAAAGAAAGAGAAAACCAATGGATAAAAGAAAGAGGAAGAAAAAGGTCCGTAAAAGGAAAGAAGTTAAGAAGAAGAAACACTATGAAATAAAAGAACAAAAAGAGGAAAGAGATAAAGAAACGAGAGGATAAGACAGAGACAGACACAGAGAAAGAGAGAGAGAGAGAGAGAGAAAGAGAGATAGAGAGAGAGAGAATATATGTAAAAGAGAAATACAATAAAACAATACAAAAGAAAGAGTTCTGAGAAAATAATTTCTTTCATTCATTTTTTTTCTGTTATCTTGCCATAGGAAAAAAATAAAAGAAAGTGAAAAAAAAAAGACGCGAAAAAAAGAAAAGAGAGAACAGAAAAGAATTAGATAAAAGAAGGAAACGGTAGAAAAAAATAAGATAAAAGAAGGAAAAAGACAGTGAATGAAAAAAGTATAATGTATTGAAAGAAAAAAACGAATACAGAATATAGAGAATATAGAGGTGAAAGGAAGAAGTGTAAAAAAAGGTAGAGTCATCAAAGGAAGGAGATTTTCACTGTGGACAATGAAAAAAAAAAGGGAAAATATCTAATCGAAAAAACAAAAAGACATAATTTAGGAAAACGAGAAAAAAAAAACTGATTAGAAATAAAAAAAAAGAAAAGAAAAGAAAAACAACCAGGGAATTCCTTAAAAAAGAAAAAGCAAAAACAAAAACAAACACTATTATTGGAGAAAAAATAGGATTATGCACCAGCAAAGAAATTCTGTTCTTTACTGAGAACCCAAGAGAGAAGGCTGCATTTTACCTACCTCCCTGAAGCCTCTTTTAAATCAAAAGCTTTTAATCTAAAAATGATTTTCGGATGGATGGCGCCGATAGTTCGTGGCTGTATCCAAGGTCTTTTATGGATTCTTTTATTCTCTGCTATCTCCAGTGGGGTCGGCCTTTCTGCAAGTCGAAAACGGCTTATTTCCCAGATCTCAACAGACACCGGTCCTCTCTTTTACAGGTCGCCTTATTCGAATCCGATTAATTTAGTAGCGTCCTTAATAGTTAGCTTTCTACCCATGTGTTTACTGGATGTCTGGTATAATTCGCAAGTGATTTGCCCACAGCGTAAAATTCCTAACAAAGGCAATGATTTCGAATTCAGAGAAAACAGGAAATCAGAATCCTTTCCGTTTCCTTAGCATTAATACCCCTTTGCTTTAATAGAAAGCACAATACAAACTCTCTCTATTAAGCCCTTTGCAAGCAGAGTTACTTTTGTGTCCTTAAACGATAGCTCAATGTAAGGCATTTACCTTATGTTTGCTCATCGGTCAATTCATTTTTGATATATAGAAAATCGCTTGGAGGCTACAGAGTGTAATTTGTGTAAATGTTTTGAAAAATATCATTTATTGTTTTCATGTTAGTGTACAATGACAGACAATTACTGATCAATTGATCATGTTTTGTATAAGTATATATATATATATATATTGATAAAATGAAAGAACGGTTTCAAGCTAGCAAAGGAAAGAAGCAGAAGATACCACGCACATACAATTATGGACACGGACTACGCCGATAACAGCACATATGGCAAATACACCCGCTCAAGACGAAACCCAGCTACATAGTCTCTAAAAGAGCAGCTACAAGCATAGATCTCCATTTTAACGCTGACAAGACGGAATACATATGCTTTAATCAAAGAGGCAACATCTCCGCAATAAATGTTAGTTCTCTGAAACTAGTGGACAAGTTTACCTACCTATGAAGCAATGTCTTATCAACCGGGAAAGACATCAATACGCGACTAGAAAAGGCATGGACCGCTATCTATAGGTTATCGGTCATATAGAAGTCAGACCTAACCGATAAAATAAAACGCAGTTTTTTTCCAAGCAGCTGTCGTGTCGATACTACAAAATGAATGCACTACATGGACGCAAACTAAACGTATGGAGAAAAAGCTTGACGGCCACTACATAAGAATCCTGTGAGCAATATTGAACATGTCCTCGAGACAGCACTTCACAAAGCAACAGATGTACGGCCACTTACCATCATTACAAAAACTATCCCAGTTAGACGAACCAGACATGTGGGGCACTGCTGGGGAAGTAGGGACGAAATCATAAGCGACATACTCCTGTAGACCCCTTCACATGGACGAGCAAAGGCCGGACTACCAGCTAGAACCTATATACAGCAGCTCTGTGCCAATACAGGATGTAGCCTTGAAGACCTACCGGGCCTATTTATAGAAACAAATTCGAAAGATAAACGCAACACAATAAAACAGTACAGACGCTCTTCTTCTTACAAAGTAGTAATGTACATACAAAAGTTACATCACTTTTGTAATACATACTCCCCTGATGATGGCCCAAATTTGGGCCGAAAGTACTGGGGAAATAAATAATTATGGAAGATTAACCGACCAATCCTCGCCGAATATCATAAGATCAATACGGCAATTCGAAAGGATTAACAAAACAAAAAAAAACATGTAGACAAAAATGTCTATTATGTTCAATCAAATATGTATTAATGAAGAAATGCTGCCAATATATATATATATATATATATATATATATTCACTGACTTAATTGAACATAACCTCTATTTTGAAGAGCCCAATCAGCTGGGGCTGTAGAGTACACCGACTGCATCTCTGCGGAGAGGTATCCCTGCCTAACGAGTGTCCTGGATATGGCATTAAACTATCTGTTGGTAAGGTTTCAGCCTTGGAGATTTGGGGAATGTGGTTTACCGCTTCATTGCCATTACTCCCTAGTTCACTCTGACCTGGAATGGTGGAACCTGGTAGGTGGTTTGATTTGGTTTGGTTTCTTTGTTTAATGGCATATCAACCTTTGTAGGTTATTTAATACCAAAGCTATTCTCCTAGAAGAACAGCAATGGTACTATTTAACCCATAGCTGGGAGGATAAGGGGGTTCATAACTTTCCTAAGGGTATTTGCTCGAAAGTGAACGTAATAGTGCGACTGGTGTACGAACTCGCGTACTACGATTCCGCCGTTCATCGCTTTTAACCATTACCCTGGTAGGTCGGTCAAACAGAACAAACTATGGTAACAAACAAATGACTGATGTGAAATTGTGATTGTTATATAGCAATACTTTAGACCATTTAACTATGTGCCAAAATGAGCTCAGGATTGTTAGGAATATTATCGACAAAATATGTATACACATTATTTATATATATTTAATATGTATGTATAAACAGGATTTGGTATTAAAAAATGTCCAATGCTTAATATGCTATAAAAACCAACCAAACTAAATCTATTTTGAAAATTATCTGAAAATAATTTTCCCACACTCTAAGGATTTAAAAAATTCTGCTTGCGAAAGGGTAAATTATTCAATGATTGCTTGATTAATAGATTTGAACATGTCAACAAATCTCGGATTATGTTAGGCTTTGAGGTTAGAAAATTGCGTTCATTTTACGTTCACATTTATATTTTTGTTTTGTGATTTCTAAGGGATTTTCTGCAAACCCTTTTAAGGTATCAGGTATTCTCATCTAAATATACTAGTTCCTGTTATGGGACCGTTACCTACCCATTCATGGACTCTTCCAAATTCTATATTGATCGAGAGCCAAGTACTCTCGTGAAATATTAGATACTCTACCGATATTCGACTGACAAGTAAGCCTAGCTTACGCCACCACTTTTCTCTGTATCTTGTTACCTCAATATATCTTTAAACTTATACTGTATTCTGAGTTGTCTTTTTGTGGTCCCAACCCGGGTCCACATCAGTTACCTTAAAAAAATGTAAGCCTCATCCGGAAAGGAGAGCATAGCTGAACATTTTTTCTGCTCAGGCAGGATATGACACAAGGTCATTTTTTAAGCGAAATTTAACAGGTTTGAATTCAGAGTTTTCCTTCTCCTAGACTAGTTGCCTTACCCAGGCTGAAGAACCTAGTCTTCCCTACTATTTATCCATACTTGGAGGGAGAATAATTGGATTCATACCTTTCCCAAGGGTATTAGTGCTATGTGAAATGCTGTCAGTCTCCTTCGGGATTTGAACTCGTGTCGCCGTGTCCATTTCCTACGACGATAACCATTACACCACGGGCACCACGGAAGGAATTATATATTGAAAATTGAATTACTATGACCGGCAAGCACTGCACACGAAATAAGGAATCACTGGACAGCTGTTTCAACCTTGATATATGTATATTTCCTAGCCCATGAGGTTATGATTATCTCGATAATGCTTATCTCCAATTGTCTTGGGAAGACGTAGCCGTGAAGGTAACTATGTCAGAATATGGATGTAACTTCAAGACACATCAGTTTAATTGGCCATGCATTTTCCAAGTTAATTTGGCACCGCTTGTGTGTGATGTCGACCAGTAGCTTAGTACTAGAGTTTGTTTTCTGTATTCTATGATCGCTGGATGGTCTCCCGTGACGTTGATCATGGTATACACTGCTGAGGAGACCTAATAAGATTGGAAAGTTGTCGAGCTTTTCCGTATGCCGGATTTTCCAGTTATGGTAATTCCTTTTTTCTAGTTTTAGAACATTTTAAATGACTCTTGAAATACAACTAATTTTTACTCAGTCCCATGCTATCGAATATTCCAATCTAATATTAACAAGTATATTCTTTTAAGTAATAATTTTTATCGGGTACTCGACGTTGACTAATGACTAAAGTACCACACTATAACTTCACAGTGAGTTCGAACTGCAGTTGTACTGTTTTGTTTACCTTCGGACAAGTTTGAGTACTTTTAACCAACAGCTATTGGTTAAATGATATCACAGTTGTTCTTCTCCAAAAATGGCTTGGACATTAGATAACTCTCGAACGTTGATATATCGTTAAATAAAGGAATCAAATCCAGTAATTATTTCTATTCAATGAATCATTTATCTGCAAGTAATCATCATCATCATGGCGTGCCGCTAGAACGGATATCCCTGACCCGCTCTCGCCACTTCTCACTATCATTCATCACCTCCGGCAGGTCTTCAGAGCTACATCCCGTATCCTCACATAGCTGCTGTATGTTCGAGCTGGTCGTCCTGCTTTTGCTCGGCCATATGTGGGGGTCCATAGGAGTACATCACTTATGAGCTCGTCCTTGCTTCTCCAGCAGTGTCCTGCATGTCTGTTTCGACTAACTTGGATAGTTTTCGTGATGGGAGGCAGGTGACCGTATAGCTGGTGCCTTGTGGGGTGTTGCCGCCAGGACTTGTTCAATAGTAACTGATAATCATAATAATTATTTATTAATTATAGGTTCCGGTATCTATTCCTAATAAGAGTAATTTACAGTCAAATGGTATTAAGTGATACAAATAATTTTTAAACATATCTATTTGATCTATAAATGGGATCATAACTGCAATTATCATTCCAGGTCCGAATGGATTTTTGAATAATGGCAACGAGCGGGTACTCTAAACTATATTGAGGTCTAAAACTAAAGCTTGATCATCAAATGAACTTTTGTGTCAAACCTCGGACAGTCCTTTTATTCGGAAGTGGGATCTTAGCCTTCTCTAGGGGATACATTCAGATCATTCTAAGCCCCTCCGTTTGAACTATTAAGAAATAGAGATGATTGTGTGCATTTTTAAAATGATCGAATCTTTCTGGAAATAATTTCTATGCCATCGACGAAGACGTTTTATATAATTCACTTTATTTTTCTGGAAATAATTTCTATGTCATCGACGAAGACGTTTTATATAATCGACTTTATCTTTCCGGAAATAATTTCTATGTCATCGACGAAGACGTTTTATAGAATCTACTTTATATATTTGGAAATAATTTCTATGTCATCGACGAAGACGTTTTTTATAATAAACTAACTGTATCTGTTATTTGAGAGGTAGTATAGAACTGGAAAAAGTGAATTAGAAATTGTACTCTGAGACCTCTAGTTAAACGGATGTGAGTGACAGATAATGACCTCGAGATCAATATAATGACTTAGCTCTGATTGGATAATCTCTGTCGGGTAGCTGAAGGGTTCCATCATTTACAAAATAGTTTGAAATTAAATAAGTTGCTTCCGAGGTGTTGTCGAGCATACGAGTAAAAGCTGTGAGCTCATATTTTTCTTATCCATAGAAAACCGATCCCCATGATGGATGTGTCAAAGAAAGTACACGTCATACATAAAAAGTGAATAACAGAAGAGTGCACACAAAATAAAGTGTCTTATCATTTATTCTTCCTTAACAAAATTTTGTATTTGTTCCTCGCATCTAAATAACGTGAGACTGACAACGAAAAATGAATATAGGCCCTTGAAAAAACACAGAATAACGTAAGAGTCGAAGCGATCGTCGTCATCGTCCGTAGATAATATAGAGCCATCTAAGAGACGGTGTTTCCACGTCTGGAAAGAGTACTTGAACACTTCAACTGACATTCAACTTCAATACATTCGTCAAGACATGGAAATGTTCTCAAAACTTACCGAATAAACATTAGAGTTAGATTTTGATATTTGAAAGCTACAAATGTTCAAAAAGAGTAAAATCAAAAGGGATAAGTTTAGAGCGTTTTAGTTCCACATGAATATTCATTTTAAACAAAAACCTCGTTCATCGGATGTTTTTCAAGAAAGTAAATTATTTATTTGATTTGTCACGAAGTCTCCCAATAAGAGAAGAGAAATAAGGAAGTTCTACTATCCTCGTGCCTGAATTAGCAAGCCGTCAAAGAATGACCGTTAAGAGAGATAATGTAGGTCAATCCCGAAGTAACAAATCCAGGTCAGAATGGAAACAAACAGATGTTTGTACTTTGTGACCGGATGGGTAAAGAATGGGGTACAGAGACATATAGTAGCCCTAACGAATCGCCTGACAGGAGAAGGACGAAGATGGAAGCCAAATGATTGGCTGGGACCCTAAAACGGAAGTGGCACCTTCTTCCTGTCAGCGGAAAAAAGAAATAAGAAAATTCAGTTTTTGGAACAGACGTCGTCGTGAAAAGATGGGGCGAATCCAGTGCCAAGACTCCGGGTAAAGGAGCGAAATAGAGTCCTGGACTAGAAGTCCCCATGCCTTCAAGCCAGAGATATATATTTAAAAACTTCGCCAGCCCGTAAAAGAGAAAATGTTCTCCACAGGAATCCATCGGAAAAGATAAGTAAACTATAAGACTGCTTCTCCCTATACCCAAATATATACTCTCTCACTCTCTCTCTCTCACTCCAAATTTGAAGAAAGACTAAAGAAGAAATAAAAGAGAAGAAGAAAGACATTTATGCTTATGAACTATCCGTTAATAATATAGCTGACGCGTTGAATGTGTGTATCAACGTGTGCAGTAAAAAGATTGATATATTTTAATGTCTCCACGTGTTGAAGGTGTTCATTTGTATATTCTACTACCAAGTTGTTATTTCATGTTTCCTTTAACGCTTCTATTCGCCTTATGTTATCCTCGCTTAATTTGTTCTATATGAATTCCTTTTAAAATATTACACGCGAAACCGGAGTTGTCGACTACTATAATTAATATTATTACATCTAAACCTAGAGATCCATATCTTCCATTGTTCTAGGGGAAGAAGAACTAGTGGCCTTGGTGGGTGTGTGTATAGTGTGAAATTTGAAACCCCCTTGCCAACGGCGGTCAGTCTAGCCATAAATTAACCCCCACATAATATGCCAGTTCCTACATGCCCGAGAAAGGACTCTGAACAAGGACTTATTCCACGAGGGATTCAAGTGCCAGTCCGCCCCGTACTCACTCGAGCAAAAAAATAAACCCCCGTTTGGTGATAACAATATTTAAATGCACCAGTTCCCATACGCGTTTAAATGGTTGCTCATCGGGGATCTTTTTATTTTAATTTGCCGTCACAGATTGTTATGCCTCCTTAGGCATATCCCCTCTTAACTCTTCTCACATTAAACTAAAAAATAGATTTTAAAAAAAGAAGAGAATCCTTGCAGATAAGATACATACATATTAGAATATCTATGTACAGATCGTACTTAGTACGTAGTGCATTCAATAAGTTTTCATACTTTTTGTACAGGCATTTAGATTTGTCGTCGCTTCTTGAAAATTCAGTATGTTATTGGCATACATCTTATGAGATGACTGACCGATTGTTCAGGGTCAAATGAACAGCTACAGAAGCAATTGGTATACACCCTACTAAAGCCTGATTGTCACAGCTGTTGAATTTCAAAAATGCAATCTGGATGCGAGGACACTTTAGATGAACGATATGCAATAAAATTCTGTTTTAAACTTGGAAAAATGCCACAGAAACGCATGGAATGCTTCAGACTGCTTTTGGAGCATCTTGCATGAATCGAGCATCAGTTTTTGAGTAGCGTAGGAGATTCAACGAAGACTGGGAGTCTGTGAGGGATGATGAGAGGTATGGGTTAGGGTTACTATGTTGAGGTTTTAAGGGAGTTCAGGAAGAGATTCCTAGGGAAGAGGCCAGCACTCTTCAAATCGGGTCAGTGGCATTTCCACCAGGACAATAGCCCAGTCCACAACTCTATCCTTGTCACAGACTATTTGACGAAGATGGGCGTCAAGACAGTTCGTCACACTTCCTATAGTCCAGACCTTGCTCCCTGTGACTTTTGGTCATTCCCAAAGCTCAGAAGTTGTCGTTATGAGACAATTAAGGAGATGAAAATGGCTGTGATGAAGGTCATTGACATGGTCACACAAGAGGACGTCCAAGGGGCCTTGCAGAAGTTTTTGGAAGGTTACAACAAGTGCATTGCAGCCGCAGGAGATTACTTCGAAGGGGACTAGAGTTTCCTGTGTGTACTATCAATAAAAGTGCCCATACGAAAAAAGTCTAGAAACTTATTTAATGATCCACGTAATTCAACCAAAAATGCTCTAATAATTTCTTTTTGTGAAATAATCAAATTTAATTTTAACATTTTCTACACTATTACTCTTAATCAACTGATTAGGTTATTTGTTTCAAAGATATATTACTTTATTAGTAAGAAAATGCAATTGGTTTGTAGACTTACTTTTCGAAATCTGTCTTGACTGTAAATATCCAATTCAATTAGAAGGTGCCCGTGGTGTAATGGTTATCTTCGTAGGAAATGGACACACCGACACGAGTTCAAATCTTTGACGAGACAGATTGCATTTCACATAGTGTTGAGGCAACTAGTCTAGAAGGACAACTTTGAATTTAAACCTGTTAAACTCCGCTTAAAAATTGACCTTGAGTCATATCCTGCCCGATCGGAGGGGTTAGTAAATAGGGTAAATATCCAATTCAAGAACAAATATTGAAAAAAAAAATGTCCCCCATAATGAAAAATACCATTAACTATTTTGAAAGTTTCCATAAAATCTCCACTAAATCTTTTTTTTACTAGAAAAGTGGTTCATCCTAATTTCTCGAAATTCTCCTTGTAACTGTAATCTTGTATTCATTTTATTATTTTTGTCGCTCTTCTTCCTTGTCCTCCAGTCTCAATATTACACTGAAATTTTCATAACAAAACAGTATAATGAGAGTAACATTTTGTTGGGCATCACCCACCTTTTTCCACACAATGAACTTGCCTATCTGCCATATACAGCAGTAGCTATTAATACCAGAGCAGACTAGGAGGTGAAGAGCAGCTTCTTATAGGAATAGTATTAGAGCGTTGGAGACTGGAGATTGCACTAGATCACTTTACTTGCTACCGTAATAACGGAAGCCAATACTATCGTGGGACTATATCTTTATTCTGTATTCACTAATCCTATATTCTTGTCTACTAATAGTCTCTCTATTGTATATACTTTTTCCTGGGAATATATCTCTATTTCCTCTCATATCGTGGTTTGTCCTTTATTTAATATTACAAGCGTTCACTAATCATATGTTCTTGCCTACTAATAGTCTCTCTATTGTATATCCTTTTTCCTGAGAATATATCTCTATTTCCTCTCATATCGTGGTTTGTCTTAATCTAAGAACATCTTACAAGCGTTCACTAACCAGAACGCAACACTTTTCTATCTTGGCGATACTTAATCTTTTTTTTTTTTTTTCAGGTTGGAAAAGTTGAGTGTTTGCATGATAAAACTCACTTGTCTAATAATTATCTTTTTTTCAATAAATTACCAGGACTTTTGATTTGTTATTTTAAATGTATTTGCGGTACTTTTCCAATATATTTAACAGATTTTCATGCTTCGATCACCAGAATATTCCAAAAGTTGCAGATGATTGAGAAACAAAGAACATGAAAACGGTCTTTCAAATTATTTTTGGGGAAACTCCAGTTTTCATTTAAATGGGGAATCAAAAATTTGCCTTCCCATAGTGCAGTTATGAAAAATATAGGTGACTACACTTTCGATGATATTATTAAGATTATCTAAACTTAGGTTTTTTTCTTTTTGCATTCTCTCGGTTAGAACCTAATTGCTTTCCTAACACACAAATATATTTCGCCAAGCAGAAAAAAAAAAATTTCTGTCCGTCTGCTAATTCCTTAAAATCGAAACAAATTTTTCAAACGCTACATCGATTCAAGAAACGGACGATAATAGGATGATATTACAACTAAGAACCTTCAAACCCGAAATGAATCAACAATAAATTAAACCATCCAAAAAAATAAATGTTAACCCCCAAAGACACATTCTTCATCTAATTTATATCAAACTTATTAAAATGTTAAAAAGATTATAATTAAACTGGCAAATAATTGTTATAGACGGATGTCTTAATCTAAGAACATCTTCGAGAGAAGCTTAAAAGAAAAACACTTCCAAATTTGAGAATATTCTTAAACTTCAAAATTAAATGGTTAAATCGTCAAGATAAGAGTTCAGTTATCATTTACACGTGGAGATCAATACTCTGGAGTCCATACACCTATCAGTTTTAAACAGTAAACAGTCTTTACAAACAAACTTAGTGTTAAGGGTCTATGCCTAAAACCAGTCAGGGTAAATACATTAACTAAAATATATATTACCAACGTTTATTAGTGTAATTTTTCGCGTTTATATGAACAAACACTTACCTCAAAACTCTCACACGCACATACACACACACACACACACACACACACACACACACACACACATGCGTATATATATATATATATATATGTATATAAAGAAAAATTGATAACAAGGTAATCCAAGTAGAAGGGGAAATTTATTGAGAAGCAAAGTCGACAGTATAGATTTCAGGTCTAATGATCCATCATCAGGATTATGAGGGACGATATTAATGATGTTAAATCAACGATGGATGTTTAAAAGCACAAAATATCAAAACCTTGGTGAAATTTGTATAACAAGAAAAAGATGTTATTCAAATTTTTGCTAGGTTCTTGTATTTTGTACTTTTAGACATCCATCGTTGATTTAATATCACTAACATTATGCCTCATAATACTGATGATTACCTTGTTATCAATTGATATCTCTAATATTATCCCTTATAATCCAGATGAATACCTTGTTATCAATTGATATCACAAATCTTTATCCCTTGTAATCCAGATAATTACCTTGTTATCAATTGATATCACTAATCTTTATCCCTTATAATCCTGATGATTACCTTGTTATCAATTGATATCCCTTATATTATCCCTTACAATCCTGATGATCACCTTGTTATCAATTGATATCACTAATCTTTATCCCTTATAATCCAGATAATTACCTTGTTATCAATTGATATCACTAATCTTTATCCCTTATAATCCTGATGATTACCTTGTTATCAATTGATATCACTATTTAATCCCTTATAATCCTGATGATCACCTTGTTATCAATTGATATCACAAATCTTTATCCCTTATAATCTTGATGATTACCTTGTTATCAATTGATATCACAAATCTTTATCCCTTATAATCTTGATGATTACCTTGTTATCAATTGATATCACTAATATTATCCCTTATAATCCTGATGATTACCTTGTTATCAATTGATATCACTAATCTTTATCCCTTATAATCCTGATGATTACTTTGTTATAAATTGATATCACTAATCTTTATCCCTTATAATCCTGATGATTACATTGTTATCAATTGATATCGCTCAGAGTTACGTAAGCTAATACGTAAAAAACCTGAATGTACTAAGTAGAGCAAAACTAGAATACCTAAAAGAGCCAATCTAGGTCTCACTTATCATATAATCAGGATAAATCTGACTAAAGAGGGTTGATTCAAACAACACTTTATTAATAAGTCAACCACCCAAAAGA
This sequence comes from Sepioteuthis lessoniana, assembly GCA_963585895.1. Classification (NCBI taxonomy): domain Eukaryota; kingdom Metazoa; phylum Mollusca; class Cephalopoda; order Myopsida; family Loliginidae; genus Sepioteuthis; species Sepioteuthis lessoniana. The sequence goes on along the minus strand of OY757937.1, from coordinate 51,946,539 downwards.
TTCGGGTATAATATATATATATATATATATATATATATATATATATATATATATATATAGGAAATGAATAGATCAGTATTTATTCAGCAAATTATTCAATAAGTAGACAAACTTCACTGCCTTTGATTGTGTTCTTCCTTTTTAGTGTCTCTTAATGTCTGCATTCTTTTACTGTCATAACACATTTCATAGAAAATATTTTTCTTGTCTGTCATAATTATCTGTATCAATAGGCAATAATCCACACAAAGCTTACTAAATCACTTATAAAAGTACTTATCGCTATTTAATAAATTCTGTCGTACCAATGTTTGGTTCCAGACAGAAGCAATAAAAATCCCCCCTCGATAACTAACATCAATCTTATGATTGTTGGTAACGATGATCAAATTAGCGATTGATAGAATTTAATTAAATTTAAAGGTTGGATTCGTTTTTCTGGACTTTAAAACCGCATTATTCGTATATACATTTCTTATGGTAAAAAATTAGAGAATAGCACTCATGGGACTGAACTTTTCTGTCTGTCTGTCTGTCTGTCACTTTCTCTTCTCTCTCTCTCTCTCTATCTCTCCCTCTCTATCTATCTATCTATCTATTTCCCCTTTCTCTCTATATATATGTATGTATGTATGTATGTATACGAGAGCCGTTAAAAATATGCTAATCCCCACACATATTTTTCTTTAAAAGGAGTACAACGAATATAAAATCTGGGTGGGGATTAGAACTTATTAAACGATCCTCGTATATCATCATCATCATCAGGGTCATCACCAAATCAGGCTGGTAGCACAGAGTTCCCCACCTCTCTCTCTCTCTCTCTCTCTCTCTCGCGCGCGCGCGCCATCCACCCCTATCATTCATTGCTCCTGCCAGGTCCTCTAGACTATATCCAGTGTCCGTACAGAGCAGATGAAAGTAAGTGCTTCCAGATTGGCCAACACCGGCACGTTCATGCGCAGAGAAAATCGCTCATAAATTCAGATTTACCGACCCCTCTGCTCGGGCAGGATATGACACAAGGTCAATTTCTAAGCTGAGTTTAACAGGTTTGAATTCACAGTTTTCCTTCTCCTCGACTAGTTGCCTCACCAAGGCTGAAGAACATAGTCTGCCCTACTATTTTACCCATAGCTGGAGGGAGAATAATTGGATTCATACCTTTCCCAAGGGTATTAGTGCTATGTGAAATGCTGTCAGTCTCCTTCGGGATTTGAACTCGCGTCGCCGTGTCCATTTCCTACGACGATAACCATTACGCCACGGGCACCTCAAATCGCTTATAAATTTACCCTTACTTCTCCAGTTGTGAACTCCCTGCCTTGTTTTCTTTCTTGGATGGTTTTTGAGATGGGAGGTAAATGGCCGTACAGGATTTGTATGCTATGGCATTCTTGTATATTTCCCATCTAGCTTTTTCGCAATGCGCTTTCTTAGTTTCTAGCCGGTTCATCTATATATACTAATATATAAACAGACACAGCTTGAAAGAAATCCTGTTTTATTTAATGGGCGGGGTCAGATTCCCATGTGATTGAAAACCTGTCAACAGCATTTTTCGCTTGATGAGATGTTACTACTGAGGTATGTGAACTGGCACAGGGATTTTAGAGGATTGCCTTTAAGAGTGAATATTGCTTCTTTTTTTATTCGTACAGTTTTATTTGCATTCACATTGGACCAATGCCTCTCATTTTTTTTTTTGCTTTTGATTATCAATAGGTATTTTGCTTGGGTTGATGTATTTGTGGCCCAGTCACCTGGTGCGGTAGAATTCTCTTACTGCATCTCAGCATCAGAATAAGATACGCCCAAGAAGTGTCCTGGATATGACAATAAACACTCTGATGGTAAGGTTCCACTAATTCTGGAGCTTTGGGAAATGCAAAGTACCTTTCATTGACATCGCTCCCAGGTCCACTTTGGCCTGGAGCAGTAGCTCCTGATAGAGTCCTATCTATGTGTTTAATAGAACTAAACTGCGTACTTATATTAAACTGTATTGCTTGAAACAGAACTGTTTTAACATTTAACTCTGTCTTAACAAAAAAACTATACTTATACTAAACTGAATTATTTAAAATAGAACTGTTTATATGTATAAAAATTGATTTGGCATTAAATAACCTAATATGGTTGATGTGCCATAAAACCAAACTTTATGTATTTAAGACGTCTGCGTAGACTGCATTTGGCATAGTTTCTGTAGGATATCGTCTGCTTCCTGCCTTTCTTAAAATGTGAAAATGTTTTCTTTTCTTTTCTTTTTTTTCTGGGATCTATTGATGTTTGAAGAACGTAATCTATGAACAGTATAAGCAAATATGGTTCTAGCGTATATCCTTGCAAGGCTCCGCCTATTATGTCGAAGAAGTTGGTGTCACCATAATGAGAGCGAACGATTGCTTTAGTGTTTTTATAAATCATCATTATAGCAGTAACCATTTCTTTAGAAAGGCCACATGCACGCAGTATTTACTCCGGCTTTTCTTTTGTGCATCAAATCGAATGCTTGGGAGAAATCTACGAACAATAATGTTGCTTCGAGGTTCTTTGCTCTTACTTCTTAGATTATTTGAGAATTGTCTGAATATATGAGTGTGTAGAACGATTGATTTGAAATCTTTTCTGTTTTTTATAAGAATTTTCTCGGTTTCTGTCTGTATACAATTGAAAAGCAGGGCATTATAAACGTTAGCATCTGTAAGAGTTAGAGTTATATGTCAGCTCTTTTAGTAATTCCGAAGTCGCATTTCTATTAAAGGGGCTGATACAACCTTTTGTTCTTTTCTATTCTTTATTTTTTTTTTTTATACACTGGGTTGTCAGGAAAGTGTGGCGTTGAATTTTATTGTCGTTTAAACTTCAAGGTTTATTTCTTCCAAGGCTACAGCTTTTCTGATTTGAATTTCTTTCAATACTGTGACAGGTTCTTCCTCTGTAAAGTGTTCTAATTTAACGTCTAGTCGGCCATCAATGGTTTCAGGAGGGTCCCCGAGCAGATTTTTGAAATGTTCTTTCCACTTCGGAAGTATTTCTTCTAGGCAGGCAGCTTTTATTATTCTCTGGATGTTCTCTTCTTTCTACTTACTTTGCTTACTGTCTGTCAAGCTAAACATGAGAGACTATTTTCAACTGAATTTCCAATTTTATCCATTTGACCTTGAATGGATTCTTATTGATCGTTTTGGTACCTGTTAGTTCTTTCTTATGATAGTAGGCATTGTCATTTCTTGTTTTTTTTTATTGAGTAACGTTGTTTTTTTACGTTATCTCGTTTATTTTTCTCTTACAAATTGTGATCGTTTGTTTCGTATTCCTGCGTAGACTGAGGCGTATCTTTACGATGGCAATCCTGGGATCGGAAGATAGTTCTTCAAAATAGGCATATTCTTCACAGTTCAGAGAAGTATTTATCCACTTCTTGCTAACAAGGACATAGCCTTCCTGTGCTTTAGTGTTATTTAATCCACAGTTTTCCCTCTCTTTTTTTTTCAAATTTAGTCATTAGGCATGAAAGACTGTTCTAAGGGAAGAATTCGGTTAGGTATTCGCCACTTCTATTTGGCAAGTTGTGTCAGCCACATTTATTATGTTCATCTTTGTCTATTTGTGCATTAACATCTCTCCTGATGATTTGTTGGGTATTTTTGGGAATGTGTTGAGCAATGGAAAATAGTCTGACGTTGACGTTATCAGTTTTATCACTTGCTTTGATAGGACTGAAGCAAGAGATGATCGTTGCCTAGTGGTTATCATTAAGGTATTACCCCACACTTATCCTCCTAACTATGGGTTAAATAGTTAGACTACTGTTCTTCTAGACGGATAGAGTTGGCATTAAATAACCCATGAAGGTTGATATGCCATTAAACAACAAACAATCAACGGAAACTTCTGGCCAACATTATAAAATTCAATGATAAAATCTAGATGTCCCCCAAATTATGTCGAGTTTAAACAGATTGAAAATGTTCTTTTTCTGGTACTCGGTGAGTATCATGTTCGTCTCAAAAACCGTTTTCATCAAATTTATTTCATACAGTTCACTTGGCTATGTTTCAGCTTTCCCTGATGCCAACATCCTTGTTAAATGTGAGTGGGAATTTGACAGACAGCTGAATGAATACATATATATATATATATATATATATGCAACAAAGTAGGAATTTCCTGTGCGCATCATTGACTGCAATGATGTCAGAAGTTTAAACATTCACTGGAGATCGAACACAAAGCTCATCTTCTTCAATCAACACAAGCGCTAATGCTGACTGATTTATTCCTAAAAAAACGAGTCTAAATATGGAACAAGGACATATTTTATTGAGCCATTGGTGAGGAAGATGTTTTATCAAAATAAGTTTTGACACATACGCCTTAAGTATTGATATTCGATGAATGTTCATAGGCATAAGATCGATGGATCAATGGGAAAACAATAGCTGATAAGCCCAAAATGAATGAATATATATATGTGTGTGTGTGTGTGTGTGTGTGTGTGTGTGTGTGTGTGTGTGTGTGTGTGTGTGTGTGTGCGCGCGCGTGTAAGAGCGCGTGTGTTTTGTGTACAGACAGAATATAAATCTTATCATAGAATCCTTACTCGGAGCAGTTGATGTCAGCAGAAAATTATGATTTTTGTCTGTTCCCCATTCTATTATATGGATGCCCAGACTGATGTCAAAAAAAAAAAAAAATGGAAAATATCAGTAAACATCGGATAAGATTCAAAAATACCTCAGGACTTGAATGCTATACAGGTGAGTTGCAAATATCGAAGTGGAAAGGATCAGGTTATTGCGTAACGGAGACTACATATACATAATATTTATACGGGTTTGTTATCTAAAAGTTTTATTTAAATTACTTTATGGATGAATTATTTAATTGATTGAATAGCAGTAATGGGATCGAAAACAAAAAGTTCGAAATAAGAGTTTAGAGATATTTTTACATATTAGATAACATTTAAAAAAACATTGTTTAATTTTTCATAGTTCTTGTTAATTTTGACGAGATTAAGGATGGAAGATTGAGTTTAATCAGTGATTAGCTGAGCACGCTGCAAGTAATATTTCTACAAACACATACACTCACACATAGACACATGCATATACAGGTACACATATACATATATAAAAGTAATTTAGGCGATCCGAAAGCTCCCTTTACAATAGCTACTACAGCTAAGTGTAGGAGAGGACGGCACTACTTTCCCTGGATTACTCCGTTTGCCCTTAATCCATTTACCCTTGATGAGTGTTAAGCAAGAAGGCATCAAGTAGCATTTTTTGAGTCTTTGTTAGGACTCGACTTGGACCATTGGCGAACACTCTACCCAGTATTAAATGGGTCTATATCCCGAAGGCGAGTCGGCAGCACGGATTCCTTTGACTTGATATCAATCTCTATTGGCCATCGTTATTTAAAAGTTTTGTAGACGGCATCCTATGTCCGTCAAGAGCAAATGGAACTGAGAGAGGATGTAACTGAGATAGATAGATTGCTAGAAAGATAGCTGACATCATTTGATATATATTTGCAGAAGAATAACTTAATCCAAAGCACTGTTGCACCGACTGCATACATGCAGTCAGTGTGACACATAACCACTAAACAATCTGGTGGAAGGATTCGTGGTGCAAGAGTTATTAATGGAGGAAATGGACGTAGTGACCTGAATTCAAAATATGCACGAGGCTGTTGGAATTTCGCTTAGCGCTAATTCTCTTTGTAAAAACATGAATTCAACTATTCTCTTTCCAACTATGAGAAAATAGTAAAGCAAAATGGATCCATTAACCTTACAATGACAACCAGTCTAAGAAAAGCAAAACTTTGATTTCAAAACCTGTTAAACTCCGCTGAAAAAACTTATCTAGTGTCGCATTCAGCTGTTGAAGAGGAGTTGGTAAATAAATAAATCATCTGATTGTGGGACTCCAGTCATAGAGCTTTTGGGAATTTGGAGTACACTTTCATTGCCATGACTCCCAGTTCCACTCTGACCCAGATTGTTTGTACCTTTTAGGGAGTATCTATTAATTAGATAGAACTGTTCCATCTTTCACTAGGGATTATTATCAATATCAAATAGAATTACACGCGTTAAATTGCTATTCGAGAAACCATTTAACTGAGAACAAAAACTGAACTCTGATTCCCTCAAATATATATATATATATATATATATATATGTGTGTGTGTGTGTGTGTGTGTCTGTGCGTGTGTGTGTGTGTGTGTGTGTGTGTGTGTGTGCATAATAAACAGGATTTAGCATTGAATGACCAACGGATGTTTATATGCTGATATGTTATAAAACATGACTTATCAAAACCAAAACGTTGCAACATAGATATATCGGCACTTACACAATCGTTGAAAATTATTTGCGTTTTCTTGCGCCTGCAGTGGTTGTTGCTTCTTTATTGTTCTATAAAAAAAGTTCATTGTCTTAGTGGAAAAATCTAGGCTACAATAAAAGATTATGCAATGATATTTCATGCACAGAATAGCCAGTTAATCTAATCCTATCTGCACAACTTGACAAATTCAAATCCTGTTATGGAAAGCGGGTTAGTGTGCAAGTAATGCAATAGATAATCCGCTGAAACTCTGTGCCTACACTATCTCACTTGGGGTAGAATTTGGGGAAAAATCAGTCCGATTAGGGATGTATATTATTATCATCTTCATCATTATCATCAAGGCCTGTCGAAAACACAGTTCACAGCTCTCTCTCTCTCTCTATCTATCTCTTCATATCACTATCGGCCACCGCTTTTCACAGTCTCTCTAGACGGAATCCAGTGTTATCACATAGGTTATGAATGAATGTTTTTGCTGGTTGGCTAACAATAGTGTGTCCATAAGTTGGAATCCTTTGGAGAGGGTCCTTTATAAGCTTTTTCTACCGCAGATCCCAGCATATCTTTTTGCCTTTACTTGTATGGTTTGTAAGATAAATGGTATGTGTCCGCACAATTGCTGTTTTGTATGGTACAGTTTCCAGGAGTAATTCAAAAAAGCACTCGGCATCCCTGGATGGTTACCATCTCTTTTTCTCCTGATGATATGTTTAAGCACAAGCTGTGCAAATAAACAATAGTGCTGGTAGAGCTTCAGCTTGGAAGAATCCTCGTTTTATTTTATCCGAGAGATCAGATATTCATGCTGTTCATGACATGACAATAACAGTCCACACTTTCATTATGTATATCTTGACAACATTTTCAGTAACATATTCGTATCTATATGCAGATAAATATATGCATTTATCTACAGCTACATTTTGATTGAGGATTAATAGATGTTATAGTATACTATTCTCAAATCTGAAAAAAAGGTACACAACAATATTATTGGTCGAGCTATTAGCAGTGACATGGGTCCTATGTATATTGAGATACCCTATACTACAAGTCAGAGAGTTATTAGCAGTTACATGGGTCCTATGTTTATTGAGACACCCTATATTATTATTAGTAGAGAAATTATCAGTGACATGGATCCTATGTACATTGAGACACCCTTTATTATTAGTAGTAGAGTTATTAGCAGTCACAGGGGTCCCATGAATATTGAGACACCCTATATTATTAGTAGGAGAGTTATTAGCAGTCACATGGATCCTATGTACATTTAGACACCCTATATTATTAGTAGTAGAGTTATTAACAGTTACCTGGGTCCTATGTATATTGAGACATCCTATATTATTAGTTGTAGAGTTATTAGCAGTCACATGGATCCTATGTACATTGAGACACCTGTATTATAAGTAGTAGAGTTATTAGCAGTCTTACGGGTCCTATGTATATTGAAACACCCTATATTATAAGTAGTAGAGTTATTAGCAGTCACATGGGTTCCATGTATGTTGTAAGTAAAGTTAGCGACCATAGTCGAGGGTGACTCGAAGGCTCCCTTTTCGATAGCTACTACACCAAGGTGTAGGGGAGGGCGCTACTCCATTCCCAGGATTGCTCCACTTTACCCTTGAACCGTACCTTATAATGCTGAGTGTTAAGCAAGGTGGTATCAAGTTCCATTTTTAAAGTCTTTGGTATGACTCGACCTGGGATTGAACCCAGGTCTCCCGGGCCATTGGCGAACACTCTAACCGCTGGGCCAATACACCGTATATTATTAGTAGTAGAGTTATTAGCAGTCACATGGGTCCCATGTATATTGAGACACCCTATATTATTAGTAGTAGAGTTATTAGCAGTCACATGGGTCCCATGAACATTAAGACACCAGATAGATAGATAGATATGAATTTGGCGTATATATTCCAACAGATATCATATGCCAATATCATAGAAAGCAATGATAAAATCGAGATAACAAGAAGTACAGTAGTCTCCTTTAAAATAAATACTCGTGGCGTCATTGATAAATTGATGGACTGTAGCCTCGAAATAAGCGGTTTCAAACTCTAGTCGCTCTGTTATGTTCACTTTTGGTCTAATACCCTGGGGGAAAGTTTAGAACTCCCTTGCCCATCTCTTATGGTTTTAATAGTATCCCTGGTGTCCTTCAACAAGAAATAATCCACGAACATTGATATTCCATTAGAAAAAAAAAAGCAAAATAGATTGCTAATTTTTTTATAGGGCACATTGCTTATGATCCTATTTACCCAACCCCTCCGCTCGGGCAGCATATGACACAAGGTCAATTTTTAAGTAAAGTTTAACAGGTCTAAATTCTGAGTTTTCCTTCTCCTAGACTAGTTGCCTAAACAAGGCTGAAGAACCCAGTCTGCCCTACTATTTTACCCATAGCTGGAGGGAGAATAATTGGATTCATACCTTTCCCAAGGGTATTAATGCTATGTGAAATGCAATCAGTCTCGTCCAGGATTTGAACTCGTATCGCAGTGTCCATTTCCTACGACGATAACTACTACACCACGGGCACCTCCACGTTACTTATGATAATTGTACAGTTTTTACTAAATTTGCTTCTTATGGAGAGAGAGAGAGAGAGAGAGAGAGAGAGAGAGAGAGAGAGAGAGATTGATTGGCCCTTGGTTAGATTTTAGTGGGCAACAACAAACATTATATGCTGGTGGAAATCTTTCTGACACGGGTTTCCTCTGACCACTTACCACGCCCACTGATTCTTCACCTCTGAGTGAAAGAGCCTAGAAAGAACCACATATAATTATTTTCTTTAAGTCATTAAATCATTGTTTTTTTTAGGGGGGTCTTTATTTTATTTTACAAGTGTTCCTGTATTAATGCCTCGCCTTCGATGCTGACAGTTGATTGATCTTCAGTAACGGGCTTCTTATTTATTTATCTGTTACTCTAAATCCCTGAAAAGTAATTTCTCTTAACGTCATTAAGTCAGTTCAAAGAGATTGTTTTCACTGATGGTCCAATAAACAACCTTAATCTGTTTGCTTTCCTTAATTCAAAAAGTCATATGTACCAATCGTAACCCCCAAAAGGATTCAACAAACATTTCCTATTTCACTAAAGCCAAAATTCAACAACTAATTTAACTTATTTGTCTAAATATCTGAGATGAAGTTTGATAATTATTATTACTTCGAATATTCGAACTATTGACATCATCTGAAAAATTCGAAATATATGCAGTCCGTATGAAATCAGGACTATATATACCAGCAGTACAACTCTCCGAAAATATCTCTGCCGAGTCAAGTCTCCTACAGAGTACATGACCAAGAACTGAGTCTATTCTAGCCATACAGTTGTGATAGAGAATATAAAAGTGTGATATGCCATCGAAAAGCAGTATGTCGGCGAGAAATAAATAAGTCGCTATGGCTGATTATAAATGGAAGGAAAAAGGAAACCATAGTCCCTTGTGGGATCAGGCTAAAATAATTGACCGGGAAAAACGCGGGAAGACAGGACATTTCAAAGAAGTGGCACACATTTTAAGTTGAGCAGACCAAGTATAGAGATGAATACAATTTGGGAAGCAATAATCCAAAAGGTTCAATAAAAAAGGTTTTAAAAAACGTTGAGACATTAGGTTTGTAAGTCCCAAAAATTAACTCTGAACAATCCATCAATTGTTAAAGCATTTAGTAGAAATGTGCTTTCGAGTGAAATCAACTGTAGGTTGCAGGTTCAGTCCCAACTATTGGTAAGACTAACCAGGAATACTAACTATAACTCAACATTGGTACGTAGCCATGGTTAACAGAATTGCAACAGTCTACTCCTGGGGTTCATATAAAAGGTTCAGTTCAAGATTCTGTGTGGAGTCGTGAATTCGACATGAAACACCTGAAGAAGACCGAAGGACATGTCGGCCGAAATATTGTGATAATTACAATAAAGATTAAGTCAATAGTAAGAATATTGTAAGTAATGATAATTTAATTTAATTCTAAACCGACTAAACCCGCTGTTTATGTTTGTTAGCGGGTCTTTTTATCCTTTACCATGGGATATTGTAACACACAGAGTGACAAATAACGATCAAAATATCAGGGCTAAAAGAATTTTTTAAAGATCATTTTTTGATCGATTTGAAAACGCAACTTGCTATCTTCCTGATTTTAAGACTGATCCACGAGGAAGCTGAAATATCGTCAATAAAATGAGTGATATTTTCGAGTGACCATGTGTCTGATTTTCCTTTCCTGAAATGAATAAACTTATGTCGATATCGCTTTATTTTGTTTTGCCGCTTTGTCTCAACAGACATCTTTTTATTTTGTTCGGGGGAGGGGCAATCACAATGCCACACGTGGAAAATATTGGTTGTTTCAAAACCCCGAAAAAAGCTTTCTCAGTACTTAAGAAAGTAATTATGAACAGCTGGTACTGTAAGCAACCTAAGGGGTTGTGTGACAGACTAAACTGAAGCTTAGTAAATAAATAATAACACACACGTCTTCTATTCGATTTATAAATCAAAATTGCCAAAAAAAGCAATTTCATCTTTCTTTCATTGTTTTACAGCGAGCTAATAAGTTAAAAATGATGAAAAACAATTCACGACAAAAAAAGTACTTTACCAAGAACACGGAGATACTCACTAACACACACACATATACACACAAACATGCAAACACACACACACACACACACAAACATATATATATATATATATATATATAGGGAGAGAGAGACAGAAACAAAGACAGAGAGAGAGACTCTCCTAAATAAGTATATTTATTTTAAAAAACTGCTACAACTTAATAAAAAAAAAGAAAGATACAAATGAGTCAAACTTGAACTCGACAGCCTCCAAAAACGGCGACCACAGAAGACGACAAAAGTATGGTTGAAATGGCTTGTGAAAAAAAAAAACATGGAATAAAGTATACATCAACTTGACCCTGAAATACGTAAAAAAAAACTCGAGAAACTTCAAAAACTATAAACATAAGGTGTTCTATCGCGTTCAACAAAAGATACCTCAGCAATAATTTGCTGCCTAACTATACCATATATATATATATATATATATATATATATATATATATATATATATGTATATTATGATTATTATTATAATCTAAATCTAAAAGCGTCGTTATTCTGTAAAACCTCAACAGCCAGAATATGCTGAGCAATATTACTGCATATATCAAGAATAAAAATCATATAATACAACAAAAAATCACTCGAAAGTTACACGTTATCAATCCTCAGGTTAGCTAGTATTCAACACGTCTGTGGTCTTTATATACTTTCTAAAAATATGATTCAATATGTATCGGCTACCAGAGTGCTCAATTCTTTCGAAGAGCTTTGCATTATGTGAGCGGCAGCCGACAATTCCTTCGCCAGCGTGCTCAACCCCCATGGGGGAGCGTAGAAAGAGAGAGAGAGAGAGAGAGAGAGAGAGAGAGAGAGAGAGAGAGAGAGAGCTAGAAGAGAGAATAAGTGACATAAAGAAGAGGTTTATAGACACCGAGAGAAATAAAAAAAAAGTGTGAATGTATTAGCTTAACCAACTCCACAACGTTTTGACGTGCCGCAAAGTTAATTAATGGATACTAACTGGTTTGAATTCAGATTTTTCCTTCTAATAAACCAATGGCTACAATAAGGTTCGAGTGATGAATATATCCAAGCTCATGAAAGAATGGTTGGATGCGTACCTATTAATGCTATGTTAAATGAAATCATCTTCACCCAGGATTTGAACTCGGGTCGACGTGTTGATTTTCTTATACAGTAAACGTTACATTACAAACGCCGACAAACTATGTAAATTAGTATATCTTTTGCGCAGTCGGATGAGTATTGATTTATCATTTTTATCTATCGATCTATCTCCATATATATATATATATATGTGTGTGTGTGTGTGTATATATGTATAACGAACATACATTCAGCAGCTATGTGAGGATACGGGATGTTGTCCTGAAGACCTGCCTAGGGCGATGAACGATAGGGAGGAGTGGCGAGAGAGGGTCAGGGATATCCGTACTACCAGTGCGACATGATGATGATATATGTATATATTGAGGGAGAGGGAAGGAGGGAGTTTAACTAAGCTTAGTTAAAATGTCAGAAGGCTAAATGTATGGAGCACCCAGTGGGAAGTAAATTCATTAACGATGATTTTCCGGGCTAACTCACAAACCATAACAGTACCCGAGGCGCCTTTCTATTTAAATATATGTATGTGTATGTGTGTGAGTCTCTGTGTGTGTGAGTCTGTGTGTGTATGTGTGAAAGAGATAAACAGAAAAAGATATATAGGGAACTAGAGAAAGGAGGGGAAAATCATTCTCCGTTGGAAATGGCTGTCACAGAATAAATCATATGATCACACAAATAAGTTGAACTATTGATTGATTTTGATCCCCAATTTTCTGTGCGACTTAATAAGATGCCAGTGGGTTATATCAATCGACTTTACGATTCAAGTGTGACTCAGCCAGTCTGTCAGGATCCGCATTGAGCCCACCAATGATCGAAGCGTAGCGATCAGCTGATCAATCTTTCGAGTTTTCTTTATTCTCTTCCGAGAGATCCTTTATCGGGAGACACTCTAGTTATCTACTAGAGTCGTTTTCTTTTACTTTTCTTTCTCTATTTCGTTTCATAAATAGGAGTGGGGTCTGCTGTTACATATCTGATCTCACTTGCTTACGTGTATCAAGGAAAAATGTTAGTGAATCGATACAAAGCGAAATCGATTTGGAGAAGAAAAAACAGGCTATCGATTTACGATGTGAACATAAATTGATATGCGTATTCTCTAAAGATATCCGCGTACCTGATTTACGATATGAATGTATATTGATATACGTACGCTATAAAGAAATCCGTGTACGGATCTGAAAAGACGAGTATGTTTAAATACTATCCGAAATTTAAAGATATATACATATATAGATTTAAATGCACGGTAAAGTTTTTGCTGTATTGCGTTTTATTTTTCTTTATTTACATGCAAAAACTATTTTACATACATATACACATACACAAATACACAGCCACACGCATAGATAGATAGATAGATAGATAGATATTAATTGGCTTTGAAAATATGGCATGACCATAGATTAAAAAAAAGAATTAGATAGATAGATAGATAAATAGATAGATAGAAAAACAATCAATGTAACGGAGGAGAGAGAAAAAGAAAGTGGACGAAAAGATGTGCTAGAGTACAATTTCCCATCGTGTACATGAATTGTAAGGGTTCAGCTATTTCTTCCCAGCATAAGTTGGCGCACGTGATTTGTGTCAGTGACTTGTGCCCGATAAGCGGACAGAAATGTATGTGTAAGGTTCGAAGTTCAAATCCCCAACCCTAAGAAACTATAAGTACCTTCAGTCACGTTCTTGCTTTTATCATCTTCTCATATTGCTTCTGTTGGAATGTACACCTTTCTTTTTCTTCGGGTCAGGGTGTCCGGCCTTTAGAGTCGAGCTGGCTCACTGCCCCTGTTTAGCGATCCAACTGTTAACTACTGATTAGCCGGGCGATATAAATCATTTTTGTGGGTTTCCCTTTGTCCTTTTGCTGGCCGATTTCGCCATTGAGAACATATACGAACCAGTGTGAGTTTACGTCCGTATGTGTGTATTTTGCTCACTGGATATTAGCCATCATGCTGTATGGTATTGTAATGTGACGTCAAATGCACATAAGAAATGCCCATAAGAAAAAAGAAGTTTCAAGAAAACATGACACCCCTTCTGAATGTAAAATTAGTTTAGAAAACTTTTAGGTTAATTCTTTTAACAATTATATAATAACTTCCATGGGTGTATTGTTGCGTTGGAGTTTAGAATATCCCGACTGTAACCTCAAACGCATTTCTTAAGAAGTCATATTTTGGCTTCTGCTGCCAGTGAAAATTTGAGATATGGCATTAGCTGCTTACACTTGACTGCATTTGATTTTGGATTCTATAAAACAAACTTCTTCGACATTATTATGGATTCTAACTTTGGTATTTTATCGATTGGAGAAATATTTTAATCGATAAAGTTATTCAAAATAAGGATTGGAACCAAACCATATTGATGGATACAGTAGATTTCCCTGCGGGATATTCCATGTAAAATCTGCAAATAAGTTCGCAATATACAAAATTCTGAGGCACAAAATCTTCCAGAAATACATCTTCAGATGAGCTACCAATTATGTCAGAATCTGGCTTAATGAAATATCTATAATCACGGTCCAAGCCCACAATTAGAAATATATATCAGATTGGTCCCCAGAAATGTTAAGCACAAATGTACCGTTCACATGAATATTTTTAACACTCCACGGAATCGTCCATGACACATAAAAAAGAGAGGCAGAAATCCACAAAGGCAAGCCGAAGATAATTTAACGAAATTATATAACAAGAAATTTTCGCAACAGGATATCAAACCGACTAACTAGAAAGGCATTCACTGAGGCTTTCTAGTAAAATAACCCATGAAGAGTAATATGCCATCAAATAAAGAAACCAAACCAACTTGACTCAAAATCCTCGAGATGTAATGGTTATAGCGATGGACTACGAAATCGTAGTAAGCACGTTCGTACTCCAGTCGCGTTATTACGTTCACTTTCGGACAAATACGATTGGGAAAGGTATAAGGTATCCTCCCAGATATGAGTTAAATAGTACCATTACTGTTCTTCTAGGTGAATGGATTCGGCATTAAATAACCCACAAAGGTTGATATGCCATTAAAACAAAGAAACTAAACCAACCGACTCGACTCAAAATTTACTATGATTCACATCCAACTCGTGCAGGAGGGGTTGGGTATATACATACTAAGATATCATAGCAAGCTTGTATTAATGAAACTATTTTTATAGCCCTATCAGAAGAGGAAACCGATTTAGCGTTTGTTTCAGAAGTTTCCGAATCTGTTTGAAGTTAAATTTAGAGATTTTATTAACAAGATGTGATGTAACAAAGTTCAGGTCTTATGCATAATTTTGTGTTGGGGGCGACAGACGACATGTAAGAAGATATTTTTTCTTAAGAAGTAATTTTTAAGTTCCAAGGAATTTTGATTTTAATTAGAATAAAACAAATCTGAATCGATTCAACTCGAAAGATATTTTGGGTGGGAGGGAGTATTTTCCAAGAGCCAAACAATGTAGCTTTCAAATGACTTTTTGCATCGAAGTGGAGTCCCCAGCCCACTTGTGACGGTTGATTGTAGAATATGTCAGGTTTATCCTAAGCAAAGGGTCGAGAGGTGTGATGGTTATTATACAAAAATGCATCAGTAGATCTCAGGAGAGTTCTTTGCTATTACTTCCGGAACACTCTGACTCGAAGTTGTGGCAGCAAATAGGATCCCATCTATGGACCACAATAGATCTGTTTGCAAAGTATTTGTACTGGATATTTTATTGTGTTAAGTATAATAACTTGAACATATGATTGTTTACAAAGGATTATTATTCTTAGTCATTTGACACTATAAAACTGTGAGCACATTATCTCAATTTGGTAAGAATACTTGACTTCATATAATCGTTTGGTTTGTTTAGGTTTAGTTTTATTGCATATCAAACATTGCTGGTTATTTAATGCCAAATCCAATATATACATATACAAGTTTCCGGACTTTTTTTTCGTATGGGCACTTGATTGTACACACATAAAACTCTAGTCCCCATTCGAAGTAATCTCCTCTGGCTGCAGTTCACTTGTTGTGCCGCCCCAACAACTTCTGGAAGGCCCCATTGAAGTCCTCTTGTGTGAGCGTGTCAATGACCTTCGTCACAGTCTCTTTCATTTCCTCAATTGTCTCATAACGACAGCTTCTAAATCTTTCCTTGAGCTTAAGGAATAACCAAAAGTCACAGTGAGCAAGGTCTGGATTATAGGGAAGCTGAGGAACTGTCTTGATGCCCATCTTGGTCAAATACTCTGACAAGGATGGAGTTGTGGACTGGTACATTGTCGTGGTGGAAATGCCACTGACCCGATTTGAAGAGTGCTGGCCTCTTCCGACGGAATCTCTTCCTGAAATCCCTTAAAACCTCAACATAGTATTCCTTGTTGACTGTCTGTCCAGTGGGAACCCAGTGCATGTAGATCATGCCAGTGCTGTCATAAAAAGGGATCATCAAATGTTTGTGGGTGGATTTGCTCTGTCTAGCACTCTTTGGTCTGGGAGAGCCAGCATGCTTCCACTGGGAACTCTATCTCTTGGTCTCTGTGTCATAACAGTAGATCCAGCTTTCATTGCAGGTCACCAGAGCATCAATAACTGCAAGATCTGAATTGATCAGCTCGACCATCTCTCTGCTGTAATGATAACGTCTTTTTTTCTGATATTCTCTGAGCACCCCTGGGAAAAACTTCACGCAAATCCCCCGTATCTTCAGTTTCTTGCGAATAATTGTGTGTACAGTTCCCACACTGACATCAAACTGAGCACTTATTGTCTCTATAGACACACGACGGTCCTCATTCATGAAATTCTTTATTTGGCCAATCAACTCTGGTGTTCTGACTTCCTTACTCCTCCCACACCACTCATCATCCCACTCACACTCTCTGCCTTCCATGAATCTCTTATGCCACTCAGAAACTGATGCTCGATTCATCCAAGATGCTCCAAAAGTAGTCTGAAGCATTCCATACGTTTCTGTGCCATTATTTTCAAGTTTAAAATAGAATTTTATTGCATATCGTTCTTCTAAAGTGTCCTCGCGTCCAGACTGCATTTTTGAAATTCACCAGATGTGACAATCAGGCTTTAGTAGGCTCTATTCTAATTGCTGCTGTAGCTGTTTATTTAAACCTGAAATCATAAAAATTGGTCTGTCATCTCATAAGATATATAGCAATAAGATACTTAATTTTCAAGTGTTTACGACAATTTTAAATGCCTGTAAAAACAAGTCTGGAAATTCATTGAAAACACATCGTATATTAAATATATGTTTTGTTAACACATTTTATAACATTTTTAAACGAGCTGATTCTCATTCTTTTTCATACAGTTAAATAATTCCAAGTATTCCTATGTATCACTAACAAATCAATCAAACATCCGTCCTTTGTTTACACAAAGAAAAACTGCTCTATTTCTAACAATTTAATTTAGCATAAGTCATTTATTTGGACACAGTTTTAATTTCAAACAATTTTATTTGATCCATAGATAGGACCCTATCAAGTGCTACGACTCAGTCTCAGAGTAAACCTGGGGGGAATTGCAATGAAGATGTTTTCCACATTCCCCAAAGCTCCAGCATTAGTGAAGCCTTACCATCAGATTTTTGTGTTACATATAGGGTACTCGTTTGTGGGGGTCTTACCCCTTCCAGATATGCAGTTGGTTTATTCTACATACACAGCCAACTGTATTATAGAATTGTGTGAAAACGAAACCGCTTATGAAACAAATACTAAGACAGAAAATGTTAACACAAACATTAGGCATAAAATAACACCTGATGGGCTGACGGATCGTTAAAATCAATCAGACTTGCGTCTAGTCTGGTAGAGACCGCGATATAGTTGGGTTCGTGCTTGAAGTTCATTGAGAAGGCCAAACGCATTTAGTTCCCCTCTGGTACTTTTCGTAAGTTTTCGAAGAGTACTCTCACTTCAAGAAGCAGATGTTGACAGTTCTTCTATTGATCTTTTGGGACTTTAGAGAGTTTTCTGACTAGTAATAGACGATACTTACCGCATTATGAATGACCTTCTTCACAGCGGGACGAGTGTCCTCCGTATATCACAATGTTGCTTGTTTTAACTAGGATGTGTTTCATATTTTATGATTTTGCTATACCAAGTAACGTCGGCGTTACGGTTGCCAGCAATAGTAAAGTACACTTGTTCTTTGATTATCATCGATATAATAATCAGTTGCTTCAGGAGGAATCTTAGAATTTTCTCTCCTTTTCCTTTCCTCCTTCTATCTTTTTTGAAGCTCGAGAGCCAACTGAATTATCTACAATTCGTCTTTCTGGCGCGCGAAAATTTGAATTCTCCACGGGACATCTATCATCCAATTATCAGTTTCCATGTTTAAATCATGATTTCAGTTACTGCTTTCCAAGAAACCAGTCTAGGTTAACAGGAAGGCGAGTTTCGTCTAGACCCTGTAACATAATTTCAAGGAAGTCCGATTCCCTGGTTTATCCATACAAAAAAATCTGTTGCTACACCAGGGTGGGGCGGATAATATTGTCACGTTAAAATATATATATATATATATATATATATATATACATGTGTGTGTGTGTGTGTGTGTGTGTGTAGTTGGGCAGCAGTCTTTCTTTTAAGCATGTTTGATTAAACGATAAAGACATATTTTGTCTATACAACTTTATTAAGATCCTTTCATGTTTCCTGATAAGTGTCTTCTTTCAGTTTAAAATTAGTGGATTAACTAACCAAAATTGTCCCAAGTACTTTTGGACCTTTCATAGGCCATCAGCAGGGTTTGCTTGCATGTGTAAAGAGTGTTTTTAAGGGTTTTTTAGAATATTATGAAATTATGTAAACGCAGAGTTGGATAAAACTGAGTTGCTGGTGAATTTAAAAAGCAGAACACTATCAACGGAAATGGAATATTATCAAAATATACAGAATATTTGAAAAAACAAAACACCAAAACCTAAAGGTATTTCAAATCCAACCTGAAACCAAAACATTCATTAGGAAACTTGGAAATATCTTAATAAAATTACATCGATAAAATATGTCTTTATTTTCTATTCAAACATACGTATATATATATATATATATATATATATATATATATATATATATAAAGGATATACGTTAAACTTTTAAAATAAATTACAAGCATTAATTATGGCACGCAGTTAGGAAACTGAACGCCCATAACGGAAATGGAATGTTTAAAATGTTCTAATTTTTCTCATTTCATTTATCAAATCCAAAAATCTAACACGAATAAAATTCAGAAGATACAACCTCACTTATTCAGCCGCTCTGGTAAAGGTTTAATGCTAAAAAAAACTTAAACGTTTAGCGTTATCAAGTAACTCAACAATAAATAAAATCATTCTCGGAAGACCTTGTGCTTTTAGTATTCGTAGATTGTTATATAATTAGTAGCAGTACGCAAAGCATCAGTTGTATGGTCAATTACATCCCATCTCACGAACTATTGAAGTTAGATGAATAATACATGTTGTATTCTGCTGGAGAAGTAAGGTCCAGCTCATAAGTGACGTTATTTTATGGACTCCTACACGTGGACGGACTAGTATAGGCCAGTCAGAAAGACTTAAATTCACTTGTCTAGTGCAGACACAGGATGCGGTCTAAATCGCTTGTCAACCATGATTGAAGATAAGGACGGATGTGGATTGCAGGATTTGATGATATCTATATACAGAGAGAGCGTTTCTATGGTTTAGTGGTTAGCGTTCAAGATAGTGACATTGTAGGAAGTGAGTTCGAACTCCGATCAAGCCGATATGTTTACGATTAGAACAATAGCCTGGGAAAAGGTATGAACCCCCTTACACACCTCGGCTATGAGTTCAGAGGTAATATTTTTAACATTGAATAACCCTCGAAAGTTGATACGCGATTAAAGAAAGAAACCAACCATCCAACCAATCAACCAACGATATACTAGGTGTAGAAGCAAAATAGACAATACTTTTTGAGATATTTATTTTTAGTCTAATTAGTCCTATTTTTGTAAAAGAACGCGATGAATCGAAGTCTTCTGGATTAGCTATATTATACAAGCACTTTTTAAAAATTAAAATTCAGCCGAATGTGACTAAGCAAAAAAGTAATATGAATAAGCGAAAAGTAATATGTGTAAGCAATAAAAGAAACCACAAAAAATCCATAATTTGCTAATCGCCAAAGATTCTTTGTCTACCGTATACCAAGCAAAGAAAAAATTGTACCGAAAAATAACGTTTTAAAGGAAAAAAAACTAAAAGTAGGCCTTTTATTTGCTCTCGCTAAGACGATTTAGAAGAATACAAAACGTCAATAAAAAAGTACTCTAATGAATTGAAACTTCATGAGAAAACTTAGAACAGCAATTAAACAAGGTTTAAGCCCAGACTTTAATCCCCTTGATTATGCTATCTGAGGGTGTTTAAAAAACAAAAAAAATGCAAGTCCCTATTCAAATATTGGTTAGCTTAACACTGCTATTGAGGAGGAATGGTATTAAATATCTGAAAAATTTATTTTGAACACATGCAAATCGTTTCGAAGACGTGTTAATACAATAATTGAAAAAAAAAAAAAAATAGCGGCCATATTTGATAGATTTACTGTTTTGTGTCTATCTTCTTATTTTGCTGTTTATTATTCAATATTAGAATTAATCTTGTTTTATGATAGAGTAATGTATCATTATAGTAAATTATTGTTAATTTTACTTCTACACCCTGTATGCCTCTACATATGCCTCTACAGGAGCAGGATGTGCCACGAAGTCACCTTTAAGCAGAGTTTAATGGGTTGAATTCAGAGTTTTTCTTCTCTTAGACCGGTTGCTATACCAAGACTAATGTGTCCAGTCTGCCATATGCAAAGGCAGAGCAGTTCGATTCATATGATTCGCAGTGGTTGTAGCGTGATGTGAAATGCAAACAGACTTGTCCAGGATTTCAATCCGTGTCACCATATTGGATATTGACTTGAATATCCCTTTGACATCAGCCAATCCAGCTGCGGAAGCCGAATAAGGGGGGGTAAAATAACAGGAAATGCACTTGGTACATAAAGTAAACAGGATGCAGGTGTCCTCGGTGGATATATCACGAAAACTGTGTTGTTGGCATGCTAGAAGGTGTGTTCATTTGCAATGTATTGTGGCAAGCTGAAGGAGATGTGACCACGAGAATTTTCAGGGGCGTCCGTTATATTATACAAACATTTCGACCCGACCAGAAAAAAAAGCAGACGAGTTTTCACCGAAGATTCTAACCTCGGCCCCTGTGAGTGCAGCTCAACCGTCCCGCCATACTATACCCACCCGTACATTGTGCGTAATACAATGAAAAAAGTAGATTCTATTTTTATACACCAGATTTGTTGCATTTTTCTGCCATATATACTAAACTTTTCCTACGACGGTAACTATTATACTACGAACTCTCTCTCTCTATATATATATATATGTATATATATGTATATAATTTTACAAGCAGCGGTCGTGTCGATACTGCTATATGGATGCACTTCATGGACGCTAACTAAACGTATAGAGAAAAAGCTTGACGGTAATTACACAAGAATGCTACGATCTATATTGAACAAATCCTGGAGGCAGCACTCGAAAAAGCAGCTGCTGTACGGCCATCTACCACCCATCATAAAAGCTATCGAAGTTAGACGAACGAGACATGCGGGACATTGCTTGAGAAGTAGGGAAATCATAAGTGACATACTCCTGTGGACCCATTCACATGGACGAGCAAAGGCAGGACGATCAGCGTGAACCTATATACAACAACGCTGTGCCCATACAGGAGGTCGCCTTGAAGACCTACCGGGAGCGATGGATGATTGAGGCAGGTGGTGGGAGAGAGTCAGGGAGATCCGTGCTGGTGGTGCGACATGATGATAAATATAATTGGAAGAAAAACTCAACAGACCATATTTACCAACCCCTCCGCTCGGGCATGATATGACACAAGGTCAATTTTTTATCAGAGTTTAACAGGTTTAAATACAGAGTTTTCCTTCTCCTAGTCTAGTTGCCTCACCAAGAGCTGAAGAACCTAGTCTGCCCTACTATTTACCCATAGCTAGGGGGAGAAATATTGGATTCATACGTTTCCCAAAGGTATTAGAGTTATGAGAAATGCAATCAGTCTCGTCCAGGTCTTGAACTCGTATCGCCGTGTCCATTTCCTACGACGATAACCATTACACCACGGGCACCTCCTAAAAAGAAAAACTCAACAGACCGTCATTTTGCTATTATAAATTTATTTCAGCTGGCTACTACAACGCAGTCGGCCTCATCCCATAGCGGTCCAAATGTATAGGGGGATGTACAAACGTTATTTGTTAAAAAAAAGAGAAAAAATAAACTTTAAGATGAAAATTAACCGGGGGAAACATTATCACCAATGCAATGTCTTAAATTCACCATTTTCTCCTTTTATATCTACAGTTTATTTTGATTAGCCATTTGTATCATTTTACCTATTTATTTTTTTCCTATCTTAAGACATTATCTGTCTTTCGATTCTTTTATTTGTCTATTTATTAGATTTCATTAAAATGATTATTTAGGGATTAGTTTTCTTTCTAAATCCCTTTTGAAGCTTATTCTTTCATTAATTAGGGTCTCACTATTTTAATATTTAACTCTGAACGCTGTTTTCATAAGTATTAAATCCTAATGTTATTCTATTAATTAATTCTCAAAAAAGTTAGACGAACCAGACATGCAGGACATTACTCGAGAAGCAGGGACGAGCTCATAAGAGATATACCCCTATGGACCCCCACATATGACCGACCAAAAGCAGGACGGCCAGCTCGAACATACATACCGCAGCTCTGTGAGGATACGGGATGTAGCCCTGAAGACCTGCCAGAGGCGATGAACGATTGGGAAAAGTGACAAGAGGGGATCAGGGATTTTCGTGGTGGCGGCACCTGATGATGATGATGATGAATTCTCAAACTAGACATGATTTTTTAAAACAAAGACCACCATTGCCATAAAACTAATTTGTATTATCTTTATTGCTATTATTATTATTATTATTATTATTATTGCTATAATTATTATTATTTTTATTGCTATTATTATTATTATTATTAATTTTATTGCTATTATTATTATTATTAATTTTATTGCTATTATTATTATTATTATTATTTACTCCTAGAGAATTTTCCACATCAATTTTAGCTGATAGTTTTTCACTAGAATCTAAGTGACAGCAAGTCTCCTCAAATCTCCAGGACTCTTCTTAGCATTCTGGCTGTTGTCAATAATGTTGTCGTTTGAATAGTCTCTACTCATCCTCTTATTTCCAAGTTTTCCAATCCCTTTTATAATCCTTCGGTAACTGAACCAAAGGCATCAATTACAAATGGTATAAATGTCACCTTTATGTTCCATATTTTTTTCAATTCCCTAGCAAGGTCGAGTAACATATCCTTCTTTCCACTTTCCTCCAGTTTTATTCTGTGTTAAGCCGGGACAGCAAAGTTCCCTAGTTTTACAAGTTTTCTTTTTTGTTGTTGATTATTAGGTGATCCGTTTGTATGTCAAAGTCCCACGCGAGTTTCTGTGTGATTCTCTAGGATAGATGCTGGATTGGGCAAATACCAGTTGTTCGTATGGTCAAATTAAAATTTCTTGCACACCTCCCAGTTGATCACCTTGCCCACCCAGCCCAGTCTAGTATTATACTCCTTCTTTGCTAATTTGCTGCATTCGCTTATTATGTAATTGATGGCTTTGTCTCTATCATCACATAATCTACATTTGCTATTTTGTTGCGTCTTATCTATTCTCGCTTTGTTATAATTGGTTCTTATGGCGTTGTTTTGTGCTGCAATTAGGAGAGATTCTTTTTTTCTCTTAAGGTTTCTTTTTCTTAGCCATCTCCACGTTTTCTCGTGTGAGGTGTTGCTTATTAGTTGTTTAAAACACCTATAGATTTGTTTTCTTCCCATTTTTGTTTTCTAGTTATTGTGATTCTGTTAGTCACTATCGTTTCCGGTAGCTGTAATCAGTCCTCCTTCGTGCTTTTCTATGTAGTCTTTCAGTCATTGTATCGATGCGTCAATGCTGTCTTCAATGCTGTCAAGTCCTCTTCCTCCTTCCTCTCTTGATACATATAGTCTGTCAATGTCATCTCTGGGATGTAATGACTGATACATTGTCATTAATTTTCTTGTTCTATGGTCCATTTGCTTAAGTCTTTCTCTGGTCTACTTCAAAAAGGGTCCCGAATACCCAACGAGGGCTACAGCCTAGGTATTTATTCCTTTGATAAGGTTTCAGTTAAAGAGTTTTGTCTCGAGTAGCTTTCAGATATTCTTTTTTTTTTTTTAATTCTATCTCCAATTGTTTGGTGGTGTCAGCCACCAAGAAGCTCAAGTATTTTATGTTTCATTTTCTCTGAGCGTTCTAATATTGTCTTGATCTGGTAGACCCATTGTGTCCGCCAGGTGTCATTTGCCGCTTTTCATTACTAGCATGGCACCTTTTTTATACCTAATTCCATCCCTATGTCCTGACTATATATTCTAACTGCGTGTATTAGAGTTTGCAGTTCTTTTTTTATTTTCTGAAAATAGTTTGATGTCGTCTATGTACATTGGGTGATTAATCTTTTCTTGCGATTTACCTAGTTTTTATCCGCCAGGGCATTTTATGAGTATGTGTTTAAGTGGCATCATCGCAATTATGAAGAGTAACGCTGATATACATCTTTGGACCTTCACTTCAGCCAAGCTTGTCCCTTTCATTGTCAATTCAACATTCCTGTTTTCATGGTATTCTCGATAAAGTTTATGACTTCATCTGATATATTGTACTTTTTGAGACAGTTTATTATCCAGCTTTGCGGGACCATATAATATGCCTTTTTGTAGTCAATCAGGCAATCGTTGTTGGAGGTGCCCGTGGTGTAATCGTTATCGTCGTTGGAAATGGACACGGCGACACGAGTTCAAATCCTGGACGAGACTGTTTGCATTTCACATAGCACTAATACCCTTGGGGAATGTATGAATCCAATTATTCTCCCTCCAGCTATGGGTAAACAGACTAGGTTCTTCAGCATTTGTGAGGCAACCAGTCTAGGAAAAGGAAAAACTCTGAATTCAAAGCTGTTAAACTTCGCTTAAAAATTGACCTTGTGTCATATACTGCCGGAGCGGAGGGGTTGGTAAATAGTAGGCAATCGCTAGATTTTTCCGTCTAGTCTTGCTCTCGTTTAGAATGTGCTGATCTGAGTAAACTCTCCTGTGCTTCTGGATCCTATGCGACATCTTTTCTCTTCCTCAGGAAACAATACTCGGCTTGTTAGCTAGCAGTATCCACACTAATTCTGATATGCAAACTTTCATTCTCATATTCTGATATCCAATCCCTCATTCTCATATTCTGATATCATGACCTTCATTTTCTTGTCGTCTCTATCAATGATTTTTGTTTACAACCTATATCAAGGAAAAATGAAAAGGAATCAGACAAAAGGGAATTATTTGTGTTATTTATTTTTTTATTATTCTCCGCTATTTTCTCAAATAGGTTTGTGAAACAAGTTTCTGAAAATAATTTGTTTGAAATGTTTTAAAATGGGGTTAATATGTTATAAGGGAAGAGACGAAAAATTTCCTGCTAACGTAGCATATCCATTCGGTGAATGAAAATTCTTTTCTGGCATCTACGTATATCTAAGTGACTTTTATATATCTGCTTTCAGGATATCTCGCATTCAACTCTTTTTTGGGGACTAACATCTTTATCATGGGAAGGTGTTGTTTCAAATTAGCTGAAACTGCTTGTTTTGTTTATTTGTTCATTTAGGTGTTTATGAGTCGTCCTAAATCTATGTGGCGACAGGTGTCCTCGTGGTGTAATGGTTAAATCGCCGGACTACGAAATCGTAGTAAGCGCGTTCGAACTCCAGTGGCGCTATTACGTTCACTTTCGGGCAATCACCCTAGAAAAAGATATGACACCCCTTATCCTCCCAGCTATGGGTTAAAATGTGGCACTACTGTTCTTCTAAACGAATCGCTTTGGCATTAAATAACCAATAAAAGTTTATTGGCCCTTAAACAAAGAAACCAGTCCAAAGCAAACATCTATTTGGGTGCAATGTCCCGAGGGGTTTTATTGATTTATTGTGTTGTTTTATTAATTTATTGTGTTGGAATTTGAATTGAAAACCTCTTTAACATCTGTTGATGCAGCAACAGAAGTCGTACCTTGGTTGAACCAAAATACCAGGAAATGCACCAAGTACCTAAAGTAAACAGGATTCAGGTGTTCTCGGTCGAAATCTCGCGAAAAAAAAAAACGTGGGCAGCATGCGAGAAAGAAGCATGATCACGTGCATTGTGTTGGCGGCAGGCCAGATGTGTGACCCTGAGAATGTTCGTGGGCTGCATGCAAGAAGGAGATGAGTTCACGCGCAACGTGTAAGCGACAAACTGAGAGAAGGTACTATTTACCAACCCCTCCGCTCGGGCAGGATATGACACAAGGTCAATTTTTAAGCGGAGTTTAACAGGTTTGAATTCAGAGTTTTCCTTCTCCTAGACTAGTTGCCTAACCAAGGCTGAAGAACCTAGTCTCTCCTACTATTTTACCCATAGCTGGAGGGAGAACAATTGGATTCATACCTTTCCCAAGGGTATTAGTGCTATGTGAAATGCAATCAGTCTCGTCCAGGATTTGAACTCGAGTCTCCGTGTTCATTTCCTACGACGATAACGACTACACCACGGGCACCTCCACAAACTGAGAGAAGGTGTAACCACAAGAATGTGCGTGGGATGTCATATAAACAGGAAGAGAAGAGGTTTTCTGGAGATTTGTAATTCGTTCCCTGTGTGTGCAGCTCAGCTGTTTTCGGTCCTCCCATACTCAAACTATTGCTGTTATATTTTCATATGCGTTCTTGTTTAACCCTTTTTCAATTCCCTATATCATAGTGAACTTTGCATGTTAAAATCGTAACCATTTGAGTGGAAATGTTGCCTTAGATTGTATTAGATTGCTATTATCAATAAAAAAAATCAGTATATATACATCCAGTAATGGTTAACTCTTTCAAAGAGTGACAGATGATAGGTACAGATGGAAAGAGAGAAGGAGAGAGAGAGAGAAAGAGAGAGAGGCGGGTGGGGGATCCTTAATGCCAGTACGACTTCATAGTAATGATCTATAATGAATATTATTTTTGCAATATGTTCACAAAATTTCTTTCTCATTCTATATTGTAATGTAACGTGATGGGAACGTTCTCAAATAAATTTTTCTCGTTGTGCTTATTAGTAGCAAAACAAATCACTCCTCATAACTGAAACCCTTTTTTTCATTACTTTAATTTTGTAAATGGGGTGTCCGCGTGGTGTAATGGTTAAAGCGATGCACTGCGGAATCGTAGTACGCGAGTTCGTACTCCAGTCGCGCTATTACGTTCACTTTCGGGTAAATACCCTTGGGAAAGGTATGAACCCCCTTATTCTCCCTCCAGCTATGGGTAAATAGTAGGACGGACTAGGTTCTTCAGCCTTGGTGAGGCAACAAGTCTAGGAGAAGGAAAACTCTGAATTCAAACCTGTTAAACTTAGAAATTGACCTTGTGTCATATCCTGCCCGAGCGGAGGGGTTGGGTAAATTGTACCTTAATTTTGTAAATGGGTGTAATTATATCAGCCGTTCTATCGAAACAAAAAATGTTTTTTTTTAGAATATTTTAATAACAATGCATTTATTTGCTCGAAATATTCCCCCAGGTGATTTTTCATCTAATCCCTTTTCATATAAAATAAAATGAGTTTAGAGCAGCAAAATGGAAATTTGGCATTCAAAGAACCAATAAATCCAGTGAAGATATTCTCAGATTAAATATGATTAGAAAAATTCTTGCCCGAAAGGCATGTTACTTAAAAATGATAATCCATTGGCAAATATAAAGGGTGTGATAAAAATTGTTTACACATCTATAAAAGTATTTTAATTAATTGATTCAGCTATTCATTGGTTCTTGTGGCGTGTCAAACAGTCAGGATTATTTTATGCCTGAATGAGTAACATATTGACCTCTGACCCAACCGTCAATCAAGGAACAGGAGCATCCGGTCGAAGATATCAGGGCATAACCTTGACTGTGGACGGTTTGAATTGGGGGAAGATGCGACGTTCAAAGGAATCAGATGGGTGTCAAACAATGATATAACCCGGTGCGACAGGAAGTTAGTTAGTTGGAGCCAGTTAGTTGGAGATAAGATGCTGTAGAGAGAACCAGCACCCAGCAGAGGGCTATGGGCCCTCAGAACCCCGACTGAGCAGCCGATCTGAACGAGAAAGAAGTGCTGCTAAAGACAAAGGAACTTGGGGTCAATATGTTGCAGTTTGTTCAGTCTCCAACTCGCCTCTCACACATCACCCTTTCGCAACCATTTCGAATAAAGTGTGAAAGGGATATTTTTCTAAAAAACTGTGTCCGTTCGTCATTATTTTGTTGACTATGTTTCCGTGTATAGTTGTATATTTATCATGGAAATTTACTAAGCTTTTTGCTTAGATGTGGCACAAGGCCATATGAAAGGGGCACCCAATAAGACTCGAACTCACTCGTGTAGGTTTGCTAAGTTGTATATTTATTATGACTATACTACAAATGTTAGTGAATCGCATTTATTGTATGAGCATATTAACATGTATGTGTGGTCGTTTACTTTTTTTTTTCTGGCAGCCCTATCGAATATCAATATTCTTTAAACAGATTAGTTTACTCTATTCATAATATCTGAACAAGTACTATCACTCATGGCTTGAGAGGATCTGGGGTAAAAACAATGATTGAGTACTTCACACTGCCAAGATCTCAAGCTCTACTTTCAGGTGCTGCTTATTGTCATAGCCACGACACGCATTTTAGAGGGTCTTATCCCTAAGTAAAGTATACAGTCAGTAAGAGTTGCCAATAGGGTTCTATCTTGGTCAGAAAAAAAGCTCTGATACCTTCAGTCAGTCCATGTTGCCAATACCGTCAATACATTTCTGGGGGTTTTCCGGGGATTCTCCTTCTAACTTCTATGGTTTCTGGCATAGCTAAACTTGAGCAATATCGTAATCAACCTTTCCAGGACGTGGAAACCATATGAGAGCCTTCCCATTATCCGCGAGACTTGTCACGAAAGGATCCATTTGGCGAATTTTCGTTGTATGAAAAAGGATGGCAAGAGTATTGGGGATTTTTAAGAGTTAGGTAATAAGGGCCAGAGGACAAGAAAACGGCTTAAATTTTGGAGCCAGCGAGATCACTCCTAATCATTATGAATTAATATTATTGGAACATTAATATTATCATTATTATTATTATTATTCCTTTTTTGAGAGTTTTTCAAAATACCGTATGCTGATGGATCTCACTGGAGTTTAAGTGACTGCTCGTCTCCTCAAGTCACTAGTACTCTTCTCGGTATTATGGCTGGTCTTAATAAGGCTGTTGCTTGGATGATATCAACTTGTCCTCTTATTTTCAAATATTTCTGTCCCTTTGGCGATCCCTTGGAGATTGTTCCAAGCACACCAATTACAATTCATATCACCGCCACTTTCATGTTCCATAGTTTTTTCTTTTAGTTCTCTGGCAGTGTTTAAGAAATAATGATAATAGTCCCGGCGAACAACAGAATAACAATTAAAAAAGAACAAAACTTTTAAAATTTTTATTCTGTTGTTCGCCGGGACTATTATCATTATTTACTCATTGAGAGTTTTCCCATCAATTTAAACTGATGGTCTTTCGCAGGAGTTTGAGTGGCAGCAAATCTCAAGTCTCCAGGACTCTTCTCAGTATTCTGGCCGTTCTCAATAATGTTGTAGTTATGATGGTCTCCACTCGTCCTCCTACCTTCAATAACTCCAGTGCCTTTAATAATCCTTTAGTGACTGTACCAAAAGCAACAATTCGAATTAGTATAATTGTCACCTTCACGTTCCATAATTTTTTTCAATTCCCAAGCAAGGTCGATGAACTTATTCTTCTTTTCACTTTACTTCAGTTTTATTCAATTGTCAGCCAGGACGGCAAAGTCCACAATTTTGCAAGTTCTCTTTTTTTGTTGTTGATTATTATAAGGTCTGGTCTTCTGGCCGAGATTAGGGGATCCGTTTGTATGTCAAAGTCCTATAGGATTTTATGTTTGTCATTCTCTAAGACAGATCCTGGGTTGGACATATACCATTTGTTAGTATGGTCAAATTGAAATTTCTTACACATTTCCCATTCGATCATCTCGCCCACCCAGTCCAGTCTATACTCCTTCTGTGCTAATCTACTGCATTCGCTTATTATGTGATTGATGGTTTCGTCTCTATCATCACATAATCTACATTTGCTATTTTGTTGCGTCTTATCTATTCTCGTTTTGATATGATTGGTTCTTATGGCGTTGTTTTGTGCTGCAATTAGGAGAGATTCTTTTTTTTTTCTCTTAAGGTTTCTTTTTCTTTGCCATGTCCAGGTTTTCTCGCGAGAGATGTTGCTCATTAGTCGTTTAAAACGCCCATAAAGTTTTTATTTTCCGTTTTTTCTGATTATTATGATTATTATTTCACTCCTTAAGAGTTTTTTTCATACCAGCCTTAGTTGGTATTAGCTGGTGGTCTTTCACAGTAGTCTGAGTGACAACAAGTCTCCTCAAGTCTCCAAGACTCTTCTCGGTATTCTAGCCGATCTTAACAATGCTGTTATTTTGGTAGTCTCGATTTTTCCACTAATTTCTGCTTCTCCATTTTTTTCTAAACCCTTGAGAACCGCTTTGAATGCACAAACAACAATAAATATGACCATCGCATGTTTTGTAGTTCTTTTAGTTCCAAGGATTTGTCAATCTTTTCCCCTTTTTTTGGAGTTTTTTTTTTCTCTGTGCTTCGTTTGAACAGCAAAATCCACTTGATAATAAATTATTTCCTTCTAATTAACAGGAAAGTCTGACCTTCTAACCGAAAGAGTGTCATCCGTTTGCATCTCAAAATCCCAGTGGCTCAGTCATTGGGGTTATAGAATATACCGACTGCATATCTGCAAAAGGGTAAGATCCCCAAACAATTGTCCTGGATATGACATAAAACAATCTGATGGTAAACCTCCAGTAATGGTGAAGCTTTGGGTAATGCAGAGTAGCCCTTTATTACCATGGCTCCCAGTTCCACTCATGCCCGGAGGGGCAGCATGTGAAAAGGTCTTTTCTATCGGTCAAATAGAACTGTTTGACACTTAAACAGAGTGCAAACAAATGACTACGGCTAGAAATATAATTTTTCGATCATTTAACCGTGTGTATCTACAGATTGGGCTTAACATTAAATAGCCTACAAAGGTTGATATGCCATAAAACCAAACCAAACCAGCCCAAAAAAAAAAAGCAATTAATATCCCAGATAATTTTATGCGTCTAAACCGGCTCATTGGCTCAGTGAGTAGAGTGTTTACCTGTGGTCCGGGAGACCTAGATTCAATCTCAGGTCACATCACACCAAAGACTTTTAAAATGGTATTCGATACCTCCTTGCTAAATACTCAGCATTCTGAGGTACGTATCGAGGGTAAAGTCGAGAAACTCAGGGAAAGGAGTAGCGCCCTCTCTTACACCTCGGTGTAGTAGCTATTGAAAAGGGAGCCTTCTGGTTGCCTTCGACTACGGTCGCCAACTCTACTTAATAATCTTGGACATATTCCGGTTTGCACATATACCATTTTGTAATGTAGTCCGATTTAAAATCTCTTGTAAAGTTCCTGGTAAATCTCATTTTTCTATCCTGTTATGCCTAGTCTTCCACTCCTTTTTGAGCTAATTTGCTGTCTTCGTTTATTTTGTGATTAACCATTTCGTCTATATCATTATTTTTATCGAAGGAAATTATCAACATTTCATTCATTGCCGATTTCTTTCTTTGTAAATAACTTTTCTGTGTCTGGATCCTTTTTGAACACATCTCGAATGAAATAAGAGTATATTGAAAGAGAGCGAATGGATTAGTAGATATTCATTCTTTACGGCCAAGGAAAAGGTAGAATGACGCCGTTTCTTTGCATCATCGAACAAAGTATCAAACCTCTTCGATAGAAAAACGACGATTGATTGATTTAGTCATAACGAGAATCTTTTTACTAAACGTAGAACAATGCCATATTTTATTAAGTATTCCGTGAGAAAGATATTTTATCAAAATTATCCTTGACATTGCTTCATTAAACACTGAAATTCGAGAAACGCTCTAGACATAAAATCGATAGATCGATAGGAATATATGAGCTGATAAGATTGAACAGTATATATATATATATATATATATATATATATATATACAATACACAAACACACACACACACACACACACATATATGTGTATATATATATTTTTATATATATATATATATATATATATAAACTTATATTCTTAAATTAATGCATCATTGGTGGAATGTTGTAAATACTACAAAGAACTACCATTCCTGACAAAATCATGGAATTAGCGCACTTTGAGGTTATTTCTCTAGTTTTTTTTTTAATTTTATTTAGTGATTAATAAAGTAATAAACGATAAAACGTAATGCATCTTTTTTATTAAATAGCTGAATATTTCGGCCGCCTAAAACAACAGACGATACTAAACGATCTAAATTTATGGTTCATTTTTTGTAAACCATGCAGAGTCAAGAATTAATAACTACGAGCGGAAAAGTAAAGAATTCTTTAACAGAAAAAAAGAGAGAGAGGGAGAAATGATGTTTAGTTATTTTATGAAGCCAAAATGTTCAATTAGTAAAAAAAAAGACTACTTCTTATCTTTTATAACATTTCCCAAGTGTGTAAATTCCAAAATTTTTACCAGAGATTATATATTCTCAGAGACTGCACCTGGAACTAACGTTACCGCAACGTGACGGAAAGCCAACCGTCTATTGGTGTACAAAAATACTGCAGGAGCACTCTGGTTTGGGGATATATATATATATATAAGCGCAAATACCCTTTGGAAAGGTACGAATCCAACAGTTCACCATGCAGCTATGGGTAAATAAGAGGACAGACATGGCTCGTTAACCTAGGCATGGTAAGCACTCTAATCTGAATTCAAACCTGTTTAGCTCCGTTCAAAGACTGACCTGTGTGTCATTTTCTTTATGCAAAGCGGAAGGTAAATATATATATATATATATATATATATATATGTGTGTGTGTGTGTGTGTGTGTGTGTGTGTGTATGTGTGTGAGTGTATTTGTGCGTGTATAGGGAATATAAAAATAAAAAAATCAAATTAAGTTTTAAAAATTATTCAAAATATGCAGAGACTCCCAGGAAAACCTTGAAAGAAAGAGGGGCGATGCATGCGCAAAGAAAAGGAACCGTCCCCAAAAAAAGAAAGAATCTCGTTCTCTTTTCAGCTGTGACCGGTGGAGTGAAAACACCTGAATCTTACTTAGTAGACGTCGCGTTGGCAAACCTTTCCTCTAGATGCAGCAGCTTCTTTTACATACGTTACGATCCACGACTAAAAACTCCGAATAAGGAACTTGTCAGAATAACAATTAAGACACCATACAACGGACTTGAATACTACAACTGAAAACACCAGATTTAGACGTATCTCCAAAAAGCGTCTAATACGTTGTCCGCGCTTTAA
Organism: Sepioteuthis lessoniana; assembly: GCA_963585895.1. Classification (NCBI taxonomy): domain Eukaryota; kingdom Metazoa; phylum Mollusca; class Cephalopoda; order Myopsida; family Loliginidae; genus Sepioteuthis; species Sepioteuthis lessoniana. The sequence continues at coordinate 51,912,723 of OY757937.1, read as the reverse complement.
ATACCAAATTTGGACATATATACACAAAAATGACTAACACATTTTAACACCTTGACTAGGAGATTAAACCATTTCATTTGTATTCAGGAAGAATTTGTTCACCCACTGAATTGTTCTTGAACCCATAAATAAAGGCAAAATATAAAAGATATCTTCATCTCCTATCTTTTACTGTCTTCTTCTTTCATATAATTCCTTTACAGCCTTCATATCAAATAAGTTAAACCAGCAAGATAACGTTGGGTAAGAAATATAATAACCCAGAATGGAGTCAAATAGCAAACAACAGCAGAAATTACCTTGAAATCCCATATGAGTGTGTGTTTGCGTACGTGTTATGTAATAGAATGTTAAGTTGTGCCAAAATTAATATCAACATTGTTTTATTTCTTGTCTATCTTACCAATTCCTCTGACACCTGCAGTATGTGACCGAAAGTCATTTTTAAGTTCTGTAAAACTTCTACGAATTCAGAAATGTTCTTTAGATACAGCAGTTGTCCTTCCGAACATAAAGAGCTGCGCAGGGAGAAGAGATGGCTCCTTGCCTTTAACAATATTGTATTTCCCGTGTAAGTGTTCACATCATTATGCAAGCATTCCCAATATACAACTGGAAGTATTTGAAACGCTGAAAAAGATTGTTGTTCTATTTATTATACGAGAACATTTCGTAATGTTGTGGATATGCTGTGACATCTATAGTTGTAAATAGATATATCATATATCATGAAATTTCCTAAAATGAAAATATTTTAATGTTCAGATGGGTGAAAAATTACTCTGGAAATAAAACAATTCTAACTCCAAATTCTGGTCCTATTTCTTACCATTTTGTTAGATACTATACCAAATTCATTTCTAATATATATATATATATATATATATATAGAGAGAGAGAGAGACAGAGAGAGCACAATCGGCTGGGGCTGTAGAATACACCGACTCTGTGTGTATCAACAAATTTGGTTCTCAAATTAAATATTTAGAATATATGTAAAAACAGGATCTAGCTTTAAATAACTTACAGTAGTTGATATGCTAGAAAAATAGACGAAAGCAAATATATATATATATATGTTCAGGAGGATATTTCTTAGTCTTCATATTTTATCCATATTCTTTTAATATAAAGTAAAATTATTTCGTTAAAATCAAACATCACTTAAATAAAACAATATTATTTAATATAAAATGAAACAAGAAAAATGATAAGAAAAAAATTTACACAGGAATTAAAAAAAATTAACTCCAAATTTAGCTTTTATTTCTTACCATTTTGTCAAATACTTTACAAAATACTTTTATGATATATATATATATATATATAATGATAAGATAAACGGAAGAAAAATATAAGATTTGGTGTGGATGAATTTTTTACATTTACTTTGCCAACACGTGTTTTAACTTAAATTTAGCTTACATCCGAGGATCATTAAATAAGTTTCCAGCCTTTTTGCATATGATCACTTTTATTGATGGGAGTCACATGAAACTCTAGTCCCCATTCAAAGTAATATCCTCCAGCTGCAATGCATTTGTTGTACCGTTCCAACAACTTCTGGAAGGCCCCATGGAAGTCCTCTTGTGTGACCGTGTCAATGACCTTCGTCAGAGTCTCTTTCATCTCCTCAATTGTCTCATAACGAAAGCCTCTGAGCTTAGGAAATAACCAAAAATCACAGAGAGCAGGGTCTGGACTATAGGGAGGCTGAGGAACTGCCATGATGACCATCTTGGTCAAATAGTTTGTGACACGGAGGGAGTTGTGGATTGGTACGTTGTCCTGGTGGAAATGCCACTGACCCGATTTGAAGAGTGCTGGCCTCTTCCGACGGAGTCTCTTCCTGAACTCTCTTAAAACCTCAACATATTATTCCTTGTTGACTGTCGGTCCAGTGGGAACCCAGTGCATGTAGATAATGCCAGTGCTGTCAAAAAGGGGATCATCAAAAGTTTTTGAATGGATTTGCTCTTTTTTAGGGCTTGTGAACTTGAGTCTCCTTACATGTTCGTGGCTTTTGCTCACCTGACATACTTACTTAATCGCGTCCCACCTTCAACTCTCTAAAAGGACACAAATTGTCCCGTCATTTCTGCCTGTCGTAACGGGTACAGGAACATACTTCTGCTCACGCATAACTTCAAGATTTCGGACCCCCAGTCATTCCCGGCCACAACGAGCACCTCTGCCTTGCTATTCGGTGACTACTGTCTGCTTCACCTTCCTATCTATCTATCTATCTATCCCAACCCCTCCGCTCGGGCTGGATAGGACACAAGGTCCATTTTTTGGCGGAGTTTGACAGGTTTGAATTCAGAGTTTTCCTTCTCCTAGACTAGTTGCCTCACCAAGTTTGAAGAACCAGTCTGCCCTACTATTTACCCATAACTGGGGGAGAATAATTAGATTCATACGTTTCCCAAGGGTATTAGTGCTATGTGAAATGCAATCAGTCTCGTCCAGGATTTGAACTCATGTTTTTGTGTCCATCTACTACGACGATAACGACTACACCACGGGCACCTCCACCTTCCCTCCGCTCGGGCAGGATATGACACAAGGTCAGTTTTTAAGCGGAGTTTTAACAGGTGTGAATTCAGAGTTTTCCTTCTCCTAGACTAGTTGCCTCACCAAGGCTGAAGAAACCAGTCTTTCCTACAATTTACCCATAACTGGACGGAGAATAATTGGATTCATACCTTCCCAAGAGTATTAGTGCTATGTAAGATGCAATCAGTCTCGTCCAGGATTTGAATTCATGTTTTTGTGTCCATTTCCAACGGCGATAACCATTACACCACAGGCACCTCCTATCTCTCTATCTATCTATCTATCAGCCGTTCAATTACGTTACACACAGAGGAATATATATATATATATATATATATATATATATATATATTTGTGTGTGTGTGTGTGTGTCTGTGTATGTGTGTATGCGTGTGTCTATTTGTGTGTGCTTCCCAACCTCAACTCACGAGCAGGATGCAACACAAGGAAAAATTGTTTAACGGAGTTTAGCAGCTTAAAATACAAAGTTTAACTTCTAGACCGTTTTTATGCCATACCAAGTTTAAAAACTTCAGTCTGCCTTACCATTTACCCATAGCTGAATGGTGAATTGCTTGATACAGACGTTTCGGAAAAGAAATAGTATTATATGAAAGCAAATAGCCTTGTCCAGGATTTGAATTCAGGCCCTTGCGTCTATTTCCTACAACGATAACCATCACACTATGAGGCTTCGTTCATATTCCAACTGCTGCTGATAAAATTTTAGAAATAGTGCCACATTTTATACAAATTCGGCTTCTCTTGTGCTCTGGGCCATTGCGCATATCGTTTGGCATTATAGAAAATCTGTTCTCCTACTCAGCTGATTTGTGAAGACCAGTTATTATCTGCCGTAAAAACAGACCAATTCCATACAGTTAAACCTAATTAAATCAAGCCTGTGTATGTCTGAATTTTTTCTCGTTCTTTTATCTTTTTTTGTTCTTCGGATCATTCAAATGGAAAACAGATTCTGACATTTCCTTTCTCGATTGTTCTTTTAAAAAGTGAAAAATGTTACAATTGATGTTCGAGTGTTTTTTTGTTTTGTTTTTTTTTCTTCGTTTCTGTGTGTGTGTGTGTGTGTGTGTGTGTGTGTGTGTGTGTGTGTGTTTTATATGTGTTATTTTTGCTACTAATCCAAGGCTGCAGATTTTATATCATTTCCCACCACAACCGTCAAAACATATGTCATTTTTATTGAACGCATTCTATCAAACCACATTCCTTGGAATTCTACACTTGCGCATATTTTTGACGGAAAATCTGCAGATTTCGACTAGCAAAATCTATATCTTTAAATACATTATCATCATCATCAAGACATAATAATAGAACGAATCCCCTTGGCACTCTCCCACCATCCTTCTGTATCTGCTCGGCAACCCCCTTGACGGCATGTAGTGTCCGAACAGTACTGATGTATGTAAGATTTTGCTGCTTGGCTAACACGGTTGTGTCCATGTGTAAGAGCCTGCAGGGAAACGTAGCTTATAATTCGTCTTTAATTCTCGAACAGGGTTTAGCAGATCTTGCTCGTCTTCCTAAGGAATAGTTTGTGAGATGGGAGGTAAGTGGTTATACCGCTGTTATTTTGTAAGGTAGTTTTTAATTCATGTTAATTCTGACTAGCATTTTGCTTCATTTTCTTTCTCTTCTTTTTTCGTTGTTTTTTCTTTTTTTTGTTTTATTTTTTGTTGTTGCCCATCCTGGCATTTTGTGCAGCATAGTCACCGTTGACTACTATATCAGTGACGGTTAATAATTAGTTGAGGAGTTAAAAAGCATAAATAACGCAATTAGGTTCTTGGTTCCATTCCTTTTCTCTCTGTTCAGTTTCTGATGTCGTGAGGGCTGGAAAAGTGGACAATGGAAAGTGCTCAAATTATTCCATTAAAAATTATTCCTTTAGATTATTCCATTAAAAATTATTCCATTAAATTGTTCAATTAAAAATAGGAAATAACAATTTTTGAGGAAAACTAAAACTTTTGAACCGTAGTGTAATATATATATATATATATATTCGTTAAAAGGTATGACTTGATGAATATAGACATGAGTTTCTCGGAGATTTTAAAACTGATATAGATGTTCTACAACTCTCTCACACATGCACTAATGCACACACACACGAACACACACACACACACACACACACACACACACACACGCATGCATATATACATATATAAGTAGATAGATTAGTGGTATATAAGTCAAATTGCGAAAACATAATTTGTAGGCCAAATGGAGTCGAATATTATTATTCTATAAAGTTGAAATTCAAGCATATTAAGCAGCATCAACTTCAAAAGATAAATTATTTATAAGAATTAAATAGAAATATCAAATCTAGTGTCGACTTCACCATATGTTGCATAATTTGAAACGATCAAATATTGAATAATACTGAACGCCTTGTTCTCCGCCTGTCATCTAACACCGAGAAACAAAAATAAGGAGGACAACTCACGAAATCCTTGATGTATATAATGGTGTTTCACCCAACACCTAACGCCCAACTACCGACAAACCTCACTTACCACTTAAATGGCCATCGCTGGTGAACCTAAGTCGTGGGATACCACAAACATATCTTGTTACACATAACCCACAAGAAGAGGTGTTGACCTCTGTAAACTTGTTTTTCTTTTCGCTGTTGGCTTCTTTGGTACATTATCTATTCCCATCCTAGAAATATTTTATCTATAATTCTGAATTTATTCCTGTGATTGTAAGGAACAGCGCATATCAAAAACAAAGTGTACTTTAGTGTCTTATTCACACACACACATCCCTTAGTAAGGAACACTTATCGCGATGGGGACAACATTATTATTATTATTGGAGTTTTTAGGTTTAAGTCGGTTTTGCGTTGGTTATGTTGGTATTACGTTGGTAGTTATCCCCTTGCTAAATGTTGAAGGAAAATAAGGGTGGTGGAGAAGAACGAAGACGTCGTTAGGTTTTAAATGAAGGTTTTAATAGCAGTATGAAGTAAAGAGTTTTACGCTGGTATGCTGCGAGACTAGTAGTAGGGAAAGAAGGTTGGAAGTTGTTAGAGTGTATCATCTAATTTGTTTTTAACGAGAATGCCTTGGTCTAGAAGAACAGACCCAAGTAATCCATAAACTAGATGGCTCTCCTCATGGTGTATGATGCTGCTACTCTATTCAGGAGCAGAGGAATAGACGTCCGTTCCCGTTGGGGATTTCTGAGCGAGAGAGAGATTCGTGAGCTTTCTTCAATTTTTGGTGCTGCTAGGAAATATGGTTCGGGCTGAATTGGACAGGTCATCCTGATTGGGTGAAAATGTTTGGCGACTCTAAGGGTCAAATTAAATTACACGCCAAACAAAAATTCAAGTTTCTTTCTGCTACACACTCAACGTTTTCTAAGCCTCGTCAACGGTACGAATATTGTACCCGTTTCGATCATATATTTCATTAATCGAGGTAAAATTACTTATAAGCTATATATATATATATATCATAGAAGTTATCCCTCTGATAGAGTCAAAGCAATACTGTACTCACCGTCGTAGTTGGATTCCAACTAGTGTCCTGTTGGCAGACAAGAGAGGAAGTTGTAACTCAATCCGATCTCTGCATTCCTGGGAGCATATGGCAGAATGATGGATATTTATCTAACACCATAACCACACTGATAACAGCAGCCAATCAGAATGCAAGGAATGAGATCACCCTGGTGTAAGAATGGAATATTTGAAAGTGTTATAGATACCAATTGCTTTATGTACACATTCAGTTGTACTTAGCTAGGTAGTTGTTGGTGCTCAACACAAAAATACACTAACTCGCTCAGTTGAACGTATATGAGACGTTCGCGGTGTAATGGTCACCGATTTAGAAAATAAACTCGACAATCCAAGCTCAAATTCAAGTCGAGACTGACTGAATTTCACATAGTCCTATCAATCCAATGATTCTACCTCCAGCTATGGGTAAATAGAAGGGTAGACTACATATTTCAACCTTCGTATGACAAACAGTCAAGAAGAAAACCACTGAACTAAAATCTGTTAAACTTCGCTTGAAATTGACCTTGTGCTGCATCCTGCACCTGTGGAGAGTATATAAACGAGGTTCATACAATAAGTTTCCAGACTTTTTTATACAAGCATTTAAAATTGTCGTAGACTAGCCTGATAGTCACAGTTGGTAGATTTCAAAAATGCAATCTGACACTTTAGAAGAACGATATGCAATAAAATTCTGTTTTAAACTTGGAAAAAATCTGACTGCTTTTCGATCCACTTGCATGAATCGAGCATCAGTATTTGAGTGGCATAAGAGATTCAATAAAGGCAGGGAGTCTGTGAGGGATGATGAGAGGCGTGGGAGGAGTAAAAAAGTCAATACACCAGAGTTGATTGGCCAAAGGGTTAGGGTTACAGTTAGAGTTAGAAGGTTAAGGTTTCAAGGGAGTCCAGGAAGAGACTCCGTCGGAAGAGGCCAGCACTCTTCAAATCGGGTCAGTGGCATTTCCACCGGGACAATAGACCAGTCCACAACTACATCCTTGTGACACAGTATTTGACCAAGATGGGCATCAAGACAGTTTGTCACCGTCCGTATAGTCCAGACCTTGTTCCCTGTGACTTTTGGTTATTCCCTAAGCTCTGAGGCTGTCGTTATGAGACAATTGAGGATATGAAAGAGGATGTGACCAAGGTCATTGAGACGGTCACACAAGAGGACTTCCATGGGCCCTTCCAGAAGTTGTTAGAACGGTACAACAAATGCATCGCAGCCAGACGAGATTACTTCGAAGGGGGCTAGAATTTCATGTGTGTACTATCAATATAGAAAATCTGGAAACTTATCGTATGCACCTCGTATATATATATATATATATATATATATCTATTCACACATGGAAGCAGCCGCGGAGTGCATACCAACCAAAACAAAGACAAACATAGAGTTCCATGAGAGACACGAGAAAACAACATCCCTAAGTAATAAATGAAACCCAACTAGTGACAACGCACAGAAACTTAAGAAGGCAGAAAGAGTACTAAATAACACCTACCACAAAAACAAAAACAAATAGATTACATTCAAGGTTAGATCAATAAAACAAGAAGCTCGTTGAACGATAGACAATTCCAAATAGCGTGGAATACAATAAATGAAGTGAGTAAAAGGAAGAGTACCACAAGAGCTAAACTAAACCATGCCTGTCAAGAAGAACGAATACTGTGGTAAAAACAAATTTCAAAAATCTACTTGGAAACTCCACTGAAATTACTGATAAACCAATCTCAAAAAATTATTTATAAGTAACTAGACATCAAACTTAGATTACACACGCCAAAGATCAAAACAGAAAAGCTGCCGGCTACGACGAAATATCCCTAGAAGTAAAGAAGATAAGGAAACCCCTAACTTACTGCTGCAATTCTGCAACACCGTATATAACCGGAACACAATAGAGAAATGGATAAAAGGCTGCATCCACCCCTTTCCCAGACAAGATGACAATAGAATCGTCATAAAATTACTGAGGAACAGCTCTTACTTCAATACCGGCTAAGGTTTAAAATGCTCTGCTCTTCAACCACATCGAACCAGAAAATGAAAATATTTTTAGAAAAAATCAAAACGGTTTTTGGAGACATCGATCACAACTTTACAAATTCTGACAATTCAATGTTGACTCACCGGATGGAAACACAGACTTCTTTGATATTGTTGCTGAGATAGGGACACATTAACCTCATATCTGTTCATAATCTGCCAAGACTACTCACTTCGAACGTCGAGAGACTCAATAAAAGAAAATGGCTTTACGCTAAAAATGCAAGAAGCAGAAACTCTTCCGGACGATACAGAAAACACACATCTCTCTGCAAATACACCTGCTTAGGCCGAATCCCTGCACTACAGTCTGGAACAAGTAATAGGAGGCATTGGCCTCCACCTAAATGAAAACAAAAATGAGTATGTCTCGTTTAATCGCGAGGAAGACATCTCCACTCTAAATAGTGGTTCTCTGAAATTTTAGACAAGTTTACGTACCTGAGTAGCAGCGTCTCATCTACTGAAAGTGATATCAGTTGGCGCGTTGCGAGGGCGTGGACTGTAACTGACCGTTGTCTAAATAGGAATTATATAATTGATAGGTTATTAATCACATGGAAGTGTCACCTACCGATGAAATAAAACATGATTTTTCTAAGTTGCGGTTGAGTCAATACTACTTTACTGATTTATCACATGGATGCTGACAAAACGTAGAGAAATAGCTAGATGGGAGCTGCACAAGAATTCGACGAGGTATATTGATTAAATTCTAGAAGCAACACCTCACGAAAAAGCTGTTGTACTGCCACTTTTCTCCTATCGCATAACTATCCAAATAAGACGGTCTAGACATGCAGGACATTGATGAAGAAGCAAGGAAGAACTCATACGTGACGCTTCTTAAGGACCCTCACCCATGGACGTGCCAGTGTTGACCGACCAGCAAGAACCTAACTACAACAGCTCTGGGCAGACACAGGATGGATGACTGGGCCAAATGGAGCGAGATAGTCAGGAAAACCATTGCGAGCAGCCCGACTTGATGATATATATATATATATATATATATATAAGGGAATCTATGTGGTGTCGTGGCTAACGTGCTGCAATCTGACATCATAGTAAACGAGTTCGAACTCCATGAAACCCACTTTTTTTACTTTCTGGCTCTTGGGAAACATATGAACCATCTTACACTAACCTAATAGTTATACGTTAGATTATTCCACGACTGTCCTTCTACAAGATTGTCTTTGGCATTTTTAAATCAATGAAGGCTGATATCTCATAATACACAGAAACCGAATCTGATATATATATATATATATATATATATATATATATATAAACACACACACACACGTATATATATATATATATATATATATATATATATATATATATATATATATATTACGTATGTGAGGAAGCATAATGTCAATTGAAGAAATGAACACTAGCCATTCTATTTTCAAAATCATAAAAAGCCGGAAACCTAGAAGGGGAAAGATATCATAATACAAATAATTCCTTTGCGTCACAAAAACTTATTAGAGAACAACTAAAGAAACGGAAAAGACGACCAAATTCTGGTAAAAGCTTATTGAATTGCAAATGATAGCAGCCAAAACTGAAATGACACAGAGTTGCTCTTGAAATTGAATAATACAAAGAAATTTTGAATTCAAAAATGAATAGAAACGGAAACAAGAAAGGGAAATAAAAGAAAACAATCTTTCTTGTCATCGGCTTTTATGCAAAGTAGCATAAACGGAAGATAGCTGTCTAAGTACATCTTAAAATACCAATATTTTTGTGAAGGTGGCCTCAATTTGAAAGCAGACAAAACGAACGCATGTGTTTAATCAATAAGGAGACATCTTAACGCTAAATGGTTGGCCTCTGAAACAAGTGGACGAATTCACCTACCTTGGTAGTAGCGTTTCATCTACTGAAAATTATATTAATATGCGACTAGTAAATGCATAGACTGCTATCGATTGGTTATCGATGATATGGAAGTCAGACTTATCCGATAAAATAAAACGCAATTTTTTTCCAACAGTGGTTGAGTTAATTCTACTGTACAGAAGACATAAATCTTTCTGCAAACACTTGCTTACGTTGAATCCCTGTTCCATAGTCTGGAACAGGTTGCAGGAGGCATTGGCCTTCACCTAAATGAAAACAAATAAGTTTCTCTCTTTTAATCACGAGGAAGACATCTCCACTGTAAATAGGGGTTTTCTGAAAATTGATGGAAGCTGTCTAAGTGTATAGAGAAAAAGCTTGACGAAAATTTCACGAGTCTTCTATTAGCTATACTGAAAAAATTCCTGGAAGCAACATCCCTCAAAACAGTAGCTGTACGGTCACTTACTCCCATCTTTAAATCCATCCAAATAAGACGAACAAGACGTGTGGCACACAGCTGGAGAAGTAAGGACGAATTCATAAGTGACGTTCTCCAATGGATTCATTCACACGAACGTGCAAATTTTGGACGACCATCAACAACAGCTCTGTACGTACACAGGATATAGTCGAGATTACCTGCCGGAAGCGATGGATAATTGTGACGAATGGTACGAATTGATGATGATAATGATAATGATGGGAATTATATTGTAAAAAATTGACTTGATGAGCCGATCTGGTCGCTTGTTTTACCTTTAGTGCTATTGCTTTTAAAGAAGACCCATATCCATCTTTTCTTTCCTCCTCACGTCTATTTGTTTGACCATTATCGAAAGAAATCACGCCAATCTAAATAAATTGTCATATTAGGAAGATATCTGTAAATTAGAATTTAATATACGAACATGTCAAGAACTACATATTAGATCCAAAAATATTATTGCCCAGTCGGTTATGGCTGTAAAATAGACTGACTGTTTCTCTGAAGAGAGGTAAGACCGCCCACCCAACAGGAGTCCAGGATATGTCACTAAACAATCTGATGTTGAGGTTCCAGTACTGCTAGAGCTTTGGAGAATGCGGGAGTACCTCTTTATTACCATCGCTCCCAAGATCACTCTGGTGCGGAGTGGTAGCACCTGATAGGGTCCTATCTATGGATCAAATAGAACCAAACTGTTTACTTATAATAAACGGAATTGCTTGAAATAGAACTATCTTTTCACATTTAAGTGAACTATTTTGACATTTAACTGTTTGTAAACAAAAATACTATACTTATTGTAATGGCCCCGGAAAGGGTCACTAATGAAAACAAAAACACGGATATTAGATAACAGATTATATTACACAAGAAAGATAGAGTTACATAGAAAAGGTAAGAAGTCTCGTACTGTTTGCATAACACCGATAGTGATCTGCCCTTCTGGCAGCGAAATCTCTGCACTAATAACAGTGAGAAGAGTCCATTATAGTGAGATGGGTAAGGTTTCCACAACACTTATACTAAACTGAATTGTTTAAAATTTAATTCGTTGTTAAATAGTCCAGAAAATATTACGACGGAAACCAACCAACCAACCAGCCAACCAAAAATGTAAAAGCTGGATATGAATTAAATAAAAAATAAAGGTAGAATGCTCATTCGGTTGAGAGGATACATTTGAATCTCATACACATACATTGTCTATTCTATTGAGGTCAAATGGAAGGGTTGGGCAGTTTCTTCCAGGCAGCGGTTGTGTCGATACTGCTATATGGATGCACCACATGGACGCTAACGAAGCGGCTGGAGAGGAAACTAGACGGAAATTACACAAGAATGTTGAGAGCAGTATTAAACAAGTCCTGGCGACAGCACCCCACGATACTCCAACTATACGGACACTTGCCCCCCATCACGAAAACTATACAAGTCAGACGAACCAGACACGCGGGACACTGCTGGAGAAGCAAGGACGAGCTCATAAGCGATGTACTCCTGTGGACCCCCACATATGGATGTGCAAAAGTAGGACGACCAGCACGAACTTACATACAGCAACTATGTGAGGACACAGGATGTAACCCTGAAGACCTGCCGGAGGCGATGAATGATAGGGAGAAATGGCGAGAGAGGGTCAGGGATATCTGCGCTGGCGGTGCGACATGATGATGATGATGATTTCAAGATAAACAAATCTTGCATTAAGATATATCATCAACATCATCGTGTCTCGCTGATAGCACGGTTTTCCCTGACTCTCTGTCTCTATCTATGTCGGTCTGTCTATCCGTTCCTATTATCCATCGCTCCTGGCAGCTCTTCCAATCTATATCTGTACAGAGCTGTTGTAACTGTTCTTGCTGGTCGACCAACACTAGCACGTCTATGTGAAGGGGTACAAACGTCACTTATGAATTCGTCTTTACTTCTTCAGCAGTGTCCCGCATGTTTAGTCCATCTTTTTTTAACTATAATGTGATAGGAGGTAAGGGGCCGTACATTTACTGCTTCGTGAGGTCTTGCTTTCAGAATTTGTTCAATATAGCTCGTAGCATTATATTGCAGTTTCCCTCTAGCTTTTCCTCTGTAAGTTTTGTCATCTTACTAAGTAGGTTTTAAAGATGGGAGGTGAGTGGCCGTAGAGCTATTGTTTCGAGGGGCGTTGCTTCCCATTTATATAAAAGAGTAAGAAGACCTCAGAGAAGATGTTATGCTTATGACTGAGTCCCTATGTCTCGACGTGAAAACTGGTGAGTCATATTGAAATTTAAGGGCATATAAAAAACAAAAAACAAAAAGAACTCAGTAACAGAGAGTGGTTCGAAGAATTAAGATCACTTTACAAGAAAAAACAATGAGAGGTGATCTATTTAAAACTTTCAAAATAATAAAATCTCAATCATGGGAGGTAACCTTTTTAAATAGTTTTCCTCGATTTGGAAATTTTCAAGACAAATTTTAAAAAAATTCTCCAGATTTAAAACTCCAAACCTACTAACAAATTGGATTTTTGCAAAAAGAGTGATAATTTTTTTTTAAAAATTACCCTATCAGATCAAAAATAGCAATAGGGTAAAAAGTTTTGAGATTAAATTGTATGATTCCAGAAATAATTACAAGAAAACATTTAAGAATGCATTTTTGGGTACTATCATAATGAATTACTTAACAGAATTTGATAGGGATATGAATATTGTATTAATATTATATATGTTCTATAGAAAGATTCTCTTTTTCTTAATTTTTTAAAAGTTTATGTGAGAAGATAATAAAGAGTAGAAGTGCACAATAATAATAATAATAATAATAATAATAATAATAATAATATTGGGCAAGGTGATCCACTGACAGATGTGAAAGAAATTTTGATTTGACCATACAAACAAATGGTATATGCACAACCCAGCATCTGTCCTAGAAAATGACACACATTAACTCCTATGTGACTTTGATATACAAACGGATCACCTAATCTCGTCCAGAAGACCAAATCTTATATTAATGATTTTTTAAAAATCAAAAGAATTTGCAAAATTTTCAACTTTGCTGTCCCAGCTGACCACTGAATGAAACAGAAAGAAAATTTTTAAAAAGTATAAGTACCTCGATCTTAAAAGGGATTTGAAAAAAACTATGGAACATGAAGGTGACAATCATACCAATTGTGATTTGTGCTTTCGGTACAATAATCAAATGATTATTAAAGGGACTGGTTGACTTGAAAGTTGGAGGATAGGTGGAGACGATCCAAACTACGGCATTCTTGGGAACGGCCAGAATACTGAGAAGAGTCCCGAAGACTTGAGGAGACTTACTGTCACTCAAACTCCAATGAAACACCGTCAGTTAGCGCTAGTGTGAAAAACACTATTGAGTAAATATTAATATCAATAATAATAATAATAAAGTTGGTGACCGTAGTCGAGGGTGACCAGAAGGCTCCCTTTTCAATAGCGTCTACACCAAAGGATTACTCCACTTTTACCCTTGATACGTACCTTATATTACCGAGTGTTAAGCAAGAAGGTATCAAACACCATTTTTAAAGTCTTTGGTATGACTTTACCTGGGACTGAACCCAATTCTCCCGGACATTTGGCGGACACTTTACCCACTCGGCCAATGAGCTCGTTCAATGATTATAATAATCAGTCATATAATAAGTGAATACTAGAAACTAGCGCAAAAAGAATATAAAACTAGGCTCGACTGGATGGGAAAGGTGATGTACAGGGAATTATGCAAGAAATTTGAATTTGATCTTACGAACAAATGATATATGTACAACACAGAATCTTTCTGGAGAATGAGACGCACAAACTACTCAACAAAAACAAAAAAAGAAGAGAAACTGCCCAATAGTGGACTTTGCTTTCCCGGCTGACCACAGGGTAAAATGAAAACAATGAATTAAAAAAAAGAACTACGTACGGAACGTGAAGGTGACAGCGAAACCAATTGTAGTCAGTTGCTCTTAAAAGAATCCCCAATTAATTGATAAGGGGACTGGAAGAGTTGCAAATCAGAGGATAGGCGGAGACCTTACCCCCTCTGCAGGGATGTACTTGGTCTATTCTACAGCTTCAGCAGATTGGGCCAAAACTTGTAGGAAATCAAATAATAATCTTTAATAGCAGAACAGAGAATGCCGTCTTGCGTTGAAAGGGCAAATCTCCAAGAAGTGATACTTTCAATTCGAAGCGTGTTGTTCAGAAAATCTGTCAGACTGGTGCACTATTCTTACATCTACATTAGAGAAATAGAATTAATATAATTTGTTTAAATTATTATTATTATTATTATTATTATTATTATTATTATTATTATTATTATTATTATTATTATTATTATCCACGTTGGCGCCAAATTTCATTTATTATTTAATAGCCTCTTTTTATTCAAAAGAAAAAAATACCTGTAAGAATCTAATTAGGAATTAAGTAGAATACACATACTGAATAATTAGATCAAAATTTCATGAGTTCTTTTGCAAAAACAAATTAAGCTACAATCGACTTTTTTTATTATTTAGGGCTATTAAAACTTTCTGATTTATTGATTATTGCTTGTCAGTTCCCATTCTCAGGCAAAATACAGGTAGAATATAAAGATTACGAGGGGCATACAATAATTTTCCAGACTTTTTTCGTATGGGCACTTTTATTGATAGTACACACATGAAACTCTAGTGCCCTTCGAAGTAATCCCCTCCAGCTGCAATGCACTTGTTGTATCGTTTCAACAACTTCTAGAAGGCCCCCTGGAAGTCCTCTGGTGTGAGGGTGTCAATGACCTTCGTCACAGCCTCTTTTATCTCCTCAATTGTCTCATAACGACAACATCTGAGCTTGGGGAATAACCAAAAGTCACAGGGAGCAAGGTCTGGACTATAGGGACGGTGACAAACTGTCTTGATGCCCATTATGGTCAAATAGCGTGTGACAAGGATGGAGTTGTGGACTGGTCTGTTGTCCTGGTGGAAATGCCACTGACCCGATTTGAAGACTGCTGGCCTCTTCCGACGGAATATCTTGCTGAACTCCCATAAAACCTCCACGTAGTAACCGTAACCCTAACCTTTTGGCCAATCAACTCTGGTGTATTGACTTCCTTACTCCTCCCACACCTCTCATCATCCCTCATAGACTCCCTGCCTTCCTTGAATCTCTTATACCACTCAAAAACTGACGCTCGATTCATGCAAGGCGATCGAAAAGCAGTCTGAAGCATTCCATACGTTTCTGTGGCATCATTTTTTCCATGTTTAAAACAGAATTTTATTGCATATCGTTCTTCTAAAGTGTCCGGTTGAATTTTTGAAATTCACCAGCTGTGACAATCAGGCTCTAGAAGGGTGTATTCCAATTGCTGCTGTAGCTGTTCATTTGAAGCTGAAATCGTAAAAGTTTGTCAGTCATCTCATGAGATGCATAGCAATAAGATACTAAATCTTCAAGTGTCTACGACAATTTTAAACGCCTGTACGATAAAAAGTCTGGAAGCTTATCGTATGCGCTCTCGTATGTTGAATAACTAGGTGTATTAATGGATATTAATGTCATGTAAATATATCATATCGAATTTGTGAACGAAAAAATCAGTAAAACAATTGGTTTAATCACTCGAATAAAAGACATTCTTCCTCAAAGTACATTGCAAAATGTCTATCAATCGCTTCTCACTCTTTTATATCTTATTGTACAGTTACCTCAGGAAAACGTGGGGCGTTCCAGGTAACCTAATTGTTAGCAAGCTAGACTACCAAATCTGCGCGAGTGAGTTCGAGTCTCGTTGTGTGCACCATTCATATGGCCTAGAGCTACATCTAAGGAAAACCTTAGTAAATTACTACCTCAGAAAATGTGCACTAATCAAAAGTTTGGTTTTGCAAAAACGTGCCCCTTGACCAATATATTTTGCTGAACACACACAATTATCGTATTTCTTTTCGACTAAAATACTGCAACAAATTGTTCCTCTATTCATGCTCGATGTAAAATAAAGTAACGTTGGCGATCTTCGTCGAGGGTGAACCAAAGGCTCCTTTCTCAATAGCTACTACATCGAGGTGTACACCATTCCCTGGATTGCTCCACTTTATCTTTGCTGAGTGTTAAGCAAGGCGGCATCAAGTATCATTTTTTGAGTCTTTGGTATGACTCGACCAGGGATTGAACCCAAGGTCTCCCGGACCATTCGCGAACACTCTACTCATTAGGCCAGTGGCTCAGTTCAATAACGCACCACCAAATATAATTAATTTATTTACTCATTCATTACAAGGAAAGAGTCTTTGTGACATAATGGCTAAAAGGCTGAATTGTTATCTAAGATTAGTTTGACTTAGTTTTATGGCATATCAACTGTTTGAGGTTATTTAATGTCAAATTCATTTTATATACATACAAACAGTTCTATTTCAAACAATCCAGTTTAGCTTAAGTACATAGTTTAAATATCAAAAACAGTTCTTTTTCAAGCTATACAGTTTCTTCAACATAGTTAAATGCTTCCAATTATTGATATGTATCACTAGCAATGCAATTAAACATCAATCATTTATTTACACAATGTTAAATGTAAAAACTGTTCTATTTCGAACAATTCCGTTTAGCATAAGAACACAATTTAGTTATATTTGACTCAGAGATTGGATCCTATCAGGTGCTACCTTTCCGAGCCAGATTGGACTGTGGAGCGATGGAAATAAAGGAGTACTCCACATTTCCCAAAGCTCCTGGATTACTGAAGCTTCACCATCAGATATTTAATTGTCATATCGAGGACACTTGTTTGGGGGAGTCTTACTCCTCGGTGTATTCTAAAGCCCCAGCCGACTATAGTCTCAGAGTAAACAAATTCGGACTCTGTTCAGTTCACTTTCACACAAATACCTTTCAGAAAAGGATGAACCCCGTAGAATCATCAACTATTGTATAAATAGCACATTTTTTTCTTCAACAAGTATGACTTCGGCATTAAATAACCTGCGAAAGTTTATATGTCAGAAGTAACTATTAAATGAATACACAAAAAGAGAAAAACATTTTTTTTCAATAGTTGATGTAAAATCTGTAGCAGTATACCCATTAATATGAGAAATCTTAAAAACATTTTCAGACCATGGGCCTAAGGAGTAGAGTGTTTGCCAATGGTCCGGGAGAGTGGGTTGCAATCCCAGGTCGCATCATACCAAAGACTTAAAAAATAGTGCTTGATGTGTTCTTGCTTAACATTCAGAATTATAAGGTAAGAATCAAGGGTAAAGGAACAATCCAGGGAATGGAGTAGCGCCCTCTCCTACACCGTGCTGTAGTAGCTATTGGAAAGGGAGCCTTCTGATCACCCTCGACTAAGGTCACCAAATTTACTTACTTTATTTTCTACTAAAATTACTTTCGGATAAAAAACAGTACGATGAAGTAGGGACATTAATAATTCAAATTCAAATTTTTACGTCACTATTTTTTAAAAACAAATAAATATAAATAAATAGATAGATGATGATGATGATGATGGGAAGGTGATCCACTGGGAATTGTGCAAAAAGTTTAAATTTTACCAAGCGAACAAATGGTATACGAATAATGCAGAATCCGTCTTAGAAAATGAGACGCACAAAATTATTTTGGATTCTGAGATACAAACGGATCACCGAATCTCTTTCAGATGACCAGACCTCGTTATAGTGAGCAACAAAATAAGAGAACTTTCCGAATTATATACTTTGCCGTCCTGGCTGATCACAGGGAAAAACTGAAGGAAAGCGGAAAGAGAGATAAGTACCTAAACGTTGTGAGAGAACTGAAAAAAAAAAAGTGGAACATGAAAGTGACGGTGATACCAACTGTAATTGATGCACTCAGTACAGTCACCAAACGACTGATATTGAGACTAGAGGACTTGGATATAAGAGGACGACTAAAGATCATCTTAACAACAGCATTGTTTTAATCAGCCAGAATATTAAGAAGAGTCCAGGAAACTTGAAGAGACTTGTTGTCACTTAGATTCCCGTCAGAAACCATCAGCTATCTCAGGTGTGAAATACTCCCTAAGGAATAATAATAATAATAATAATAATAATAATAATAATAATAATAATAATAAAGTACCTAAATCTTGCTAGAGAATTGAACAAACTATGGAACATGAAGTGACAATTATACTAATTGTGATTGGTGCTTTTGGCACGGTAACTAAAGGGTTATTAAAGGGTCTGGAAGATTTAGAAGTTGGCGGCCGAGTGGAGACCATCCAAACAACAGCATTATTGAAAACGGTCAGAATACTGAGAAGAGTTCTGGAGACTTGAGGAGACTTGCTATCACTCAATCTCCAGTGAAAGACCATCAGCTTACGCTGATGTGAAAAACTCTGAGTAATAATAATAATAATAACAATAATAATAATAATAATAAAGGGATTATTAAAAGGACAGGAGGACTTGGAAGTTGGTGGACGAGTGGAGACCATCCAAAATACTACATTATTGAAAATGGCCGGAATACTGAGAAGAATCCTGGATACATGAGGAGACTTGCACTCTATCAAACTCCAGTGAAAGACCATCAGCTAACGCTGATGTGAAAATCTCTAATGAGTAAATAATAATAATATTGTCGACTTAGCTGTCCTGGTTGACCATAGAATAAAACTGAAAGAATGTGAAAAGGTAAGTACCTCGACCTTGCTAGAGACTTGAAAAAACAATGGAACATGAAGGTTACAATTATACCAATTGTGATTGTTGTTTTGGGACAGTAGCTAAAGGATTATTAAAGGGACTAGAGAACTTGGAGGTTGGTGGACGAGTGGAGACGATCCAAACGATAGTATTGCTGAGAACGGCCAGAATACTGAGAAGAGTCCCAGAGACTTGAGAAGACTTGCTGTCAACCAAGCTCCAATGAAAAACCATCAGCTAACGGTGATGGGAAAAACTCTAATGAGTAAAAATTATGGATGTTACGTGATGAAATTATTAATCATATATTTAGCGAATGTAGAAAACTGATGCAAAAAGTGTATAAGACAAGACATGACTGGGTGCGGAATGTAATTCACTGGGAATTGTGCAAAAAATTGAAATTTGACCATGCAACTATATGGTATATGCACAATCCAGAATCCGTCCTGGAGAAAGGGCGCACAAAATTCCGATGGATTTTGAGATACAAACGAATCACTTAATCCCTGCCAGACAATCAAACCTCGAGAAAGTCAACAAAAATAAATAAACAAAAACGAGAGAGAAGCTGCCGAATAGTGAACTTTGCCGTCCCGGCTGACTTCAGGTTAAAACTCAAAGAAAGCGAAAAAAAAGATTTGTACCTAGACCTTGCGAGAGGACGGAAAAAAACTATGGAATATGAAAGTGAGGCTGATACCAATTGTAATTGGGGCGCTCTGTACATCACCATAGGATTGGTACTTTGGTTGGAGTACTTGGAAACAAGAAGACGAGTGGAAACGATACAAGCTACAGCATTATTAAGATTGGCCAGAAAAAGGAGAAAAGACCTGGAGACTTGAGGAAACTTGCTGTCAATCAATCTCCAGAGGGAAACATTTGGCTAACACGTGCGTGAAAAACTCTCAAAAGAGTAAAAAAAATTATAAATAAGAGATCTGCAACAGAGGGGTAAAGAATTTTCAATAATAGCTTTTCTCTTGAACTCACGTGGCTGGAATATTTTTTTTACAAAAAGCTTTTTACCAACTGATCGGCAGGTGATCCCTTTATTGCCAACATGAGGGACCCGATAGACGTCCTGCGAATGCTAGCTGTTCTTATCCAAGGACGAACACAAAGCAGCAATGCATCTGAGAAACAGCAGACAACAAAATACCATCCACTATTATTTTAAAATCAATCCGACTCAAATGAAAATAGAGGAAACGGATGACAGTGATCTGTACAGAACAAGGTAAGTTTAATACAATTAAAACACTAGTTAAACAAGCGAGATTGAATTAAAAAAAAAAGGTTGATTTTCTTATCTTGAAATCCTAGAAATATGTGGACAGGTAAATCGTGAAAAATATACACCAAGAGACCCACATAAACGAGTTGAAGCACTTGATATCGAAAACTAAATAAGCACACATTCAATCATTGCAATCACAATCTTAACACGACAAGACTAAAAAAATGCAGATTTAATAAAGAAATCATGAGTGAACAGAAAGTACATTAGCATCCTGAAGGAATGACGACTATGAAAAAAAAGTCATCGTAGACAGCGATAAAGTAAATAAATTATTGAAATTTATCCTAACAGACAACATCACTGGACTGGAAGAATTAATCTATGCAGGAGAAAACTAGATGCGGATAAAATAGGCATTCCCCAAAGGAATCCGAACTGAAATACAAATTCTCAATGTGAAATGAGGATAGAAGGACAAATAAAGAAGCTAGAACAAGAAAAAAAAACTTCAAAGGATGATAAAACTCACCGGAAACGAATGAAATGAACATGTCCCAAAAAGACAATCACGGATATATCTGACAACAGAACAAGAAAAAATAGATCAAAATATATTGGTGTAAGAAGGTTGACCCCAAAAGCTGCTGAAATAGGTTCAAGCAATATAAACGAAAAAGGACTTTCCAAAATAACGAAAGAAAATTCTACCAGTAAGTTGGCACTAAGAGAAATAAAAAAAAAATGGATACAAAAGAAACAAAACAATTTTGGAGTAAAATGCTGTATCGGAAAGAACATAATAGAAATGCTGAATGGATAAACGAAAAAAGAATTAGACCTCGAAGTTCTCGAGGCAAATATACTGGGGACTTGCTAAGAGTCAAACTGAAAAAAGCCAGACCACAAAGAAATACATGGATTCAGGTTTTTATCATTAAGGGCTTTAGGACTATTGTCTTCATGTCTATTGTTATTTCCACAACGTTTCGGCCCATATGTTCTTCAGCCGTGGCGAGGCAACTAGTCTAGGAGAAGGAAAACTCTGAATTCAAACCTGTTAAACTCTGCATAAAAAAATTGACCTTGTGTCATATCCTGCCGAGCGGAGGGGTTGGGTAAATATGATATGTCCTCCGGCCTTCTTCAGGTGTTTATCGAGCCCGGGAACCTTCACGGAACTTCGAACTACGTCCTATATTCAATCCACGGGGGTCACCTGTTCAGATTCTGTTAGCCATAACTGGGTACAAGTGTTAAGTATTCCTGTAGTATCGCCTGCAGTCAGAGTTGAACCTGCAATCTCCAGATGATTGTCTCCTAAAAAGCTTAGGGAACCAACGCCTATAACCGTTACACTATGAGTCATCAAGCTTCGTCTCAGAAATTTAGACAACTAATATGGATTCTGGTTTTAAAAATTTACGTCCATCCATAACTGATTAAATACTAACAAGAAGTGAGTATATCTGAATGTGTGTCAGAAATAGAAAATTATCCTAATCCAGGATCCTGATAAAGGGACCATCCCCAGCAACTATTCACTTATGGCGTTTTCAGCTATGATGCAGATTATATTGACCGTGGAGAAAAAAGAAGAAATCTATAAATCGCTCGTATGCTGCGGACTATTTCCGGATGAACAAAAAAAAATGACCCATCAAACAAAAGGAGCAAATGCCATATTATATACAGACCTGCACCCCCACAATACACAAAAAACGCCAAAACGAGTTCGGAAAATGTAGTCATAGCGTAAATTGGTCACAAGAACTCCTATGACATCGTCTTGTAAACTTGGATTACAGAGTGTCGTTATATGTAAAAAAAAAAAAAAAAAACAATAAAAAAACGACAAAATCAAAAACTTCATCATGAATGAGATGGAAAACTAAATGGTGCACACAGCT
This sequence comes from Sepioteuthis lessoniana, assembly GCA_963585895.1. Lineage (NCBI taxonomy): Eukaryota > Metazoa > Mollusca > Cephalopoda > Myopsida > Loliginidae > Sepioteuthis > Sepioteuthis lessoniana. The sequence goes on along the minus strand of OY757937.1, from coordinate 51,890,369 downwards.
CTTCTCTCATATCCGGACGATATCCTCACTATTCTGGTATTCCTGCTTGACCGGACACATCAGCGAAGAGAAGTACGTAAAAGAACAAAAAAAATTAATTCATCCTATTTACACGAGTTGTCTCGTAAGGGACATTTCACAGGTAATAATAAAAAAAAGATATCGATCCCTGGGCGAAGGGTTATTGCACGTAAACAATGTATCAAAATTACTTGCGAAAGGAAATTAAACACAACGGCAACTTTAACAACATATAAAATACAGTTGTTCCGTTAGCATACAACAAACATAATAATATAAACACATAATAAAGTTCAAGAGATATATGGATATGACTTAACTGAGGAGCGATGGTTAAAGTGAAGATTCGTTGTAGGCATAATAGAAAATAATGATCTATAAGGCTTTTTCTCAGTTGTCCATTTTTTCTCACACGTAGTCCTGCCTTTTTTTGCCTAACTGCCAAAGCCGTGTTTCTTCGTTCATCTGTTCACACCACGTGTCTCTTTCTATCTGTACCTTTTCAAGCTATTTTGCCTCTGCTTACTAATTCGTACTGGCTGGGTTTCCGGTCAGCAACTTCCCACAATTCCTCTCCCAGTGTGTCTACTGGTTGCTGCTATGTGTATATGCTACATGTACACTGTACGTCACAATGATGAAAGTGAGTGAGCGAGGACAAACATTGACATCTTTTGGGGAGACTGGCTCCCACTATTACGATTTGTTAGAGCAACAATGCTAGTCACCTAATTAATGCATGTATTTACTAACATCTCAGCGCGAGCTGGATGTTACACAAAGCCACTTTTTAAAGTGGAGTTTGAAACCCAGATTTGCCTTCTCCTAGACTGGTTGTCATACCAATTTTAAAAGCATTTACATATAGTTGGAAGAATAATAGTTGGTTTTATACGTTTCCCAATGGTATTAGCTCTATGTGAAATGTTAACAGCCTCGCCCAGGTTGTGAATTCGTGTCGCCGTGTCCATTTCTTATACGATATCCATTGCACCACGAGTGAATGTGTTAATGTAGTTCAAAATGAAACCTTAACGTGTTTGACCTTTCTAGGCCAGAATTGACCAATGGACAATGGCCAAAAGGGATGACTTCCCAATTTCCAGAGGTGCAAATCTGGAGTCTCACCATTGGACGCAAATTAGCGTCATACTCATTGTCTTAATGAATTTCTAAGCTTTAGCACAAACAAATAATAAGGAAATTTCGAATAAGTCTCGAACTTAATTTCAATGATACCACACCCCCGTAAGAGTGTAGGGAACTACTAAGGTTGGGTTAATTTTGTACTAAGACAGATCTTTGAGGCATCGGATCGGACGGCTGTGGATGAAGAATATTCTGACTGTATGAAGAGAAGTAATACCTACCCACATCAAGTCTCTGACGCATGACGCTAAACTACACTCTTGGAGCTTTAGGTAATGTAGATTACCGCTTCATTGCCATTACTCCTAGGTCCACCTTAACCTGAAATGTTTTTTCCTATAAGGATTCAATCAATCGAACCCAAAGAATTATTCAATCATTTACTTAGTACGAGTATCATTAGTAATTTGATACTATACAGCGGTGTATATCATTTATATTACATCGCAATGGTCGATAAACAGAATTACTAATGTTAGATAGCAATACTTGAGACCATTTAACTGGATACAAACAATTGGTTACTTTTAAATAGAATTATTAGTGCTTGATAGGAATACTTGAAGCCATTCAATTGTGTGCCATAATCCAAGGACAATGTAAGATATCTAACAGTGTGCTCAATGTCAAAGGCTATCGAATACATAAATGATTTCAGGTTAAATATATATAGAAACTCACGTGCAGAGCAAAAAACATATATATATATATATATATATATATATCATCATCATCATCATATCGTGCTGGCAGCACGGATATCCCTGACCCTCTCTCGCCACTCCTCCCTATCGTTCATCGCCCTAGGTAGGTCTTCAGGACAACAACCTGTATCCTCACATAGCTGCTGAATGTACGTTCGAGCTGGTCGTCCTGCTTTTGCGCGGCCATGTGTGGGGATCCATAAGAGTACATCTCTTATGAGTTCATCTCTGCTTCTCCAGCAGTGTCCTGCATGTCTGGTTCGTCTAACTTGGATAGTTTTCGTGATAGGGGGCAGGTGGCCGTACAGTTGGTGTCTTGTGGGGTGTTGCTGCCAGGACTTGTTCAGGATTGCACGCAGCATTCTTGTGTAATTGCCATCTAGTTTCTTCTCCAGCCGTTTTGTTAGCGTCCATGTAGTGCATCCATATAGCAGTATCGATGTGACCGCTGCCTGGAAGAAACTGCGTTTCATTTTATCGGTTAGGTCTGATTTCCATATAATCGATAGCCTATTGATAGCTGTCCATGCTTTCGTTAACCTCGTTTCGATGTCCTTTTCGGTTGATTCGACGCTGCTAAAATATATATATATATATATATATATATATATATATCAGACGTTGGAATTCTTTTCTGCCTGATTTATATTATATATATACATGAATATATAAAAAAAGATTTGGCACTCAATATTTTGCAAGGGTTGATATGCCATAAATCACCAACCAACCAACCAACCACTTATAAGATACGCAAAAAGGTCCCCAACCATTACCAGTGGCCTCTTCGTCTAGCTCATTCGACCATTGTTTTTTGGTAATCATGGGAACTTCATGCTGTGGGATTTCACAGCAGTCACTTTATATACACTCTCCCAATTCTCTATTATTAAATTTCATGTATTTGGAGGTTCTTTAAGGAAGTGATCGTGAGGTAATTGCTCTTGTTACTGAAAACAGGGATGTGGCTGCGCACTGGCGCCCCTACTGAATCAACACACACAAGAATAAAATTATGAACTGCATATCATCCTTGTGGCTATCTAAGCAACTAACCTGCAAACCCTTGCGATAAGACAGCTCTTACTGAAAACGGAATCGGCTATTCATATTCCCCTTGATGTTATTTATTTTTGCTTTTTACATATTTCCCGATGTTGAAGCTATTTAATATTCCTGCGGCGAGAGATGAATTTCATCTCCAGCATACGATTGAGTAAACCTGCTTTAATTAAGTTAAGACTGCAACATGGCAGAGTCTAAAAGTTGTTCAGAATGAAACCCAAACGTATTTGACCTTTCTAGGCCAGAATGGACCAATGGATAATGGCCAAAAGGGATGACTTCCCATTTCCCAGAGGTCCAAATCTGGAGCTTCACTATTGGACGCAGATTAGCGTCAAACTCATTGGCTTAATGAATTTCTAAGCTTTAACACAAACAAATAATAAGGAAATTTCGAATAAGTCTCGACCTCAGTTTCAATAATACCACACCCCCTGTAACAGTGTAGGGAAATGCTAAAGTTGGGTAAATTTTGTACCAAGACAGATGGATGACGCATCGGCCCTGGTGGCTGTGGATGAAGAATATTCTAACTGTACGAAGAGAAATAAGACCTCCCCACAGCAAGCCTCCGGCGCATGACGCTAAACTACACTTTTGGCCAAAGCGGTGGACTGAGACATCGTAGTAAATGAATTCGAACTCCACTCGCGGTATTATGTTAACTTTCGAAATAAAACCATAAAAATGTATGAAGCCTCTTATCAAAGAGTTAAATAGTACGGTCATATTCTTTTATAAGGTCGGCTTTGGTATTAAATAGACAATGAAGATTGGTATGGCATTAAAAAGAAAACAGACTACTAGATATTTTTGAATACTCTTTAGTCACCAATCCATCTAGTTTAATGTCAAAATATAGAAACGACATTGTTAAAAACATATGGAAACTTATTGTATATTTTTAAATGTATTAAATCTGAATTTCTTTAGCGTGTCATTGATAAGAAAAGAAAGAAGATGAATTAATCATGTGTTTTAATCAAGATGATTAAATTAAAGATGATCAAGATGATCCCAATTAAAGTAAAGAGGATCATAATGATCCCAATTCGATTGCAAGCCATTGAAATTTGCATACCACTTCATCAGCAGCAATATCTTATTTACTGAAAGCGATGTTAACATACGCATAGGTAAAACATGGGCTGCGATTGATAGGGTTTCGCCCATATAGAAATCTGATCACTTAAATAAAATTAAAAGGGAATTCTTCAAAGCTGTTGCTGTTTCAGAAATAATATATAGCTGCACCACGTGGATTCTTATGAAATTCTTTGAAGAAAATATATGGGAATTTCACAAGGATGTTACATGCTGTTTTCAAGAAATCCTAGAAGCAGCACTGCACAAAAGAGCTGTTGCAGAGCCACTGTTGTATTTTGACCTTCGACCGGGGCAAAAATGACATTTCAAAGGGATGCACTGGAAGGAAGTGACACATTCCAATGGCCTGTAATCGAAAGAAATCGCGTAGGCGGATTTTGCTGATGAAATGGGACAAGGTAAAAGCCCATGATACACTCATAGACTGATGCACCGGAAGAGAGTGACCTCTGAAGTGCATGACAGTTATTTCCGCTTGATGACGATCAAACATGCCATTCCAAAGATTGAGTGGGCGATTGAGTGGGCGATTGAACTATTATATAACTCGGTGAAGACAGGAAGTAGACGGAGTTAGAGACGAGATGGGGTAGGGAGAGCCACACCAGGCCGAAGGGATCTTCGGGGCCCCCGAAGGAGTCTGAGATAATACGAGTTAGAGACGAGATGTGGTAGGGAAAGCCACACCCGGCTGAAGGGGCCCTCGGGACCCCCAATGGTGTTTGGAGACCCGATGGTGACAAGATGCGGCAGAGAAAGGCCGCATCCAGCAGAGTGGGCCTCTGGGCCTCCAGTTGAGCACCCCTGGAGAACGAGAAAGGCACAACGCTGATGGCCATAAGATTCTCCCTCCAGCTATGGGTAAATAGTAGGGCAGACTAGGTTCTTCAGCCTTGGTGAGGCAACTAGTCTAGGAGACGGAAAACTCTGAATTCAAACCTGTTAAACTCCGCTTAAAAATGGACCTTGTGTCATATCCTGCCCGAGCGGTGGGGTTGGTAAATATGATAAGAGTGAGGGGGTCAATATATTGCAGTTCTATTCGGTCTCTACCTTCCTCTCAACTGCGGAATCGTAGTACGCGAGTTCGTACTCCAGTCGCGCTATTACGTTCACTTTCGGGTAAATACCCTTGGGAAAAGTATGAACCCCCTTATTCTCCCTCCAGCTATGGGTAAATAGTAGGATGGACTTGGTTCTTCAGCCTTGGTGAGGCAACTAGTCTAGGAGAAGGAAAACTCTGAATTCAAACCTGTTAAACTCCGCTTAAAAATTGACCTTGTGTCATATCCTGCCCGAGCGGAGGGGTTGGTAAATAGTACCTTCCTCTCACACGCAAACGTTAAAGTGAGAGATATATTTCTTTTAAAGAAGTCTTCGCTCGTCCTTTATCATTATTTCGTTGTGATTCATTCTGCATGTATATGCATGTGTATATGTAGATGTATATGCATGTGAATATACAACACCACTTAACCGCATCATGCAAATCATCCAAGTAAGACAATAATATTCCGACTCTGCAGGTTTAATACTAGTCTTTAAAAACTCTGAAAAATATGAATATACAGCCGAGCCAAAAAAATGGAATTTTCAATAGCTGCTACATCGAGGTGTAGGTTGGGCGCTATTCTTTTCCATGGATTGCTTCCTTTTACCCCTGTTCCGTACATTATAATGCTAAGGGTTAAACAAGGCAGCATCAAATACCACTTTTTGAGTCTTTTGTAAGGCTTGACCTGGGATTGAGCCCCGATCTTCCGGACCAATTGTGAACACAAGGCCAATGGGCCAGTATAAAAGTTGGTGACCGTAGTAGAGACTAACCCGAAAGCTCTCGTCTGTTTCAATTGCAGTACCAATGAAGTAGAACTTTGCAACAGCTAGTATCTAATAATATTAGTTTTGAGTGAAAATAATAAGTTTCTGTCATGTTTTCTTTCGACGATAATGAAGTTTTATTTGTTTTTCATAAACGGTGATCTTAGTGTGTGTATTTATTCAACACTTCTAACATGGACAGGTAATGATATAAGGTCAATTTTTAAAGCTGAGTTTAAAAGATTTAAAATCGAAGTTTTCCTTCTCTTAGATTGGTTGCCTAACTAAATCTAAAGAACCCAATCTGTCCTGCTATTTACTCTTAGCGGAAGGGAGAATATTTCAGTTCGTATTTTCCCAAGGGTATGAGAGCTAGGTGAAATAGAATCAGCCTTGTCCAGGATATGAACTCGGATCGCCGGGTCCATTTGCTATGACGATAAGAGTAGTAAAAGTATAAGGTCAATTGTTAAAGCTGAGTTTAACAGATTTAAACTCGAAGTTTTCCTTCTACTAGATTGGTTGCCTAACTAAATCTAAAGAACCCAATCTGTCCTGCTATTTACTCATAGAGGAAGGGAGAATAGTTTAGTTCGTATTTTTCCAAGGGTATGAGAGTTAGGTGAAATAGAATCAGCCTTGTCCAGGATATGAACTCGGATCGCCGGGTCAATTTGCTCTTCAAGTTTAAATCTGTTTAACTCAGCTTTAAAAATTGACCTTATACTTTTACTACTCTTACTATTAGTGATTCATGGATAATCAAGTATATTCCAGCTGTTAAGGGCGTTTAAATATCTAAATCGTAATATAATCATGAATGCATTGCCTTTGTCAGAATATCTTCTAACCAGGTAAAAATCGGTATCGTACTTTGGGGCTATACAATTTTCTTCACTATATATATATATATATATATATTGAAAGAAAGAGAAAGAGAAAAGGATAAAGACACACAGAGAAAGACCGAGATAGACTGAGAGAGAGAGAAAGAGTGTGTGTGTGTGTAGGAGGTTTTATTTTTGCACTAATCTCAGCGTATTTTCTTCTCAATTAATTTGTTCTAAAAGCTTCTTCAGAAAGATTTGTATTCTATCATGATAAGTGATGTTCACTGTAAAAAAAAAAAAAAAAAAAAAAAAAGAAAGGAAATACGCAACCTCACCACGTCGCCACTCTTGAGAAATAAAGGCTGAAAGCTTTTCACCTCGTTCTTTTCATCACGCCACTTATGTGAATTTTATTTTGGTGTGTCAAAGCTTTTCTGCACACATTTTCTGCGTTTTCTTTCCAAAAATGAATTTATTTTAAGAAATGGAAAGAAAGCAGAAATGGAAAGACTTCGCTCTTCGATGAATTAAGGGAAAAATAATTTCTTTGGGGAAATGAATTCGAGCTAAATCTGACTATGAAATCTCAAGAATTGTTTTTAGATTATTTTAAATTTGTATTTTGGGATTATCGTAATTTTGCAATTCATTCGCTTTTTATTCATTTTTTCTTCTTCAGTTATCATCGTTCAGTCAACCATTATATTGTTTTTTTCTCTTTCTTTTTTTTCTTTCTTTCGTTCTTTCTTAACTTTTTCTGTTCTTTCTTTTTTCTTTTCTTTCTTTAATTTTCGTAAAATCCCATTATGTCCCTTCTTTCTTTATCTTATATTCCCTTTTTTTTCCTTGCTTTTATTTCCTTTTCTTAAACCCTTTCTTTGGAGAATCTTATTTTTTCCGTTCTTTCTTTCTTTCGTCCTTTCTTTCTTTCTTTCTTTAATTTTTCTTGAATCTCGTCTTTTCCATTCTTTCTTCATCGTATGTTTCTTTCTTTACTTTTTCTTTTACTTTCTTTGTAGAATCTTGACTTTTCCGTCTTTGTTTTTTTTTATTCTTTGTTTTTTGTTTCATTATTTGTAGAATCTTAATTTTATATTTCTTTATTTTATCTCATCTTTCTTTCTTTCTTTCTTTCTTTCTTTCGTTCTTTCTTTCTTTCTTTCTTAATTAATTAATTAATTCATTCATTCATTCATTCATTCATTTTTCTGGGTGTGTAGAATACACAGACTGCTTCGCTACAGAGAGGTGAGATCCCACCAACGAGTGTCCTAATTATGACACTAAGCAATCTGATTTTGAGATTCATAACATCATGGAGCTTAAGGAATGCGGATTACCCTTTCTTTGCCATGGCTTCCAGGTCTACTCTGGCCCGGAGTGGTAGCACCTAATAGGGTCCTATCTATCGGTCAAATAAAACTAAATTGTCAACTGAATTGCTTGAAATAGGACTGTTTTGACATTTAAACTGTGTACATACGCAAACTGTATTGTTTGAATTAGAACTGTTTTTGTATGCTAAACTGAATTGTTTAAAATAGAATTGTTTTTTACATTGAAACAATACTTTTGATAAAGTGGATTGTATGAAATAGAACTATTTTGATATTAAACTATACTTATACTAAATTTCAAGCTATTCAGTTTAGTTAATTAGGCCGTGTGCTTATGCTAAACTGAATTGTTTGAAATAGAACTGTTTATTTGAATAACAATGGATTTGGTATTAAATAAACATCAAATGTTGATATGCCATGAAACCAAAACCAACTTTAACTAAATGCTGACATTGACTCTTTCATTTTTTCTACTTATCTTTCTTTCTAAATCTCTTTATTTAGTTTCTTTCTTTGTGTTACTCACCCTTTTTATTTACTCCTTTCTTTTTCGTATCTTCTCTTTCCTTCTTTCTTTGAATAATTGCATCTTATTTCTTATCATATTTCTCCTTTCTTTTCCAATGTTATCTTTCTTTCTTTCTTTCTTTCTTTCTTTGAATAATTGCATTTTATTTTTATCACATTTCTCCTTTCTTTTTTTCTTTCTTGTATCCAGTTCTTATTGTTTTCTTTCCCTATCGATCATATCTTCAACTTTCTTTTTTCTTTTTTGCTTCTTTTTAATACAGATTTTATTTATGTATTTTTCTTGCATTCATCATTGAATTCTTTCTTTCTTTCCTTTTTTATTTCTCCTTTATTTTTATTGCTTTTTGTTTCATCTTTCTTTTTATTTCTTTTTATTTCATCTGTATGTATAAAGAGGAGAAACCAACCTCGTGCAAACAAATGATAAATGTTAAATTAAATAAGCTTGAAATAATTTTATGTAAAAAAAACAAAAAATGGCTCGTTTAAAAAGATATCTTACGTACAAATTATTCACAAAAAATCATATGTATAAACAGGATTTGGCATCAAATAACCTTTAATGTTTGATATGCCATAAACCAAAAAAACAAATCATTAACCTTTCTTTCTTTTTCTCTTTCTTTTTTTCTTTCATTTTTTTTTTTTTTTTTTGTAAATTTCATAATTTTCATTTCTCCTTTCTTTGAAGTATTTCCACATTCTTTCTTTCTTTCTTTCTTTCTTTCTTTACGTCGCTCTATTTCCATCCAAAATTTCATTGTTCATTTCTTTAATTTTTTTAGAATTTGCCCAATCATTTTTCTTTCTCTTTGAACTTTTTTCTATCTGCTGTATAATCCTTCTTATAGTAATATTTAATTCTATTTCTTGATATAAATAAATCTAATCTAATCAAATCTTATACGTCTACCTATTTTTGCTCGCATAAAAAAATGATGCCGTTTTGTTTCAATTCTTCGGTTCTTATTATATTTTATCATTCCAAGAGAATATCTTAACCATTTCAAGAGCCCCATTGATCATCGACATCATCTTCACTTTACTACACCAATGACATAGCAACTCTGTGGCAAGGTTTTAATCATTGTTATTCTTTGTGCTGGTTACTATAATGTTCTGGCCGATTTCTACTTCAATCTTCTGTAATTAGAAAAGTCAATAAGATTCCGATATTAATTCAATTTAATTCCATTCATTTTGATTTAACTAATTTTTTTAATTTTAAAGTGAATCCTACAAATACAAGTTGTTCATCGTATCCGATGATGACATCCTGCCTAGTTTTTTTTCCTACAGTCTTTTTGACAGGTATTGCCAATTGTCTATTTGGATGTTTATGACACCTAGGTTTCTTTTGATAGTGTCCTTATTTCTTTGTCTTGGTCCACCTGTTTTATTTGATCCTTCTGTGAGTTGAGTGTTCGGGATCTTTTTTTGGCTCTCTGTAGTTCTCAAGTTTGTTTAATTGGCTAGCACATTTTGGGTTGCACTGAGCGTGTATATCATACATATAAGAGAGAGTAAAGACTTATCCAGGATGAAATTATTCGGGATATCATGCCACCATTTGACATTTAGTATTTTGCGCTGGTGACGGATAATATAGACGTGAAGTTATTGGGTATCCGTTTTGTAGGTTTACCCCCACCAAGTTTCTGCGCCAAACAAGATTTGAGAGAACAGCGAGGAATGGAGCGTAGCGGAAACAGCGAAAACGTGTAAGCTTCCAAAACATAAGTTTAAATCTCACCGGGTGTTTATCCATTATTTATTTACTTCTTTTTGATTTGATCTGGTTTGGCTTATTAACGCCAGGATAGAGAAACAGAATTTGTCATTGAATAATGAGCAATGCTGATAAAGAAATGTGGAAAAAGAGAAACAAAGGAAGAAATAGAACTGCCAAATCAAGAAAGTTTCAAAATGCTTGGAGAGAATAAATATTATTAGTTCTTCGGATTATCAGAAGCGGAAAAAATTTTTAAAAAAAGAAAGAAATGAAAGAAAACTGAGAAACGTGTCCATTTAAAAGACAAGAAAACTTCCCGAAACCAATCTCTGCAGCAGAAATCTCATGGAAGGAATTAAAACTTATGCAGTCTTCCTTGTACGAGGATCATTAAATACGTTTCCAGACTTTTTTAGTATGGGCACTTTTATTGATAATACACACATGAAACTCTTGTCCCCTTCGAAGTAATCTCCTCTGGCTGCAATGCACTTATTGTAACCTTCCAACAACTTCTGGAAGGCCCCATGGAAGTCATCTTGCGTTAGCGTGTCAATGACCTTCGTCACAGCCTCTTTCACATCCTCAATTGTCTCATAACAACAGCCCCTGAGCGTAGGGAATAACCAAAAGTCAAGGGGAGGAAGGTCTGGACTATAGGGACAGTAAGAAACTATCTTGATCAAATAGTCTGTGAGAAGGATGGAGTTGTGGACTGGTCTATTGTCCTGGTGGAAATGCCACTGACCCGATTTGAAGAGTGCTGGCCTCTTCCGACGGAATCTCTTCCTGAACTCCCTCAAAACCTCAACATAGTAACCCTAACCATAACACTTGCTTTTTGGCCAATCTCGTGTATTGACTTCCTTTCTCCTCCCACACCTGCCAAACCTCTCATCATCCCTCACAGACTCCCTGCCTTCCTTGAATCTCTTATGCCACTCAAAAACTGATGCTCGATTCATCCAAGATGCTCCAAAAGCAGTTTGAAGCATTCCATACGTTTCTGTGGCATTTTCCAATCATGTCTGTGTTACGGCCAATCGCCTAGACCCACCTTAATCTTGGCTTCCTGCTTTAGTAGCTCGTTTGGTGGGCCGTGCAACAAATATCTGTAGGAAATAGAGCTCTTAAATAATTTAACTATGTGTAAACAAACGAATGATGTTTAAATGAATTGTTAGTGATGGATAGCAATACTTTGTTGACATGATAGACTGAATAGTTTGAAATAGAACTGCTTGATCATTCTACTGGTTTAAACAAATGGCTGATGTTTAATTGAATTGTTAGCGATGTTTAGCAATGCATGAGAATATTTAACTTAATGCCAAAAAATGAACTCAGGCTCGTTCAAAAGTCTCATTAACAAAATGTGTCTAGAAATCTGTTGCGTTCTGGTTAGTGAACGCTTGTAATATTAAATAAATGACAAACCACGATATGAGAGGAAATAGAAATATATTCTCAGGAAAAAGTATATACAACAGAGAGACTATTAGTAGACAAGAACATAGGATTAGTGAATGCAGAATAAAGATATAGTCCAATGATAGTATTGGCTTCCGTTATTACGGTAGCAAGTAAGGTGATCTTGTGCGATCTCCACTCTCCAACGCTCTAATACTATTCTTATGAGAAGCTTCTCTTCACCTTCTAGTCTGCTCTGGTATTAGTAGCTACTGCTATATATGGAAGATAGACTATTTCATTGTGTGGAAAAAGGTGGGTGATACTCAACAAAATCATATAATGAATATGTATGTATCAAAAATATTTGGTATTAAATGGCCATTATGCCATACCATTTAACTGAATGCCAAAAAATGAACTCAGGCTCGTTCAAAAATCTTATTAAAAAATGTGTTTAGAAATCATATATTTAATATGCATGTATAAAAAATATTGGGCAGTAAATGATCATTATGCCAGAAAACTAAACCAAAAAAACTAATATGGTCCTATCTCTGGGCAAAATAGAACGTTCTGACATTTAAACTGTGTGCAAACAAATGACTTATGATAAATTGAAACTGTTTGAAATAGAAATATTTGATGTTGAATAGAATAATTACAGTTAAATAGTAATAGTTTTAACCACTTCAACGTATAGAAATGAATGATTACTATTGAATAGAATTATGTGTTAAATAGCAATAATTGAAACCATCAATGAAGAAACAATAGAAATACTCATGAGTAAAAGGATAATTTTTACCTCATTTAAAAATGAATTTACCGACTAACTGATCTTACTTATCATGAATAGATATTTAAATATGTGCAAACAAACAACTGTTAAATCGTGACTGTTATAAAGCAATACTTGAAACCATTTAACTGTGTGCAAAAAAAATTATCATTGTCTCATTTAATATTGTTATCAACAAGATCTGTTTTAAAATCATATATATTTAGTATATGAGAATTAACAGGATTTAGCATTAAATAACCTGTTTTATATTGACCATTGACCAAGTCATCAATCAGAGATATCTCTGAGCAGGACGCACTGTACAAATAAGCGGAAGCAGTCATGTGGTTTATCGGAAGTCATGGGCGTTATGAAATGATATATGCAGATACTGCATGAGGGTCCGAAACAGTTGGAGGCAATCTGAATCAGTGCCAGCTTGCAGTCACTGAGAGCGCCCACTGAGGCGGTGGCCCACAAGGCCTTCGGTTGATTACCTCGGCCGAGAAGCAGAAATGCTAAGTGGGGTCTTGAAAATAACAAAGCGGTCTATGGTCAAGAGAAGAAGAAATATGTGTCAATATAGCAATCGTCTCTCTGTCCCCGTTCGTCTCTCACACACAACAGAGATTTAAACCCTTTCGAATGAATAAAAAGACGTATACATTTTTATAAACAAGTGTTTTGCTTCTTTCCTCATTACGATGAACAAGAAACCTACAATTATTAATATGCCATAAAACCAAATCATATCAAAGCACTCTTATTTTTTAAAAAAAATCCGTTGTTGTATATGCACTCATGATACTTCATATAAATACTGCAGCAACAACCATTTTCTAAATTTAGCTTACCTTGGTTCAGGGCCAGAAATATAGTTACAAACTAATCCTCAAATGAAGACCGTCCGGTCAAGCTTGTTAGCTATTACTCCTTTCAAGAGGCCAATAAATATTTGTCTTCTAACCTTTGAATTGGCATGTCTTCTTTGTTTAATGACATAACCTTTTTGTGTTATTCTAAATTAAAGCCATTCTGGTGGATGACCAGCAGTGATACTATAGGACGTATGCGAGGATAACTGATTTTACAGCTTTCTTAAGGGTTATTAGTCTAAAAGTGGACGTAACACGACTGGGATTCGAACTCGATTACTTCGAGGAGGCAGTGAAGCACTCAACCATTACTCCACGGGGACCCCCACTACATCGTTCAAGAAAAGAATAACTTATTTAATGAGATGAAATCAGCAAAATACATTCATTTCCGCCATGCTTGAATTTCATATAAAATGCCACAACCAGTAATTTTTAAAATTTCCAGATTAATCACCAGAAAAAGAAATAAATCTCGAATAAGTTGTGTGCTGTTGCTTTATTTTCAACTTAAAATTATATTTAAAAACAAACCAAAAAATTTTTTAAAAATTTAAAAAAGCTCCAAGTTCTTCATTTCCCAAATGTTGAGGACCAAAAAAATCTGAAAACCTACGGCATTATACCAGTTATAATCTCTTCCGGGGATTTTGTGATAATTCGATTTAGTGATTAACTCCTTTTTGCAGAATTCACCGCTCAATTTATGCTAATATTCATTTGAAGCGTCCTTGACGCACACACTCACACGCACGCACGCACGCACGCACGCAAATTCCATTTCCTTGAAAGCAGAAAAAGGAAAAAAATCAAGGAGAATTGAGAAAAATGAAGAAATAAATTAAAAACGACAAAAAGACCGGTAACAATTAAAGGAAACAGTAATTGGCTTTTACAATGGGTTGTTGCTGTTGTTGTTGTTGTTGTTGTCATCCTTCTTTAATATTCTCAATTTGTCTTAAAACCTTTCCATTCATAAAATATGAAAAAGTTCCATTTTGCTCAAATAACCTTCAGTAAAATGAAACAACTTCGTGGTAATTCACATTATTTTACCCTTTTTATAATAATTATTTCCCTAAGTTCTTTCCTTTTCTTTTTTCCTGATTCTTCTCTCTGCTTATAGAATGTCTATTTAATGTTTGTTTTTTTTTTTCGTTTTTCTTTTTCATTATTTTACGTCCTCTTTTTCTTTGTCAATTTTTGTTCCCACCTAATTGTCTTCTCTCTCTTTATTTTACCTTTTTCTTTCTTTTTCATTTCTTAAAAAATTTTCTAATTTTCTTCTTGTATTTCCTTTCTTCATCTCTTTTTCTTTATCGCTTTTGTCTTTGCTTTCTTTATTTCATTTTGCTTTCTTTTTTTTTTCCCCTACTTTCCTTTTCTCTTTTTTCTCTCGTATTTCCTTTATTAATCTCTTATTCTTTATCTCTTTTCTCTTTCCTTTTTTCTTTTTGCTTTTTATATTGTATTTTCTTTTTTGTCCTGTTTTTTCGTTTTCTCTCTTTCTCTGTTATATTTCTTTTCTTTATCTCTTTTCTATTTCTTTTTTCTTCGTTCTTTCTTTATTGTATTTTTTATTTTTCCTTTTTGCATTTTCCTCATGTATTTCACTTTTTTTATTTCTTTTTCCTTGTATTTTTTCTATTTCTTTCTTTCTTTATTGTATTTTTTATTTTTCGATTTTTTCTTTTTGCCTTTTTATCATGTATTTCCCTTTTATTTATTTCTTTTTCCTTGTCTTTTTTTTCTATTTCTTTTTTCTTATTTCTTTCTTTGTTGTATTTTTCATTTTTTATTTTCTCCTTTTTCTCTATATTTCCTTTCTTTTTATCTTTTTCTTTATCCTTTTTTTTTTCTTTTTTATCTCTTTGCTTTCTATATAGTATTTTCATTATTTTTCACTTTTTTCTTTTCTCTTTTTTTCTGTTATATTTCTCTTCTTTATCTCATTTCTCTTTCTTTTTTCTTCTTTCTTTCTTTATTGTATTTTTTATTTTTCCTTTTTGCCATGTATTTCCCATGTATATCCTTTTTTTAAATTTCTTTTTCCTTATCAAATAAAGGACAAACCACGATATGAAAGGGAATAGAGATATATTCTCAGGAAAAAGTATATACAATAGAAAGACTATTAGTAGACAAGAACATAGGATTAGTGAATACAGAATAAAGATATAGTCCAATAATAGTATTGGCTTCCGTTATTTCGGTAGCAAGTAAGGTGATCTTGTGCGATCTCCAGTCTCCAACGCTCTAATACTATTTCTATAAGAAGCTTCTCTTCACCTTCTAGTCTGCCCTGGTATTAGTAGCTACTGCTATAAATGGCAGATGGACAAGTTCATTGTGTGGAAAAAGGAGGGTGATACCCATCAGTTATTTAATGTCAAAGCTATCCTTCTAGAAGAACAGTAATGGTACTATTTAACCCATAGCTGGGGGGATAAGGGGATTAATACCTTTCCTCAATGGTATTTGCCCGAAGGTGAACGTAATAGAGAGTAAAATTGAAAGAAAATGAAAAGAATCATAAGTATCTCGGCCTTGCGAGGGAATTGAAAAAACTGTGGAACATGAACGTTACAACTATGCCAATTGTAATTGTTGCTCTTGGTACAGTCACTGAATGATTGGTACAGGGACTGGAGGACTTGGAAATAAGTGGACGAGTGGAGACCATCTAAACTGCAGCATTGTTAAAATCGGACAGAATACTGAGAAGAGTCCTGGAGGCTTGAGGAGACTCGCTATAACTCAAATTTCAGTGAGAAACCATCAGCTAACGCTGGTGTGAAAAACTCGAGAAGAAGAAGAAGAAGAAGAAGAAGAAGAAGAAGAAGAAGAAGAAGAAGAAGAAGAAGAAGAAGAAGAAGAAGAAGAAGAAGAAGAAGAAGAAGAAGAAGAAGAAAATTAGACGCATGAAATTCTCGCAGACAATGTGACAAAAATGAATCATCTAATCCTGAACAGAAGATCAGTCCTAGTTTTTATTAACAAGAAAACAAATTGTCATCCAATTGATTTTTACGTTCTCGCTGACCACAGAGTAAAAAATCAGAGAAAGCGAAAATATTGACTAATACTTGGACCTTGCTAGAGAGCTGAAAACCCTGTGAATCACGAACATATCGGTGATACCAATTGTAGTCAGTGCACTTGAAACGGACTTAAAGAGATTAGAAAAAGACTGATGGAACAGGAAAACAAGACCATCAAGCACTGTTAAAATCAGCCAGAATACAAAGAAGAATTCTTGAAACCTGCGAGACTTACTATTTCTGAGACTCCAGTGAATAACCTCGCCATCTAACGCTATTGTGAACAACTTGCAAATAGAGATTTAATATGTAATCCATTCTTATTCCTATAATTGTAGACGCCGTTTGTCTCATTTGTAAAAACATGAAAAGTTACTTATCAGAGAGGTCATCTCAAAATTCACCGATAAACATACAAAAACTGTTCTACGTGGTACTGTCAATATTTTGAACAAAAAAGATCTTTCATCTAATGCTACACGAAAAACTATTTCAAAATATCTCAAAGCTTAAAGTGCATGTGGAAATTATTGAATATTAAAATAAATCTAATGAAGAATGAGCTTTAACATGGGTTAAGGCAATACTTTAGAACGATGTTTTTCTAACCATAAAAATACAAAATAACAAAGAGATCTTTTTTCAAATGAAAAGAAAAGGCAGAAAGCTGGCACAAAAGAAACATAAGAGTAGTTATGAATGGATGTGGAAGGTGACCCACTCGTAATTCTTAAAGACATTAACCTTTATCAATGCTGACTGAAGATATATACAAAAACCACAATCTGTCTTGGAAAATGAAAAGCATAAAATTCTCTGGCAGTTTAATATACAAACATATCGCTTATTCTCCACCAGAAAACGAGACGAAGTGTTCATTAACATGTAAATAACTTGTAATCTAGTGGATTTTGCTGTTCCAGAGAACAAGAGAATGAAAAAAAAAATAAAGCCGGTCATTTATTGGATCTTTCTCGAGAGCATAAGAAGCTGTGAAACATGAAGGTGACGGGGATAACAAATGTGGTTAGAGCTTTTGGAACTGTCTCCATTGGAACTAGAAAGTTACTGTGTAAATTGGAGAACAAGGGAAGAATCTTGACTTTCTAAAATACGGTACTTTTAAAATCAGCGAGAATACTTAGGTTCGGCTTAGTTTCTTTGTTTAATGGCATATCAACCTTTGTAGGTTATTTAATGTCAAGGCTATTCTCCTAGAAGAACAGTAGTGGTACTATTTAACCCATAGCTGGGAGGATAAGGGGGTTCATACCTTTCCTAGGGGTATTTGCCCGAAAGTGAACGTAATAGCGCGACTGGAGTACGAACTCGCTTACTACGATTCCGCAGTCTATTGCTATAAACATTACGCCACGAGGACACTCCCGAGAATACTTTAAAAAGTTCGGGATAGCTAAGCAGATTTTGCTGTCTAGCAGGTTTCAATGAAAAAGAATCAGCTAAAGCTTGAGGGAAACATTCATTAAGACTATAATAATAAAATATAATAATAACAGATCATCTAATGTTGGCTAGATGACAAACTGATCACCTAATCCCGGCCAGATGACCAGATCTAATGATATTAAACACAAAAAAAGAGAACTTGCCAAATTGTGGACTTTGCCTTTCCGGCTTATTTCAGAGAGTAAATTAAGGAAAGAGAAAAGAATGATAATTGCCTGGACCTTGCTAGAAAACTGAAAAAAAAAACTGTGGAGCATAAAATAGTGGTTATACTAGTTGTAACTGGCGCGTTCGGTACAGTCACTGAAGAAATGGTACAAGGACTGTTAGACTGAGAAATAAGAGGACTAGTGGAGACCATCCAAACTACAGCATTGTTGATAATACTAAGAAGATTTCTGGCGAATCAGACTCCTGTGGAAAGTGATTAGATATCAATGGCGTGAAGAACTTTGAAAAGCGTAAAACAATTTTAAAAAGAGAACTTGCCCTTTAGTGGACTTCACCATCCTAGCGAGCCACCGAGTAAAAATCAAATAAAGTGAAAAGAGAGACAAGTATTTAAATTTTGCTTGAAAACTTAGAAAGTTGTGGAACATGAGAATGTCGGTGATAACAGTTGTAGTTGGTGCAATTTTAATAGCCCCCTAAAGTGTTGGAAAAGGGACTGGAAGAGTTAAAAATCGAAAGATGAATCGAAACGATCCACACAACAGAATTGTTGAGATTGGCCAGAATATTGAGAAGAGTCCTAGAGACTTGTTTCCGCACAGCCCACCGGGAAAAAAATATTTGATGTCGCTGGCGGGAAAAATATCCCATGGTGTATGATATCAATAATTCAAGAAATTCAACACCCATTTCAGATTAGAATACCAGCTCTAATAATTGTAATAGACGTACCAGATGTCACATTTAACCAGTAATAAGTCTGCAGAAATATGAAAACACGCTTAAGACCCTGTTGCGAAATGGCTTAAGTGCTGCACTACGACATCGTTATATCTGACAGTTTGGTTGCGTTTTACGGCGTATCAATCATTTAAAGCCAAATCCAGTTTCATACATATAAACAGTTTATTTCAAACAATTAAATTTAGAATGTCAAAGTTAAATGGTCCCAAGTATTGCTATTTACCAATAAAAATTCTATTAAACATCAGTCATTAGTTTACATTCAGTTAAATGATCAAACAGTTCGATTCAAAACAATTCAGTTTAGCATCGGTACAGTTTTTGTTGACATACAGTTAAAAGTAAAAAAGAGTTAATTTCGAACAATTCATTTTAGCGTAAGTACACAGTTTAGTTCTAGTTGACCCATAGATAGGAACCTATCAGCTGCTACCACTGCGTGTAAGAATGGACCTGGGAGCGATGACTATGAAGTGGTTCTCCATATTCCCCTAAAGCTCCATCATTGCTGAAGCCTCACCATCAGATTGTTTGGTGTTATATCCAAAAATCTTGTTGGAGGGATCCTAGCCCTCTGCAGAAATGCTGTCGGTGTATTCTAAGCCCTAGCCGACTAGACTATAAATCACTTGTTTACTCATAGTTAAATGTAAAAACAATAATATTTCAAACAGTTCAGTTTATCATAAGTACACAGTTTAAATATCAAACAATTATATTCAACTCATAAATAGGACCCTATCTGGTGCTACCACTCTGGGTCGGAGTGAACCTGAAAGCGATGGCAATAAAGGGATACTCTGCATTCACAAAGCACCAGCATTACTGAAGACTCGCCATCAGATCGTTTAGTATCATATACTGGGCACTCGATGATGGAGTCCTAATCTTCCGCAGAGATACAATCAGTATATTCTGCTGTCCTAGCCGACTGGACCAGGTTATATCTGACGTCAACCTTCAGTCGCACTGTTCACATTCCTTTTCACCTTTAAAAATGTATGAACCTCCTAACGCACCCAGCTAGGGGTCAAATAGTATCACTATTGTTCTTGCGCAAGGATGACTTTGGCATTAAATAACACCGGAAAATTGATATACCATCAAACCAAAAAAATCAAAATAAGGAAAAGATAACCTATCTAAAGACACTTCAAAGATATCTCAAGAATATTCCGAAACTTGTTGTTCTTCACATTTAAATCGGCGCATTAGTAATCACCATATATTAATTTCCCTATAACCATAAAATATGTTTCTTTATAAAGATACACTGACCTCACAGCCTTTGCTAGTTATTTCTGTATTATGCGAGAATTGAAAAGCGCTGCAACCTGGCTTCATTTAAGCGATTTGCTCGTGGCTTAGTGACATTATCGCCCTGAGCGAGAATCGACTTCGCCCGGAGATTTTTGTCCTTCTACAGAACCGATGCGGAAAATCTGAGATAATGGCTCCAGGGGAACTTTTCGGTCACAATCACGCGATGGATCTTGCTTTCACTGGAAGCTAAAAAAAGGCTGGACAGGATACTGGCATTCACTGTTCTACCTGCGGCGATATCATTGAATACATCTGGTGTAATTGCTTCTCAAACACCAATCTTAGAGATTTTCAACTGGCTTCGTATGAGAGTCGTACAAAAAGTTCTGAGGCTCAACCAGATTTTAAATTTGTCGCTCGCATTTCTCTAGCAGGGAAGTTCGTCTTTTCTAGTTTTATAAGAATGAGTAGTGTGCTGCCACAAAAAGAAAATGTTCAGCTACGGTTCTTCTTTTAGGGTGTGGCTTAGCACTTTTTCATCGACTGTCGTATATTTCTCTAAAATCTCCGTGACCCTCGGTCGTGAGCCGACCTGCTGTCTATTTCTTTCAGTCTATACCTATTGTCACATGATATGATTGGTCCAAGTTATAAAAAGAACGAGGATATAAATTCTGAGAAAGCAGAAAAAAATTCTAAGAAGGAAAAGCAAACATAGAGTCTACGGGAATGATCAGCTGACCTCCGATTGACTCAGGATTAAGCACTTGTTGTGGGTCAGCCAGTCACGGGAGAATGACTACCGTAATTAAAAATGACTAAAACCGGAGGTCCCAAATCTTCTGTGCAGGTGTGGAACTAACGGAAACGGATATTCTCCTCCCTCAGTCACTAGGCGGAAGTAAGGGGATGACTTGGGTTTGAAAGTTAGTTGGCAGCCGGTCGCGATGAATTAAAGACAGTCAGTTGAAGCCTACGTACGGAAATGTAATGAGAGACAAAAATTGCGGCGTCCATTTTGTAGTGGCCTCCGAAAAGGGGTCTCACATCAGATGCAAACTTGTGAAGACCAGACCAGCAAATAATCTCGTTAGAACAAAAAAATATAGAAAGAAAATTCAATCTGTCTGCTCTCTTTTTCTCTTCATGACATGTACTTTTTTCCCAACGAATGCAGGCGACTGATTTTACATACGCTGTTTCTTTCTCCTGGCGACATCTTAAGTAGTATAATAGCGCATAAACATTTATGTTAGTGAACTAAGACATGGTTTCATGTGTTCGTCACTTTTTCGCAGGGTGAGGTTACAAAAGTAGTCCGATGACTACTTAAGACGCGGTGATACACGCAGCTTTTCATTCGAGATATAACCATGGTACAACCGCACATTTGATGCGTAACTTTACAACCTTCTATTTGGTACCGTTGTGGTATACTATCTATCAATCTATCTATCCGTCAAACTGTCCGGTATTATTTATATAACAAATTAATATATAAACGTTTGAATAAAACAGCTATCTATAAATTTAAAACATCTTATTTCTTAAACTTTAGTAAAAACTTTGTTGAAAAACTGAAGTTGTAAAGTATTTTCTTGTGAGAAAATATAATATCAGATCGTAAACATTCTTCAATATTTACATTACAAGAATGAAAAGCCCATGCATTAAATTTAGCTGTCTTCATTGTCAAATTCAGATAGCTATATTTTGTATAGGAAAAGTTTTTTGTCTACATATGTCTCTATGTTGGAGAGAACGTATAATTATGGGCTAATATGAAAGCGGTTGCAGCAAACATCTTCTAATATTGATTGAAGTATGTATGTAAACAAACTACTTTCATTCAATATGAAATAATAAAGCGATGTTGCAATTAAATAAATTCTTGAACGAACAGAATATTCGATTTTCACTCAAAAGAAATATAATCTAAAAATTTGAGTAAGTTTACAGATTAATCTATCAATCTTCTGAATATCATTTTTTAATTTTTTTGGTTACTTATATGATAGAGGTAGATCTGAAATATGATAAAAAAAAAAGTTTATGATTTTTTTATGACTTTATGGTGAAAAAATCTTTTTTAAACAATCGAGGGGAGAAAGGATTTCAAAAAATATTTGGTTTTTGGTCCTACAAATTTTGCGCGTCTGTAAAATTTCAAAGAAATTTTCAAAAGAGCCCATAAGCGCTGATTTGTTAATAAATTCAGAAATACAGATTGATAATTTACAGCATCTTCAGCTTATTTTTACGCATGATTGAAATCTTTTCTAAATGGAAATCAACTGATTATATATATATATATATATATATATATATATATATATATGAAACCGAGTAATAAAAACAATGCCTATTTCTTTAGAACAGGGATATATACATGAACAAGAGAAGTTATCATACATCAAAATGAAGCTGGTCCTATGTGGATTACTACCTCACTTCTCAACATTGTCACAGTTTCTTTCAATAGCAATATTCCACCTTCGAATGCAAAAATGCATCACTACCTCATAAAATTCTGTTGACAGATCTTTAAGCTTCGGTTTTCACTTCCTCGTCATTGGCACCATGTTTGGCTCTAAAATCCCATTTTCATGAGCCAAATAGATGGTAATCAAAAAGCGCTAAATCTGTGGAGTATGAAGAATGCAGTAGAGTTCCCCGCCCCGAATGAGGCAATTGTTTCCCTTGTCCTATTGCTTGTGTGTGGTCGAGTAATGTCTTGCAGAGTCGGGACATTCGTCTCAATGTATGCCTCAGATTTTATTGTTTTGCCTCTTGGCAAAAGAAATCAACAGAAAAGAACAGTGAATTGAATTTTACGAGGCAAAAATACATTCTCTCAGTCGAGAGAGAGAGAGAGAGAGAGAGAGAGAGAGAGAGAGAGAGAGAGAGAGAGATGAATTAAAATGGATGAATGACACAACCGTACTTTAAATTCTAGGGAATGGCCCCATTTTCTCAGAAGAAAAAATGAAATTAAATCAATATGAAAGATTAATGGAATTTATGCATTAAATACTCATGCTAAATGTAATATGTATATCTATCAATGTTTCTTTCTGCAGCTCTCTTTATATATATATATATATATATAAGGTATGTAAAGTTGGCAATCGTAGTCGAGAGCGACACGAAGCCTCCTTTTTCAATAGCCTCTACACCGAGGTGAAGAATAGGGTGTTACTCCTTTAACTGGATTATTCCACTTTATCCCTGATACGTACCTTATAATGCTGGGGGTTAAGCTAGGTCGTATGAAGTACCATTTTTGAAGTTTTTGGCATAACTCGAACTGAGAGTGAACCCTGGTCTCCCGAGCCATTGGCGAACACTCTACTCATTAGTACAATGGGTAGAGTGATATATATATATATATATATATATATATATATATATATATATATATATATATATATATATATATATATATATATAATCAAGTTGTGTTGCACATATTTCCTTGACTCTTACCATCCTCACCTATCGTTCACCATTCCTGGCTGGTCCTCTAACCGCCATCCAGGGTCCACACATACTATATGTAGGAGTGAAAAGAAGAAGTCTGTTTATAAGTTTCGCCCAGCTTCCCCAGCAGTTCGTAGCATGTCTCGTTCATCTCATTTGCATGGTTTGAATATATAGAAGACAGGCGGCCGTACAACCGCTGTTTTTAGGGATGTAGTTTTTAGCTTTTACTCAAAAAATTACACAGCATTCTTGGTTAGTTAAATCCTACCGCTTTGTTGAAGACCTGTTTGTGCGGCCATACAATATTACTAACACGGCTACAACTGATATATATATATATATATATATATATATATATATATATATATATATATATATATATATATAAAATTCATGTTTTCTCTCTCCCTCCTTCTCTCTCTCTCTATATATATATATATATAAGTTGTAAGCCTAATTGAAAAACATGACAAATTTTAACAAAACAGAAGCTGTTAACTAGAACTGAATTGAAAAATAATTTAAACATTTTTTAAAACCCATGATTTGTTGCTGTTGTGATGCAAAAGGGGAAGAGGTCAATCCATACTTAGTAACCTAAGCAAGGCGGTAAGATTTTGAAAGACCTTAAAAGTCCTAATTACCCAATAAAAATCAAGGTGGAGACAACCTGATGGACGGTGCGGTGCCAGGCCTGACGGTTGGCAACAAGTGTCGACCACTGATGGTGGTCAATGTGGCATGTACCGAGGGTCTTCTTGACGGAGTCTTTAAAACGTTGGTTTGGTACCCCTCTGTTACGGTCGCAAGTGGAGAGTTTACTATATAGGGCTGTCTTGGGCTGGCGATGGTTTCCCATTCTGGGCACATACCCTGCCCATCGTAGCTGGGACTTCAGCGACCTATAAAAGAAAAAAAAACTTTTCTCAGAATATTTATGATATTCATACATAGAACCGATTCTTTTAATCATTTCAAACGAATGGTTCCTAAAAAAATCCTCTTTAATTCTTTTTTGTAACATATTTTAATCATCCGATTTAATCCCAAATTTTTTCACACTATTGCTGTTTCTTATCAAATTTATAATAAACTATATTTTTGTATTTGCAAAAACATCTGACTGGTTAGTAGACTAAGTTTTTGAAATTTGTATTGATAGTAAATTTCTATGTTGGGTAGAAATACAAGACTCATTAAATAAGTTTCCTGACTTTTTTCGTATGGGCACTTTTATTAATTGTACACGCATGAAACTCTAGTCCCTTTCGAAGTCTAAAATAATTGAAAATTCTATGATTTTTAAAATTTCAATTAAATCACTTTTCATTATTCTTTCTTGTAAAGTAGTTCATCCTAGTTTCTCTAAGCTGTCACTATATCAGAAATCTTTTATTCTTATTAGGTTTGTCACTTTTCTCTTTACGCCCTCCAATTTTATTATTACACTCTAGTCTCCATGTCTAGACAATAAAGACCTGGTCCGCGTACAATATTCCATATGAGTTTTTATTAGGTTCTTATATGTTTTGAAATAATATTTTCTCGTGAGATAATATTTCTAACCATCAAGCCAACCTTTTCTTCTTTTTTGTTGTCCTTTGTTATTTATCGAAGCTGTGATGGTCTTCTTTTGATATGTGCAAAATACACAATTAATACCTTTGTCATCAAGTCACGCTGGGGCACAACGGCACTAATTATAAAAACGACCCCTTTTTTTTATACGAAAATTTATTGCTACCTTTTGTCATAGCAGACCACGAAACGAGAGAGATGCAATAAAGGATATGCGTCATCTCACTTTGAGAGAAAGAGAGAGAAAAACTTTAAACCCAGGCAGGCGAGACGAACAAACACAGACGTCATTTTTTATCACCCCAACCAAGCCTCATCCAAATAGGACCCACTTGTCCTCCGCCGTCTTCAACTGCCCTGGTCGACGACTGGAACTGGAACTACAAACGACCAACTGACCGACTCTACTCCTATAAATCCTCTTATAAGTATAATCTTTAAATCATTCTCTGTAACTAATCTAATAATTATACGTAATTATTAAAACTTTCCAGTCCCACGTCATTCTAAATTTCAGCTTACATGTATCCAAATATTTATTCTAACATTTCGACAACAGCCGATTTCAAAACAAACTTTCATTATAGCTAATTGGAATCCCTAATTATATTACGACGCACCGGAGTCTCTCTCTCTCTCCCCTCTCTCTCTCTCTCTCTCTCTCTCTCTCTATCCACCCATCTCTATTACCCTTTGCGTCTGGCCGATCTTCCAAACTACATCCTGTGTCTGTGCAGAGCTTATGTAAATAAGTTCTTGCTGGTTGACCAAACACTGGCTTGTTCATAGAAGAACGTCACATATGAGTTCATCCTTGTTTCTCTAACAGTGTCCAAAATGTCTTGTTCGTCTTTTCTTGGGTATTTGTTGAAATGGGAAGCAAATGGCCATACAGGATTTGTTCCAGCACACGATTATATTTCCAATAATTTCCCCCCTCGTCATTTATTCCTTAGAGAAATTTTCTGTTTAGGAAAAAAAGAACTTTGCATAAACAATGAATTATGAATCCAGCGGGTGCTGCACACACAGAATCCTGTGTATCGGCATCAACTACTGCTCAAAATTTATCGAGGTTATTGATCGTGAATTGGCATTGATCCTTCTAAGACACTATGCATCTCTATAAGCACCGAGAAATAACTTAAACATATGCTGCTCAGCCATGTATAATTCCCATTTGAATTTTACATTTTAAATTAAGAAAAAAAAACCCATAAAGCTTAAGTCTCGATATTATTTGATCAAACATCATACATATGAAGCGAACATTTACTTTCTCCTCTATTTGTATAACTGATCTTTATCAGATTGACAGGCCGTTTGCTGCAAATTAGTTAAATATCTGCGACACAGATCGATATGATTTGGTGGAGGAGGTCTGCATAATTAAATTTGTGTCCCGCTATAATCTGATTCGTTGATCTTTTCATCTTTGATCAAAAGCAAGATATTATCGATCTTATATGAACTCAATCAACAGACACTAAAGTCGAGCGAGAACAATGTTACATCTATCACAACCGAGAGTTTTATTCGTTTTCGTTTGCAATTTTTACTATCATAAATCATAATCTAAAAATCTGCACACTCGAATTTCCGCCGTTTTTGTTTTGGTGTTTTTGGGGGTGTTTTTACAAATAAATACAAAATCCTATTTGCAAACACCGATCAGTGGATAAAATATTGAATCGACAACAAATACTTGGAAATAAATTCCTGATTATGTTCAGCAGAGATCAGATAGGGAAGAGATGGATCTGTTGACATAAACCATCGATTGTAAAAAAGCCAGCTCAACTTAGCGGTGGCAATAATGAGCCCTTTGGTAAGAGAAATAATGAAACATTTTAAGTATATAGTTATATACCCGACCGGTGAACATTAATGGCTATGTCTCATTCCTCTTACAAACCGCTGGACATTATTGTGAGATGGGTATTATCGCTGACTTTTCAGCGGACTGTTTGGCATCCGTGCCGGACGGTCAATACTCCATGGCCGAAAGGCCCCTAACTTCGGCTGAGTCACCTTCGGGTGGGCGAGCAATAAAAATTGACACCTTTTTCCCCTCTTGTATAGCACTGGATCTTACTCTCCAGTTTAAGCTATAATCAGGTATATGTATCTGGACCCAGATTTGGGTCCATGTCCACCTTGGCTCATCAGGTCCACATTGCACTTCGTGGGCTGATGACCAGCATAGACCAGAAGGGCCTGAGCCTCAGCTCGTGCCCGACCTTACTCTCCTCTAAACCCCCTCTATAATCTACCATCAGATTATTGACCTTGTGTCAAGTCCCGTCTGTTGTAAGGCAAAGAAAGGATCGAACATTAATGGCTATGTCCTACTCTTCTTAAATACTGTTGGACATATTGTGTGGTAGGTATTTTCGCTGACTATTCAGCGGATTGTCTGGCATCTGTGCCCGACGGCCAATGTTCCATGGCAGACTTGAGGGCGAAAGGTCCCCAACTTTTGCTGGGCGATCTGCATCACTGTCACATTTGTCACCTTTCGATAGCAATGGACCTCGTGTTCCAAGAGGGTCGATGACCAATCGACCTTCGGATCATTGACCTTGTATCAAGTCAAGTCTGCTGGACGGCAGAGACAGCTATCGGGTATTTTCCATGATAAAATAGTCACTACTAGTAGTGGGTACCTTCTACACGCTGTTGGCGAGTATTGTATTTTGTTAATGTTATAAATATTTCCATTTCATTAAGAATCTCTGTTTTGGTTATTACTCATTCAGTAACCTTTTTATTAGGTTACAACATTGAGGACGAAGGATTAGCTCGAACTCAAACGTTCACCAGTACAATATTTTTAGCTAAAAGGATTTCGACAGAACAGAACTCACGTAAACGTTCACGAATGCGATATTCTACGAACGAAGATATCGGTAAAACTCTCGTAAAATTTACCAAAGCTACATTAGCAAAGGAAGATAAAAAAAATACTGAAGCTACAAAGTATTTTCTTAGCTACCAGGATTTTCTAAAGATTACGTGGATATTAACCTAAGTTGTCCAAAAGACTCTTAAAAATATGGGTTATTATTCCAACGATGAAGAACAAGAAACTTAACGAATGGTATTTTCCAATTTACAAAAAGAACATACATTGTTCAGCGGTTTTCTCGGTGTAACGGTGTTACGTTGGAAGTTAAATTAGTAGGAAGATTCAAAGTGTTTTAGAGAGACGGTTTTGTACCAAATGGATTTTAAAGATATGTAGAACAATTACGGAAAGTGTTTACAAGTAACAAGAATGAAGACTCAGGTGTTTTTTCACAAGATGCCATTGAGAATACGACTACTGAATTTAATTATATGCCAGAAGTGGGGGAACTTTTTGTCGTATTTCCGTAGATACGAAGAATTTTACAAATTGGACTGTTCCAATTAGTGAGACAACAGAAAGTTACACTACTGTTACGGAAACTAGTCGCTTTAGGACACACGGAGTTCGTAAATTACTTGTTACAAGAATAAAAACGAACTAGTCACGTGGCGTTTTAAGAAAATGTTACTTTGCTTTCTGAAGTGTTCAGCCCAAAGTCATAGTAGTTCCATAAAAGATGAACTTAATAAAAAAAAAAGCAAAATGAAGATTTCTCAAGATTTGCTATCATGGTGAATGATCAGTGTGAGGGGTTCAAACTGGCCTTAATTAAGCCGTGACAATTTTAAATGTGTTATATTTTTGCCAGGTTTGGTGACGACAAAAGACTCTGAAATCAGGAGGAGGGTTTAAAATAAACTTGATAATGAACCAAAAGGCAAAATTTAGTAGAAGATTGTCAGTGGTTTATAAATGTTCGGCAAGATGCTAAAGATATTTATGTAAGCTGTGTGTTGAACATTAACAAAAAATTGCGTCAAGAAAATAACGTGAAGAAAAAATATAACTCCAAACCCCTGTTACAAATGTGGAGAATAACATTTATATAATTACTGTCCATACAAAAATAAAGTTGTTTTTTTTTTTCGTTGCAAACAAAAGGACATGAGAAAACTCACTGTAAGAAAAAAATGAGTGAATAAATACGTTAAAGTTACAAATATGGATGAATCTTCTGGTCGGAGTATAAGGAAATTTATGTGTGTAAAAATCCTTAACAAAAAATTAAATTACAATTGGACTGCAGGTTTGACTTAAGCATAATATATGTATATAAGTGGAGAAAATAAGAAAACAAACGTTTACGGTTACCAAGAAAACGGCTTGTAGTGTAAAAGGCCAAAAATAAAATTTGAAAGGCGAAATTTATAACAAATGTGACGTTGAATAGAAAAAAATGTTGAAATTAAGACTGTTTGTGACGAAAAATACAAATAACATTTCGTTTTGGTTCCTTTGTTTAAACGCATATCAAGCTTTGCAGGTGATTTAATGCCAAAGCCATTCTCCTAGAAGAACAGTAATGGTCCTATTTAACCCATAGCTGGGAGGATAAGGGGGTTCTTACCTTTCCCAAGAGTATTTGCCCGAAAGAGAACGTAATAGCGCGACTGGAGTACGAACTCACTTACTACGATTCCGCTGCCCATCGCTTTAACCATTACACCACGAGGACACCCCCTGATCTTTTGTAACGGACAGGATGTCAAGTTATGGAACAGTCCAATTAGCTCGTTTTGCCCAGAAATCAAAGGTTTTAGCAATGAAACAGAAAATTTAAATAAAGAATTGAAAATTAAATTATTAAAGGTATTTTTTGGTTGTGTAAGCCGGTGTAATAAAATGAAAGTTAAATTCGAGCTAAAAGAAAATGTAGAACCGGTTATGAAAAAGAATTTACCCATTGCATCGTAAAAACAAAAAGGGTTTCTTATCTAAAGCTGAATTGTATAGCGAGGAGTAGCGTCCTTCCCTACACTTCGGTTTACAAGCTATTGAAAATGGAACCTTTGGGTTAGCTTCGACTGCGGTCGCCAACTTTATTACTTTACTTAGAGCGATTGGGCTTTACCAACGATATATATATATATATATATATATATATATATATAATGCAAAAGTCTAGAGAGATACGTGTCTGCTTGGATTTCTCCACGGGCTTAAATGATGCTCTCAAAAGGCATCCTTACCCACATCCAGAGCCGGAAGAGGTGTTTGCGCAACTTACCGAGCGTCAGATATTTTCGAAAATCGGCCGAAGCGACGCGTATCGGCAGATTGAAGAGAACGACGAATGTTCCAAATTACTTACAATAAACACACATCGAGGAATTGTTAAATTCAATCGTTTGGCTGTTGGGATAAAGGTCAGCCCCTGCTATCTTTCAGCAATTTAGGAATACGACGCTTAATGGACTTGACTTTCCTATCACTTATCTAGATGATATTTTGCTGAAACGTGAACACCTAGAAGACAACATGAAAAATATTTTTAGAAGTTTTCGGAAGGAATAAAGGTTATGGATTCAAGCTTTAAGAATAAATGCGATTTAAAAAAAAACAAAATCAATTATCTGGTACAAATAATTGATGATGGAAATTTACTAAGCTTTTTTTGCTTAGATGTGGCACAAGGCCATATGAAATGGGCACCCAATCAAATAATTGATAATGGCAGGACACCAGATCCAGCACGAGCTTGTGATTTAAAAGACATGCCTGCTCCTGAAAATGTCATCTCCCTATAAAGTTTCCTGGGTTTGGCAAATTATAACAACGTATTTGTGCCAAACATGCATAGTGTGCGAGCTTCGTTAAACAAACTATTAAAAAAAGACACTAAATGTTCAAACAACGCAGTACCAGGAAGCATTAAAAAAAATTCAAGATATGCTAACGTCAGGTTTGTTTTTGACACATTACGATCCAAAAAAGAAATAATCGCTGCAAGTGACGCTAATTCATTCGGAATTGGAGCCTGCATTATGCATAAGCTCAAAGACGGCTCGATTAAACATATTGCACACGCATCCAGGACGCTTCTTCCAGCCGAAAAGAATTATTTCGCGATAGAAAAAAAGAGTTTAGAGATTGTTTGCCCTTAAGAAATTTCATGGATTCCTCCAAGGAAGTTCGTTTACCTAACAAAAGGATCACAGACAATCTCTTGCTACTTTTGGGTCCAAAAAGGGCCTACTGATCCATACAGTTAATATGGTGCAACGATGAGGAACTATTTTATTGAATTACGATTTCAGGAAGGAATTCCTGCCACCAAGTCAATTGTGTCCCACGGACTGATTGTCCAGACTTACACCAAAAAATAGTAAACCTTTGGAAGACATGGTCATTGCTTCTCTACGAGCGGAAGTAGAGCTTAGAAAATATGCAATACTGCGCGGGAACCTCCCGTGATTTGGAAGAAATCTAAAAAATATTAAGCGTTGGATGACAATTGTATTGTGGAAATAAAAACAAAGACAGAATTGGAGGTATATTCAATTTGCAACGTCCTCGTGTACACCAAAAGAGTTTTGGTACTTCTATAGAAATGAATTCTTAAAGAATTCCGCATATGGTATCCTGGTATATTCAGAAGGAAAAGCTTAATGAGAAGTTATATGTACTGGCGTAGTAAGGATAGAGAAATCGAAAGTTTGGTAAAGCTGTTCCTTGGCAGCTTAAGAACCACCCATAAACTTCAACCCATGGCCAGACACTAACTGCCCATTGTCACGTCTGCATATTGACATTGTTGGTCCACTTAATGCTTCATTTTTTTTTCCAAGTGGCCAGAGGTAATGAGGTGCAATAAAAAAAACACAGGTGTTGTAATTGGGTCTCTACACAAACAGTTTGCGAGTTTCAGGGTTTCAGATTCCATTGTTTCTGACAATGACACCCAATTTATAGAAAAAAAGATCTCAAGGGATTTTGTTTAATGTTTGTGATGGAACACATAATAATTGTCTCTCGTCATCCAAGAAGCAAAAGCCTAGTAGAACGATTCATGGATAGCTTTAAAAGGGCTCTAAATATGCAACGGTTTTTCCACAGAGGCAGCATTGCAACTGTTTCGACAAGTATATCGGCTTACACCAAATAAAAAAAACGCCTTCAGTCATGACTCCGGCAAATATTATATTTACCCGGAAAATAAGATTAGTCTTTGACAAGTTGAGACCCAATAAGAAAAAAGTCGAACCTACGGTACAAAAAAATGGGAATACATTTTACGAAGTGTGTGAAAAAGATTTTTACGGAAGGTATCAGACGGGAAAAAGAAAGTGGGAAGTTGGAACTATCGTCCAAACGAACTGTAGGATGATACATTTAATGAAACAAACCAAAATGATGCACAAAATGCAATTGATCCAAATAAAAAAATAGGTATAGAGATGAAGTGAATGATAATCCAGTAGATGTTGAGCCTATGGAATTTTTTTTTCGACATATTTGACGTGACCATGCATCGAAAAGCTCCTGAGGCAAAAATACAAAAAAGACAGAGAAAAAGAAAGGGTACTGAGAGAATCGACGTTAACCTGAAAAGGAAAAAAATATTGACTTTGTGCAGAATTAATCTAAAAAGATGGGTGTTATATACGCTACTGGTGAACATTAATGGCTATGTCTCATTCCTCATTAATACGCCGGACACTGTAGTGAAAGGATATTCTCGATGACTGTTCAGCGGACTGTCTGGCATTCGTGCCGGGCGGTTAATGTTCCATGGTAGACTTGAAGCCAAATAGCTCCCAACTTCGGGTGGGCAAGGAATAACATTGCACCTTTGCCCCCCTTGTATAGCACTGGACCTTTCTGTCTAGTTTAAGCTATAATCAGGCATACGTGCCTGGACACAGATTTGGGTACATGTCTAGCTAGGCTCATCAGGTCCACATTGCACAACGTGGGACGATAACCAGCAAAGACCAGCGGGGCTCGAGTTGCCGCTTGGCTCTGACCTTTCCCTCCTCTAAATCCCCACTAACATTGAGCGCTCATGCTTTGGCAGACTTGAGGCCAAAAAGCCCTCGGCTTCGGCTGGGCCACCTTCACGTGGGTGAGCTGCAACATTGACAAGCAGCCCATGCCCTGTAGACTTGAAGCCAGAAGGCCCCTGGCTTCGACTTTGGGTGAGCGAGCTGCAGCATTGACAACTTTGCCATCTTTGTATAGCACTGAACCTCGCTGTCTGGTTTAAGCTAAAATTAGGTATTCGTGACCAGACCATGTTTGACTCATTAGGCCCTAAGTGGGCTGATGACAAGCAAAGTCAAGCAGGGCTCGAGCCCCAGCTCGTACCCGACCTTCCCCTTCTCTAAATCCTCACTATAATCGACCTTCGGGTTATTGACCTTGTATCATGTGCTGTCTGGTAGGGGGCAGAGACAAATATCAGGTATTTTTGATGACTAAGTAATCACCACTAGCAGTGGGTATCTTTTCTTTTTTCTTTTTTTTGATGAGTATTGTATTTTGTTAATGCTATAAAGATTTCTATTTTATTTACGACCTCCGTTTTGGTTATTTCTCATTCAGTAACTTTTCGTTTGTTTTAAACTAAAATTGATATTAGAAAATATATTTAAGCAAGATGACAGAAAAAGTGTAAACCCTGTTAAGATTAACGATTTATTAGCATATGTTTGTCTATACGACAATGATTTCGTATTCATCAATAGGCTTATGTCTTTCAGATGAGTCCTGATATGTATCAAATCTGTTTCTTATAGTTACAGAATTATAATCTGAATTATTGGTGAATGAGTACCAGTCATATCCAAAACGTTAAGCGTGTGCTTCTTATTCCAGCGTAGACTTAAGCAAATCTTTACTAAAAGTATTCTGTGATCAGAAGATATTCTTTCAAAGAACTATAAGCTTCTTAGTTCGTAGCGTTGTTTATCCTTTTCTTATTTACTGATAAAGAATCCAAATGTGCTTTTGGGTTTAAAAAAAACAAACAGCAACTTGCATCCCATTTTACAAATTAAGTCAAGCAAGAGCACGGCTGCTGAAGTAGGTGACTTTTAATTATGGATTCCCATACAAGAACATATCAGTTTTTCCGACAAGCCAAATGTAACATTCATCAACTCTATGTAGACACTGGATATCGTCAACACCGATTTCCATTGGGACGGATGGGGAGAGCAAGAGTCAAGGATATGTACTGTCTATATACCTTGATGATTATGATGAAAGGAAGGATCAATCACAATTGAAACAGTCGCTTTAGTTATATTCTCTTCTCATTAGAAGTATTTACTAATATTCAATTAGAGTTATCAGATGTCATCAATAAAAAAATTAAAGGTCACGTTTATTAACTTAAGGAAAATCATTTGTAAGCCGTACTTACTCATATTACATACAGTTTGAAATATGATCATAATTAAATATAAAGGATGCAGAGTCGTATTTAGGATCATTATTCACATGCAGTACCTATCCATATTGCATTGAGGTTGTAAGATCGTCATAATTTAAATGTACAGACGATTTTACTAAAGTTTAGGACAAATATTCGTAAGCAGTGTTTACGCAAAGTATGTATAAGTTATTAGATGTTAATTATTAAAATTAATGGACCCGTGGTAACTTTTATGGGAACAATTGTTTATCTTTATTCATCTATATTGCACACAGTTTGTAAGATGGTTATCATTTAGAAATAAATATGAATTCGATTTACTAAACGCTATGATAAATATTCATATACCTTTGTTTTTATTCTGTTTTTTTTTCTTTCTTTTTTTTTTTTTTTTTTGCTCATACCGAGCGTTGCACAATAAAGTAGTAAGATCTCAAATACCCTCGAAGAAAACCTTTTAGATTAATAATTATATTATATAGACAATCAATTTTTTTTCAAATCTGAAGGGGTTTAGGTATGAGTCTAACTTAAAATAGTGTTTTCAAGCTTTTAGAAAGAAGTGGATTCCGTCATAGCTGAGGCCTTGACATAAAAAACATGGTTTAAGTGAATATATATAGGGCCAAAACGATTTGGCTCACGAAAAAAATTATTTAGAAACTTGATGCTGGGCGTTAGACGAACGCTCTTTTACATCAAGGGTAACAGTAATACATAAAGAGGGGGAGATATATATTTCCTCGCAAATGAGTCTCCGGGGCATGAATCAACGCACTCCTGATTGGTTATAAAAGGTAAAAAAATATGACGATGCCTTAGCTGTTTGGAAAGATAAATATTTGGTGACTTCCTCTAATATAACCAGTATAATCCCCAAAAATATTTAAATATTTGTGGAAGATTCTCTATTCACCCCTGAAATGTCAATGACACTCTGCTTTAAGCTAACCTACCGTCAAGCCAAATCAGTGCATATCTATCTATCTATCTATCTATCTATCTATCTCAATCTGTTTATATCTCTACCTTCCAATTTAACTATCTATATATACAGATATATTTTCATATCTATCTATCTATCTATCTATTCGTTCTCAGTCCTCTATATACGTGGGGCATTCAATAAGTTTCCAGACATTTTGTTCAGACATTTAAAATTGTCGTAGACTCTGGAAAATTCGGTATGTTAGTGCTATGCATCTTATGAGATGACCGACCAATTTTTTAAAGATTTCAGGTTCAAATGAACAGCTACAGCAGCTACTGGAATACACCCTACTAAAGCCTGATTGTCACAGATGGTGAATTTCAAGAATGCAATGAGGACACTTAGAAGAACGATATGCAAAAAAATTCTGTTTTAAACTTGGAAAAATGTCACAGAAACGTATGAAATGCTTCAGACTGCTTTTGGAGCATCTTGCAT
Organism: Sepioteuthis lessoniana; assembly: GCA_963585895.1. NCBI lineage: Eukaryota > Metazoa > Mollusca > Cephalopoda > Myopsida > Loliginidae > Sepioteuthis > Sepioteuthis lessoniana. The sequence goes on along the minus strand of OY757937.1, from coordinate 51,854,534 downwards.
GAATCGACCATCAGTTTTTGGGTGGCATAAGAGATTCAAGGAAGGAAGGGAATCTGTGAGGGATGATGAAAGGTATGGGAGGAGTAAGGAAGTCAATACACCAGAGTTGATTGGACAAAGGGTTATGGTTAGGGTTACTATGTCGAGGTTTTAAGGGAGTTCAGAAAGAGATTCGGTCGGAAGAGGCCAGCACTCTTCAAATCTGGTCAGTGGCATTTCCAGCTGGACAATGCACCAGTCCACAACTCCATCCTTGTCACAGATTAGTCGACCAAGATAGGCATCAAGACAGTTCCTCACCCTTCCTATAGTCAAGACCTTGCTCCCTGTGACTTTTGGTTATTCCCTAAGCTCAGAAGCTGTCGTTATGAGACAGTTGAGGAAATAAAAGAGGCTGTGACGAAGGTCATTGACACGATCATACAAGAGGACTTCCATAGGGCCTTCCAGAAGTTGTTGGAACAGTACAACAAGTGCATTGCAACCGGAAGAGATTATTTCGAAGGAGACTAGAGTTTCATGTGTCTAATATCAATAAAAGTGTCCAGTAGCAGTGCCGTAATTATCTGTGTATAAGGCACCTTTAATTTAGGACTACGAAATTCTCAAGAAAAAATTCTCGTATATCATAGTTACTGACATTTTAGAATTTAATTTGGTTTGCTTAATTTTTTTAATGGCTTCTTTGTTGAAGGATTATTGTGGTTCTATTTAACCGGTGGTTGGGGAAATAAGTAAGTTCATACCTTTCCCTTAGGCATAAGTCTGGGGGTTAACGTTATAGAATGATTTGAGTTTGAACTCAGTTACTACGATGTTGCAGTCCAGTGCGTTAGCCACTACGACACGGAGACTCCTTTAGAATTTTTTAACAACCAGCTTTGACCGAAATTTTGCACTGGTTCAACTTTTTATCGATTCCTTGGGAATTAAAATAAGAATTTATATACAGGGTGGAACGATAAAATTGTCGCCCTAGAAAAAACGACATGATTCCATTTCCGTTTAATGAAAACCGGTTTTCCTTTTTTTTTCTTCTTTTTTTTTTTTTTTGTTGCAGACCATCTACTAGTTGGCCAGTTGTGTACAAATCCTAAGAGCGATTGGAGCCTTCAATCATGTCTGAAAGTGTCACAATATTCAACGAGCGATATCGGAGATGCGCCGCTGTACAACACATGTTCTCTACCGATCCATGCTATGACAACAGGACCATTGCTAGCACCCTCAACATGCAAATCTGGATTGCCACGAATAACAAGGACGTGTCCAGGGTGATGAAAACAAAGTTTCAGGCTACGGTTATGGTCTTTGGCGTGGTTTCAAGTGAGGGCCACATCATGCCACCTCACATCTTCGAAGTCGGCTTGAAAGTAAACACCAAAGTGTACCTGGATGGGCTGAAGAGTGTTGTGATCCCCTGGTGCAATCAGGTGGACGGTAGCAGACCCTGGGTGTGGCAGCAGGACTCGGCGCTAATCCACAAGTCCAAAGAGACCCAGGCTTGGCTTTAGAAGGAGTGCTACGACTTTGTACCCTTCTTTCACTCGCCCCTCTCCTCCCCCGACCTGAACCCTCTGGACTACTTCGTTTGGTCATACGTCGAGAACATGACCAACACGACTTTCCATAACACTAAAGCCAGCCTGATCGCCGCCATCCACCTAGTATTCGCCGAGCTTCCGCCGGCGCTTGTGGAAAAGGCCTGCTCCCAATTCCGGATCCGTATCGATGCAATAATTGAGGCTGAAGGCGGCTACATTGAATAGATGTAAGCTCTACTACATGATCAAGTTACCTGAATTGATTTTTTCGATAAACGTTTTAAAATAAAGCTGTAGTGTTGTTTTCTTTTGGACGACAATTTTATCGTTCCACCCTGTAGTTAATATATACAAAATTTATATATAGCCTAGTCAATTGGGGCTGCAAAATGAACCGACTGAATCTTTGCAGAAGGGTAAGACCCCCCAAAGAGTATCCTGTGGCCCAGTCGGCTTGGGTAGCATAATATACCAACCGAATCTCTGCCGAGGGGTAAGACTGCCCACCAAGAAGTGTCCTGGATATGACGCTAAACAATCTGATGGTGAGGCTCCAGTGATACTGGAGTTTTGAGGGATGCAGAGTACCCTTTCAGTGCTATCACTCCCAGGTCCACTCTAACCCGGGGTGCATGTGATAGGGTCCTATCTATAAATCAAATAGAACTAAACTGTGTACTTATGCAAAAAATGAGTTGTTTGAAATAGAACTGATTTTACATTTAACCGTAAATAAATGACCGATGTTTAACTGAATTGTTAGTGATACAGAGCAATACTTGGAACCATTTAACTTTGTTGACTATACTGAATAGTTTAAAATAGAACTGTTTTCACATTTGAATTGAGTACTTATGCTTAACTGAGTTGTTTGAAATAGAACGGTTTTACAGTTAGATGTTTATAAGCAAAAACCGGACATAGAGTGCTAGCCAATGGTGCCGGAGATCGGGGTTCAATCCCTGGTCGTCACGCCAAAGACTTAAAAATGGTACTTAATACTGCCTTGCTTAAGACTCAGAATTATAAGGTAAGAATCAAGGGTAATGTGGAGCAATCCAGGGAAAGGAGTAGCGCCCTCCCCAACGCTTCGGTGTAGCAGCTACTGAAAAAGGAGCCTTCGGGTCACCCTCAACAACTTTTTTTTACTTTATATGTATACAATGGATTTGGCATTAAATAACTTACAATGGTTTATATGCTATGAAACAAAACTAAATCAAATCCAATATATTTAATATATATGTATAAAATAGATTTGGCATTGAATAACCTACAATGGTTTATATGCTATAAAACCAAACCAAACCAAACCAAATCCAATATATTTAATATATATGTATAAAATAGATTTGGCATTGAATAACCTACAATGGTTTATTTGCAATAAAACCAAACCAAACCAAACTAAAACACAGTTTCAGTCAAAACGATTTGATTCGATATTAAATGACCAGAAATGGGTTGATATGCCGTAAAACAAAACAACCAAACGCAGCCAAACAAAATCTTCTCAGTATTTAGAACCAACACACGGACATTTTCACAAAAATACAACAAACTTGCAGCGAAAATAATCTCACATTAGGAGAAAGATAATTTTAATAATGGATATTTCTCTGTCACAGTATAAAAGAAGATTAATTTGAGCAATCGATTTAAATTTCATTTGATCATCCTGTCCCGAAGACGGTGAGGCATGTGACCAGAAAAAAAGGTTGTTTACATTTCACTCGTGTATAATACGCACCCCAAAGATTTCGACGGAGAAATCTCAAAAATAGAACGTCTTATACAAATACTAACGGTAATTCCATATTTTTCTTTCTATCGCTGCCATTTCATATTTAACAATATGGATAGTGCAGTTTTTACCAACACAGAGACTCGAGTTCAAATCCTGGGAGAGGTTGATTTCCTTTCACATAACGCTAATACCATAGAAAAGATATCAAACTAAATATTCTCCCTCTAGCTATAAGTAAATAGTTGGACAGACTTACACGTTCGTGTGGAAATCGGTTTACGAGAAGGAAAATTAAATTCAAATCTGTTAAGCTCCATTAAAAAATTGATCTTCTCTAACATCTTGCTCGAGTGAAATAGTTTTCATATATATATATATATATATATATCATCATGTCCCGCAATCAGCAAAGATGACCCTGAGCCTCTCTCGCCACCTCTTCATATCGTCCATCGTTTCCGGCAGGTCCCCATGGCAACATCCCGTTTCTACACATAGCTGCTGCATATAGGCCATGTGAAGGGATCCACAAGAGTACATCACTTGTGAGCTCGTCCCTACTTCTCTAGCAGTGTCCAGCATGTCTGGTTTGTCTAATTTTGATAGTTTTCGTGATGCATGGTTTGTGGCTGCTTTGTGGGGTGTTGCCTCCAGGACGTGTTCAATAATGCTCGCAACATTCTTGTGTAGTTGCGGTCAAGCTTTTTCTCCATCCGTTTATTTAGCGTCCATGTAGTGCATCCATATAGCAGAATCGACACGACCGCAGCTTGGAAGAAACTGCGTTTCATTTTATCGGTCAGGTCTTACTTCCTTATGATCGATAGCCTATCGATAGCTACTCTTATATATATCGGTCTGTTCATATCTATCTATCTATCTTATATGCACTTACATCTGCGTCTTTTCCCATTATAATTGTGTCGACAATTTCATTTTAAAACAAGATTTAAAATAACAGAAATATTGTCACAATTGTCATGTTCCAGTAAACATTAATGAGTGTGTTCCATTATTCATAAATACATTGGACACTGTTGTGAGGGGATATTTTTATTGACTTAGTGGTTACCACCAATAGTGAGCACCTTCTTCACGCTGTTAGTGAGTATTCAAATTTGTTAATGCAATAAAAATTTCATTTTAAACCTTCATTTTGGTTATTTCTTATTCTGTAGCCTTTTGTTAGGTTGCAACAAAAATTGTATTGTCAAGAAAGTTAAAGAATCGGGGGCAATAATTCTTATCTGACCTGATCCTAGGAGCAGATTTGTGCCATCCCGATTACGCACTATTAATCTGTTAAGATTATTTTCCAATTTCTTTCATCGATAGATTTTGATTTAATAAAAATGTCCATTGTAAATAAGGTAAATTTAACTGTACGTTCGTGACAAATAGAATAAATGATATTTTAAGCGTATCCCGACTTCAAAATATAGACACTAACCATTTTTCTGTTTTATTTCCTTAATTAAATATTAAACCAATATTATGGGTGCTTCTTCACACCAGTGACCGCCAAAACCAAGTCAACCAGAAGAACTCTCGCTGTACGTTGGGTTGCGTTTGGTTGGGTTTCTTTGTTTAATGGCATATCAACCTTTGTAGGTTATTTAATGCCAATGCTATTCTCCTAGAAAAACAGTAGTGGTACTATTTAACCCATAGCTGGGAGGATAAGGGGGTTCATATCTTTCCCAAGGGTATTTGGCCGAACGTGAACATAATAGCGCGACTGGAGTACGAACTCGCGAACTACGATTCCGCCTTCCATCGCTTTAACCATTACACCACGAGGACACCCCCCTGGCTGTACGTTGGGGATTATAAGAGAAGAAACTATTAGCATAAAACAAGCTTAATTTGGCCAAATTGGTGAGACATCTTTAAATTTCAGAGTTCGCAAATCTGTCCCCACCCCAACTCCCAATTGAGATTGAACTATGATCAATTCCTACATCGAATCAAAAAATCACTTTAGGTATTTCTGATTTGAGACTGGTCCAAAGTGAGGTTTTGAAATGAAGTGCTAAAGTGAGTCGTATTCTTTATTGACCACGGGTCTTTTTTTTCCTTCTTTTCCTGTAGGAGACTATTCGACATCTCTTCATCTCGTGTTTGTCTTCGGCAACTTTCTCCGAGACACAGAAATGCAACAAAAATTGCCGGCATTTTTTTATTATTATGTAGTGCTTCTTTTTCTTTTTAATCTGACATTTTCCGTAATTTTCCTTTCTCTGGACAGTTACCCTAAAAATAAACTAGCTAAATTTGTTTTTATAATGCATATATGTGCTTTTTCGTTGGTGTCTTTGTTTTTAAAGTCATATAAAACATTATGGGTTATTTGATGCCAAATCCATCTTTGTAGTGGAGCCATATAGCCCATAGCTGGGTGGATAAGTAGGTTCATAACTTCCCCAAGGTTATTAGTCCAAAAGTGGACGTTAATGAATGATAGGAGTTCAAACTTAGTTGCTACGATGTCGCAGTCGACCATTTTAAAAACTATGCCACGAAGACTCCCCTATAAATATTTTACAGAATGCCTAAAACTTTTGGGTAAAGTATAAGATAAATTGATCTCTTCAGATTTTATTTCAACAATGAGGAAAATGAACAAATTTCGGTGAAGTACTTTGTCACAACTGGAGGCACGAATAACGTAACGGTTGTCGTCATAGAAACAGAAACCCATGACACGAGTCCAAATACTACACGTAGTTCTTTGATTTTCATCTTCTGAAAGGCATGAATCCATCTTTTCGCCGCTCCAAGTTATCGGTTATTAGAACGGTGGGCTCGGGTTAAACAACCAGTCTAAAGGGAAATGTTCGATTTCAAAAAAAGTTTCTTCTACTCAAAAATCGACCTGGTGGCACACCCTGCTCGAGGCAGAAGGGTTTTTGTTACGTATAAAATATATTTATTCAATATTGATCTTATATATTTGTTATTCACTCAGCTTTGCTTCTTCTTCTACCAAGATTAGCTGGTAACTGGTTTTCCTTTTGGTCACTCGTCAAATTACCGATCAGACTCCTTGATGCTTAAGTCAGGTGATTTGATAAGAAGCGGTGCTTTCAGTCTCTATTGACGCTAAATTACCTCCCAAATTGTTTAAATCAACCCAAATATATAAGTATATAATTTTGTTATGTACTTTACTTTATTTTATATACTTTACTGAGGACTTTAACGGAACTCGAAGGTATTACATAGAATGTCTGTTATATTTTGGCCTTTGACTCGGCCAAAAATGCCATTCCAAAGTGATGCACCGGAAGGAAGTGACACATTCTAATGGCAGTTATGAGAGGAAATCGCGTGGGCGGAAATTGGCTGATAAAATGGGACGAGGTAAAAAATTCCCATGGTACACTCATAGACTGACGCACCGGAAGAGAGTGACCTGTGAACTGCATGACAGTTATTTCCGCCGGATGAGGATCAATCATGCCATTCCAAAGATCGAGTGGGCGATCGAGTGGGCGTTGAACTATTATATAACTCAGTCAAGACAGAAGTCAAGAGTTGGAGTTCCAGTTACAGTTGGAGACGGAGTTGGAGAGGAGATGTGGTAGGGAAAGCCACACCAGGCCGAAGGGGCTTGGGACTCTGATGAATTGGGGTCCAGAGAAGTTGCTGATAAGATGCAGTAAAGAAAGCCAGCACCCAGCAGAGTGGACCCTAGGGCCTCTGGTTGAGCATCAGGAGAACGAGAAAGACACAACGTTGACGGCCATAAGAGTGGGGGTCAAATATTTCAGTTCTGTTCGGTCTCCAACTCTCTCTCACACGCAAACCTTGAGTAACCCTTTTCGAACCCTTACAATAAAGTGAGAGGTACATATATTTATAAAGAAGTCTTCCTGCGTCTGTTTATTATTGTGTCGTTATGATACGGCTCATGAGAATGTAACATGTCAACCATTTTATGAAATAAAGTTTACTTTATCAAATAAGCTTCCGATTAACCTTTTATATTTGCCTTTAGAGACGCTTGGTATTTAATAGTTATCCCGGTTAGAAATGGACTCAGAGAATCAAGTTCAAATCCTGGGCGAGACACTTTGCATTTTATATACCACTATGTTCGATACATTTATACACCGCTGTTTTATATGTCACTATATCATATGCCACAATGTTCGATACATTTATGTACAACTATTTCATATACCGCTATGTTCGATACATTTATATACCACTGTTTTATATGCCCCTATATCATACGCCATTAGGTTCAATACATTTATATACAACAATTTCATATACCACTATGTTAGATACATTTATATACAACTATTTCATATACCACTATGTTAGATACATTTATATACAACTATTTCATATACCACTATGTTAGATACATTTATATACAACTATTTATTATACCACTATGTTAGGAACATTTATGTGCCGCTATTTCATATGCCAGTTTGTTCAATATATAGGCTTTTTCCTATGTCACAATATTAGATAAATTCATGTATCACTATTTAATTTTCCACTATGTTTAATGCTTGTCTTAGGAAAGGTATGCGTCAAACAATTTTTCTTCCAGCTATAAAGAAATTGCCGGGTCGACTGGGTTGTTTAACCATCGAATGACAACCAATCCAGGAGAAAGAAAAAGAAAATCTCCAAATTCAAACCCGTAAAAATTCGTAACCAGTAATAAGAAGTGCTAGAGAAAAGCAATAATATCAACAAAGTTGCAATATGAGCTCTGGTAAAAAAACAAACAATGATAACAGCAAAAGTGCAATATGAGCACTGGTAAAAAAAATGAGACATTAAGTTTACAATACCCAGAAATTGCTGAAGACATTAGGTTTATAATACCCAAAAATTCATGCAGAGATGTCCTCAAGGACAAATGTCACAGTGGATAAGGGTGTTTGTTAGAGCTAGTGACATACCAAAGAGTGTGAGTTCAATACCCGGTAAAGGCAGAGGGGAAATTAACAGGAGATAACTGATAACTGACATTCATTAAACATGGTGTGTGAAACTAGAACAGTCTATCCCGGTAAATGAAATAAAGGGTTAATTTCGATATTCCAACCACCTGAAAGAGGCCGGAGCATACAACGGCCGAAACCTTGCTGTAAGGACAATAGTCTCTATAATTCCTCATTTCAGAAATATAGACAGACGCCAATTTGTACTTGTCTTTAATTGGAATCATTTTGAGATGAATCTTCTTAATCTGAGAATTAATTTTTTATTTATTGCGGACTTTTTGTCCTCATCTTGGTAGTTTTTTTTTGTGTGTTGTTTCTTCTTTCACTACGTTTCGGCCAAATTTCACCTCTGGCCTTCTTCGTCCTCCCCAAGCCGGCCAGAGGTTTACTTGG
>OY757937.1:51820877-51840877 GCA_963585895.1 Sepioteuthis lessoniana | reverse complement strand
TGACTTGAACCGAAGACAACTAATGCCTTTTTGTTAAAATGGAAAAAAAAAACAAAACAAAACAAAACAAAACACGTTCTTTTACATATCTATCTTAGCGTTTGCATTTTCATTTAGTTTCGTTAAGATTTTCACTGAAAACTGCTGGTTAAATGGGCAGATCTCTCAAGCAGGAATACTTGATCGAGTTAAGCAAAGGCTTTTCATTAGATTTCAACTTGCTTTTTTTTTGGAATTTCATTTTCTCCCTTTTCCTGTATTCTCTGAGTCAATACACTTCGACAAGAAGATACGTAAAGTGAGACACAATACCTCTCTCTCACACACACAGACACACACACACACAGACACACACACACACAGACACACACACACACAGACACACACACACACACACGTATACATACATACTTACAATGATAAAGCGTACGGTGACATTACATAGAGAGTACTGCCATCCAAAATCCCTTACTACTTAGTTTTTAATTTCCTCCTCAAATAAGTACTTCATAAATATGGGATATTAAAAAATACAAAGTATTTTTGAAAAAATAAAATCAACCCAACTATATATATATATATATTTATATATACATATGTATATATGTATGAATATATAAATATATACATATACATATATAATGGCTATCGTCGTAGGAAATGGACACGGCAACTCAAGTTCAAATCATGGACGAGGCTGATTGCATTTCACATAGCACTAATACCCTTGGGAAAGATATAAATCTTAATCTTCTCCCTCCAGCTATGGGTAAATAGTAGGACAGATTTGGTTCTTCAGCCTTGGTGAGGCAACTAGTCTAGAAGGAAAACTCTGAATTGAAACCTGTTAAACTCCGCTTAAAAATTGACCTTGTGTCATATCCTGCCCGAGCGGAGGGGTTGATAAAGATAGATAGATAGATAGATAGATAGATAGATGGTTATAGAGAAATAGAGATAGAGAGAGGTTTTATATATAATAGATATATATGGGAAGTAGGTGATAAAGCAGCTACTGTTCTGTGGGGTGCTGCTTCCTGGATTTGTTCAAAGCAGCAAACATCATTTTTGTGTGGTTCCCATCTAGTTTTTTTCTTTATGTGTTTTGTTAGCGTGCATCTGGTGCATCCATATTGTGACATGGATATAGAAAAAGCTTGTGAAAAATCCCGTTTTATTTCATAGGATCTCAGAAGCTATCCACATAAGACAAATAAGACATACGGGGCACTGTGAAGAAATAAGGACGAACTCGAAAGTGACGTTCTCTTATGGGCCCTGCGCATAAACATGCCAGTTTTAACTGACAAACAAATATGTATATACATCACCGTTGTGCGGACACTTGATGCAGTCTAGAAGACATACCTGAAGCAGAAGATGATAGGGATGGATGGAAAGTGTCAGGAAATTTCATGCGTTGAGCGAGATTTGAATATATATATATATATATATATATATATATATATATATATATATATATATATATATATATATATATATATATATATATATATATATATATCATTGGATCAGTGGGTGCATAGGCGAGAAACTGATAGTTACGAAACGCCTGGATTATATCTCTAATCTATTATATATATATAAAGGGTTTGGACAAAATAATGGAAACACCTAGAATCCAAGTATTACAATTTTGAAATTCGTATGAAACCATCAAAACTTTGTTGTTTTATGTCTTTTGATTTATTATTAATTTTTCTCGTTTTATTGTAGCTTAATTGTGTGTTTTTTACAGATCTTAGCAAAATATATTAATCAAAATTCATTAAAATACCAGATCGATTAGACTTTTGTTGCTTGCATGGCAGGCGCTTGTGTAACAAAAACTAGTGAATTATTTGGTGTAGCAAGGAGTACTGTCTCTAAAGTAATGACATTTTAGAAAGGAGGAAAAACATCCACACTAAAAACTCTGCAAAAAAGAGAAAGCTATCTGATCGGGTACTTCCGACTCTTAGATGGATTATTAGGAAGGAACTTAAGAATACAGATCCGAAAATTATAGCATAGGTTAATGACCATCTTAAGAACCCAGATTCCTCAAAAACTGTAAGAAGGGAGCTGCACAAAGCCAGATTTCATGGGAGGGATGCAATCACAAAACCATATAGAAATAGATTGAACTTTCCACGTCTTCCCATTATTTTGTCCAACCCCTGTGTATATATTTATGTATAAAAATAAATGTGTTTGTGGGTATATATATATATATATATATATATATATATATATATATATATATATATATATATATATATATATATATACGTATTTTGTAATTTGCTTGAAGCATTGCACAAATTATTTTCTTTTATAGTATTGATTTAACTTGGAGAGCTATTGCAATGCGAAATAATAATTATTATTTCGCATTGCAATAGCCCTCTAAATTAATTCAATAGTATAAAAGTATATATATATATATATATATATATATATATATATATATATATATATATATATATATAAACGGTGTATGGTTGTCACTATCTCAATTGGTAGGTTTGTGGCTGACCAAATGCAGTACAATTTGGAGATTGTTCAAAACTCTGATAGAGCTATTATATAATAATATTGATAAATAAATACATGTCAATTTGTATGTGTGTGTGTGTGTGTGTTTGTGTGTGTGTGTGTGTGTGTGTGTGTGTGTGTGTGTGTGTGTGTGTGTGTGTGTGTACTTGTGAGAGTAGTGATGATTGTGCATGGTCGTATAAGTGATATTTATTACGTGTGTGTATGAAGTCATGACAAAGTTTTGACCAAATAATCTTTTTTCTTTTTGAGTGTGTGTGTGTGTGTGTGTGTGTGTGTGTGTGTGTGTGTGTGTGTGTGTGTGTGTGTGTGTGTGTGTGTATTCATGTCTGCTTGCGAGAATAGTGATGATTTTAGCGTTTGAATAACTTATCATCATCATTGCATTGAGATGAAAAATCTTTTCATTTGTTAACATAATAGACAAAGGTATATGGTGGATTAAAACGTAAGAATGATTGAAGTGGAATTATCGTTGTGATGAGTCATGTTATATTGTAATATACTATGGAGTATTATGCAATATTAGTATTTTATGTGGGAATATGTTTTGTGTTGGATTGCAGCAATAATTTGTATTAGCTATGTTGTGTTAATTTTATATTACGTTTATGCTATTGTAAAATATGATTGTATGTACGTAAGGAATATGGTGAATATATTGTGTTAGACTTTGCAATAATTATTTACTTAACTATGACGTTTTAATGTAAATGTGTGTGTGTGTGTGTGTGTGTGTGTGTGTGTGTGTGTGTGTGTGTGTGTGTGTGTGTGTGTGTGTAAGTGTGTATAGTGATAATCTTAACTAATGAGTGAATAATCATCGTCATTGCATTATTAATAAAATGAATTTTTGACGTGTAAGCATGATAGACGGAAATGTATGTTGGATCTGTAACGTACGGATAATAGGTAAGGAGGCATATGGTGGTGTAGAGACATATAGTATTATAATTTAATATATGATAGCGTATTATGCAATACTAATGTTTTGTTGGAATATGTTCTGTGTTGGATTACAATTATAATTTGTATTAGCTCTCTGTGTTGTCTTCGTGTTATATTACATATACCTTATTGTAATCTATGATGGTATGTGCGTATATATATATATATATATATATATATATATATATATATATATATACATTCGTCTAATTGTATGCCTGTCATTACATTAAGATACACAGTAAGCCTTAGAGACAGACAAAAAATGGACAAGTGAGAAACAAATATGATTCGGTTTGGTTCCTTTGTTTAATGGCATATCAACTATTTTTAGGTTATTTAATGCCAAAGCCATTCTCCTAGAAGAATATTAGTTGTACTATTTAACCCATAGTTGGGAGGATAAGGGGGTTCATACCTTTCCCAAGGGTATTTTCCCGAAAGTGAATGTAATAGCGCGACTGGAGTACGAACTCGCGAACTACGATTCCGCTTTAACCATTACACCACGAGAACACCCCCAAACAAATACGAGTATATGTAGCTTACAATATTTGTAATTCGACAACTGATTATATATATATATATATATATATATATATATATATATATATATATATATATATATATATATATATATTTAAGAAAAAAAGCCAAAGACCGGTTAATTCATGATTATAAATTTATTTCGGTCCCGTATTTTCAGTTTCTGGTGTGAAACAAAAAACATGAAGAAAAAAAATTATACAGGACTTCTTAAATGTTCAGCTCTTGAATGATTTTCTTGTCCTGAGGGAATTACTCCAAACTTTTTAACCTGACCGAATATTACCTATATATATATATATATATGTATGTGTGTGTGTGTGTGTGTGTGTGTGTGTGCATTATTTGATATCACAATATCACATAAAATATTTAATTACAAAACAACACATTTGTCAATACATACTTTTTTAAAATAAATCTTACAAGATTATTCCATTTATATTGATGTTTTATTTTATAGAATCTTCAAATTTATATATACATATATAAATATATATATATACATATTGTTTTAACAATATAATTCAGGTCAAGTAAATAGAATCGTATATTTTGGTTAATTAATTAACCGTAAATAATATTTTATAGAAATTCAAACTAATAATAAATATTAATTGTTATATTGTATAATTTTTAAAAAATTCCTCCGGTATCTCACGCCTCACGTTTAATTTTGGTGGTAGCTGCGACAGTTTAAAACAGAAAATAGAAGGTATAAAGATTAAAAGACAAGGAAAAAGTGACACTTGGCACTACCTGTGTTGATCAAAAGTTTGGGCAGGTGAGAAGAGATATGTATACAGATAATAAAAACAAATATGAAATGTATAGAAATTGTAAAAAGAGCAGGAGACATATATGGTTTATTGACTATTCATCTCTGTTCTATTTATACTTCCAGCTGTTAATTCAACTTTCCAGTTGTTTATTGTTTTGGTGATAGATTTTCTGACTTTACTTGAAGGTTTGAGCATTTTCAGATATTTTTTGCAAGACCTAATCATTCGACTTTTGGAAGTCAATACACCTCCTGTTTATTTTTCCACCTGGTTTCGATGTTCTTGTGGATGTACTGATCTATGTAATATAATTGATCTATTCCTATTATTCCTCAGCGACATCCTTTCTGTTCTTCCAGGAAGAGTTCACGACATACAAGTGAGCAATAAGCCTGATATTTGTCGAGTACCCGATGTACGCTCGAGTATGGCTCGTGGCCTTTTTTTGTGGAAATCAGGCGCAGGAAAATAGCACACACACACACACACACACACACACACACACACACACACACACACACACACACCTAGCAGTTCCAAAAATGTCTTGTTCCCGAAAAGATTTCCCTAAAATGGGGCGCCTCAGGAACCAGGCACTAAAACTAGCCCCCCCCAGGGTTAGAGCCTGTGGTGATGGTCCTCCGGTCGTGTTATATAAATGCTGGTTTTTCGAAATCCATGTCAGACAGCCTCAACCGACTACCACCGGAATTAAGATACACCCGACTAGATCCACATATGAGGCAACACTGCCGACCGAAGTGTGCCCCAGCCCAGTGGGCCTGGTTGTAACTTAATACAGAACCTATTTATAATAAACCGCCTTAATGAGTGCAGTCTGATTTGTCTGCAGCACGAATAGATACGTTATCGGTCAATAGTTGCTGGGGATTGTTCCTTCTTGGAGGGTCTTTCTGAATCTGGGTAGATTTTTTTCGTTCTTCATTCAGGTGTGATTGCTTCTTCACGGCATTTTTTTCGTTCTAGGAAACCTGTCATAAATGGGCATGCATTTTTAAATCAGAATCTAAATATACCATCATGGCCAGGCGTTTTTTGATTCAGTACTTTCTTGAGTATTGCCCTTAGAAAGTGCAGGTGTATTTCCGCCTTAGGGGCCTTCTTCGAGTCCTTGTAATTATTTTTCATGCAATCTATTTATCTGGGTTTTTTTCTGTTATGTTTTTCTCTGTTCCTATATTTTATTTCGAAATTGTTTTGTTTCCTTTGCATTCGGTTGTTGCTTCGTCAGTGTTCATTCTCAACAGATTGTTGGTTGCATTTTTTTCGTTATTTTAGAAGGCTCTCATTGGCTTGTATTGCTTGATTCTATCTCGGTATCTTTTTTGGTCTCCTTTCTATTACCAATAACCTTTGATTTGTCTCTTTTACCTGTATTGTCAGATTTGTCAGCTGCTTCGTTTTGGTCTTTTTGTCCAACATATCCTCGTGTGAATTTTCCTTCCTCAGCACTTTCGTTTGCTGTTTCAGTTTCCCAATCTTTTCTTTTAGTCTAATTTCTTTTCCAGGTTTTGTATTTTTGCTCGGGTTCTTTTGAGGGATACTAGTTTTATCACTGACTATTTTTATCCTGTATAAATTAGCTCGTTTAGTTCAATGACGTTGCTGGTTGGGATATTTATTAATAATTTGTTTTCCTTTTCGGTTTCTACCTAACATTTTTTTCCCGTCTTAGTTCCTCAGAGACAGTAATGTAATCTTCTTTTCAGTCATATTTTTCATTATTCAATCATTTTTTTCTGTTTTCTTATATTAACATTGATCTTGTAATGCTTAGTTCTGTGGTGCATTGATTTTCTGAATGTTATGTTTTATTTCTTGAAGATGTTTATATTCATTATAACTTACCTATCCACATATTTTACAATCTCAAAGTCAGAAAATCAACCTTTCTCTAAATTTCCAGTTAATTAATTGACTATAATGGCAATAGCTACGAAACTAAAAAATGGTAGCAGTAAAAGTTTAAGAATTTGGGTGAATACTTACGATTCTTCTGTTGTCTGCAATCAGCAAAGGAATAGTTAACGCAATGATTATATTTTTAGTCTGCCGAATTGGTTTTCAAAATATTCCAACAACTTTAGCTTAAAGTGAGGATCAACTGTCTTTTAAGATGAGATGAGATTTTGAATATTATTTTACTCATTGCGAGATTTTCACGCCGGCATTAGTGAGTAGTCTTTCACTGACGTCTGAGTGACAGCAAGATTCCTCTTGTGTCTTACACTCTGACAAATTACAAGAATGCTGCATTCTGGTTAGTCTTGCTTCTTCCTCCGATTTCCGAATCCGCCAGTCGTTTTTTTACCATCAATTTAGGGACCGTTTCAAGCACACTATCTAAAATTACTATCACAGTCACCCTTGTGTTCCACAGATTTTTTGGTTTTATCATATGATTATTATTATTATTTTATCCGGGTCATTAGCCTAATGAGTAGAGTGTTCGCCAATAGTCTGGGAGACTGGGGTTCAATTCTTGGTTAAGTCATACCAAAGACTCAAAAAATGGTACTTGATGCCGTCTTGCTAAACGCTCAGCATTATAAGGTAAGGACAAAGGGTAGAGTGGAGAAATCCAGGGAATGGAGTAGCGCCCTCCCTTACACCTCGGTGTAGTAGCTATTGAAGAGGGCCTTCGGGTCAACCTAGACTAAGGTCGCCTAATTTACTTTACTATTATTATTTTACTCTTTTGAGGGTTTTTCACATCAGTTTAAGTGAATCATCTTTCACTAGAATTTGATTGACAACTAGCCTCCTGGAATCCTCTTAGTGTTCTGGTCGATCTGTCGTCTGGATGGTCTCGACTCACGTTCTTATTTCCAATTCTTTCAATCATTTCAATAATCATCATCATCATCATCATGTCGTACTGGTAGCACGGATATCCCTGACCCTCTCTCGCCACTTTTCCCAATCGTTCATCGCCTCAGGCAGGTCTTCTGGACAACATCCTTTATCCTCACATAGTTGCTGAATGTATGTTCGTGCTGGTCGTCCTGCTTTTGCACGGCCATGTGTGGGGGTCCATGATAGTACATCACTTATGAGTTCGTCCCTGCTTCTCCAGCAGTGTCTTGCATGTCTGGTTCGTCTAACTAGTTCGTCCCTGCTTCTCCAGCAGTGTCCTGCATGTCTGGTTCGTCTAACTAGTTCGTCCCTGCTTCTCCAGCAGTGTTCTGCATGTCTGGTTCACCGATTCCAATTATTATCACCGTTACTTTCATGTTCCATAGGTTTTTCAGTTCCCTTGCAGGGTCCAGGCACTTATCTCTCTTTTCGTGTTCCTTCAATTTTACCCTGTAGTTTACTGGGACGGTAAATTCCACAATGTGTTAAGTTCCCTGTTTTTTGTTGCCTATCACTAAGCCTAGTTGACTGGCCGATTTTAGGTGATCTGTTTGTACACCAAAATCATAGAGAATCTTGTGCACCTCTTTCTCCCGGACGGATACCGGGTTGGACATATTATTGTTATTATTTACTCATTAGAGTTTTTTTACATTTGCATTAGCTGATGGTCTTTCACTGCAGTTTGAGTGACAGCAAGTCTCCTCAAGTTTCAAGGATTCTTCATAGTATTCTGTCCGTTCTAAATAATGTAGTAGTTTGGATGGTCTCCACTCGTCCGCCAACTTCCAAGTCCTCCAGTCCATTTAGTAAACCTTTAGTTACTGTTCCAAACGCACCAATTACAATTGGTATAATTGTCACCTTCATGTTCCGTAGTTTTTTCGATTCCTAGCAAGGTCGAGATACCTATCCTTCTTTTCACATTCTTTCAGTTTTATTCAGTGGTCAGCCGGGACAGCAAAATCGACAATTTTGCAAGTTCTCACTTTTTTTTTTTTGTTGATTAATATTAGGTCTGGTCTTCTGGTCGAGATTAGGTGATCTGTGTGTATGTCAAAGTCCCATAGGAGTTTATGTGTGTTATTTTCAAGGACAGGTGTTGGGTTGTGCATATACCATTTGTTTGTATGGTCAAAATTAAATTTCTTGCATATCTCCTAGTGGATTACCTTGCCGATCCAGTCGTGTCTAGTCTTGTATTCCTTCTGCGCTAATTTGCTGCATTCGTTTATTATGTGATTGATGGTTTCATTTCTGTCTCCACATAGCCCACATTTGCTATTTTGTTTAGTCTTATCAATTCTCGCTTTGATATGATTGGTTCTTACGGCGTTGTTTTGTGCTGCTATTTGGAGAGATTCTGTTTCTCTCTTAAAGTTTCCATTTTCTTAACCATGTCCAGGTTTTGCCGTGTGAGATGTTGTTTATTAGTCGTTTAAAACGTCCATAGAGTTATTTTCCTTACCATTTTTGTTTCCTAGTTATTGTAATTGTTTTTTCCCCATTTTTGTTTTCTAGTTATTTCATTCTATCGTCTATCGTGTTGTTGGTAATATTTCTGATGATTGTAATCAGTCCTCCTTTGTATTTTTCTATGTAGTCTTCGAGTCGTCGTACCGATGCGTCAACGTTGTCTTCAATGCTGGCAAGTTCTCTTCCTCTCTTTTCTTGATACATATAGTCTGTCAACATTGTCCTTGGGATGGAATGCCTAATGCATTGTCATTAGTTTTTTCGTTCTTTGGTCCGTTTGTTTAAGTTCATCTCTGGTCCTCTTGAGAAAGGGTCCGGAATATCTAACGAGTGGTACAGCCCAGGTATTAATTCCTTTGATAAGGTTTCGGCGAGAGAGTTTTGTCTCGAGTAGTTTTCTAGTTCTCCAGACATATTCTTTTTTAATTCTGTCTTTCATTTCCACTTATTTGATGGTGTCAGCCTCCAAGATGCCCAAGTATTTGTAGGGTTTCGTTTTCTGCGAGCGTTTTAATCTTGTCTTGATTTGGAAGTTCCATTCCGTCAGTTAGATGTTTTCCGCTTTTCAATACATACATGGCACATTTTTCGATGCCAAATTCCATTCCTATGTCTTGGCTGTATAATCTATAAGAGTTTCTAGTTCTTTTCCTTCTGTTGCAAATAGTTTGATGTCATCAATGTACATTAAATGATTGATTTTTCCTGCGATCTACTAAGTTTGTATCCATCTGTGCATCTTTTAAGTATGTGGTTAAGTGGCATCATGGCAATTATGAATAGTAAGGGTGATAGAGCATCTCCTTGGAAAATACCTCTTTGGATCTTTGTTTCAGGTAAGCTTCTTCCTCCTGGTGTCAATTCTACCCTCCAGGTTTTCATGGTTTTCTCGATAAGGTTTATGACTTCATGTGATATTTGGTACATTTTTAGGCTGTTTATTATCCAGCTATGCAGAACCATATCATATGCCTTTTTGTAGTCAATCCGGGTCATTGCTAAATTTTTCCGTCTGGTCTTGCTCTCATTTAGGATGTGTTGATCTATGTAAAGTAGCTCTGTTGTGCCTCTGGATCCTTTGCAGCATCCTTTCTGTTCGTCAGGGAACAAACCGCAGCTTGTTAGCGAGTAGTAAATCTCTTCCCTTATTTGTGCTGTAAATATTTTCCACATCATTGGTAGGCAAGTTATGGGTCTGTAAATCTTCGGGGCGGTTCCTTTTGTATCAATGTGGTCTTTTTGTATCAATGTGGTCCTTCCTTTGGTCATCCATTCGGGTACCTATGCTCTTTGTAGGCATTTATTTATTTCTAGTGCTAGTCTGTTGTGTATGGAGGTGAATTTCTTGAACCAGATAGATTTAAAAGAGTATTTGCCAAAGGAGTTACTTGACATTAATTTTAAATCTGTTTTGTGTTTGTATAGTGGTTTCTGCCTTCTCGTGTTGATTATAAGTTTTAAAGAGTATAAGATTATAAGTTTAAAAGTATATTTGCTGAGGAAGTTTCGTGACATTGATTTTAAATCTGTTTTGAGTTTCCATAGTATTTTCTGCCATGTCGTTTTGCCTATGAATCTAAAAGAGTATTTGCTGAGGGAGTTACTTGGAGAATATGTATGTCTTTATCCAACCCTTCAGCCACTAGCAGAATGTGACACGAGGCAAAGTTTTCAACTGAGTAATGTATTCTTCTTTTAAAATGGTTTTACCAAGTTTTGAGAACTCCGTTTATCCTACTATTTACCAGTAATGGGGTGGAGAATAGATGGATTAATACTCTTCCCAACGGAATTAGCACCAAATAAAATGCAAAGTGATTGTTTCCGGATTTTAAATCGGCTTGCCGATTCAATATTCTACGAAAATAACCGTTACAATAAGCCCACCACAATAAATAACTAAATGCTTACATCTTTCTCAATTACCTTACCTATAGATAAAAGAAATATTTAGTAGACATTGAGAGTTGCATAATCATTAGAGCTACAGACTTTCAGCTCGTGTAGTAAATGAGATCGATAATATCTGAAATATGATAACAATAGATACTGTTTTCTGAATATATACAAATAAGAAAATAAGTGAATACCTGGCAGTATGATTTTTAAACGAACAACTCAAGCAGTAAGATTTCAAAACACAGATTTTTAAGTTAAACTACCAAAATCTATCAACAGATTTTTAAACAAAATTATAGGTACGAATTTTATTTCTTCACTTTTACCAATACGATTGATAAAAAATGATATGACACAAGGTCAATTTTTAAGCCGAGTTTAACAGGTTTGAATTCAGAGTTTTCCTTCTCCTAGACTAGTTGCCTCACCAAGACTGAAGAATTCAGTATGTCCTACTATTTACCCATAGCTGGAGGGAGAATAATTGGATTCATACCTTTCCCAAGGGTATTAATGCTGTGTGAAATGCAATCAGTCTCGTCCAGGATTTGAACTCGAGTCACCGTGTCCATTTCCTACGACGATAACCATTCCACCACGCGCATTGTATGTAATTGTATGACTATTGATCGAAATCGCTTACTTTGAAGCCACAGTCCAGCGATTTAACCATGATGCCTCGTATACTTTCTTAAAATATATGATTGGTTACTAAGAATCATTGTTAGTTACTTGAAACAATAAAAATGTGTGTAAACAATACTTACTGGAAACCATATAATTATTATAATTATATATGAATACTTTAAAACCATTCAACTGAGTACAATTTTTTTTGTATTTGATAGTAATACGTAATAACCTATATATGTGTGTGCGCAAAAAAATGTTTGGTCTGGTTTTATAGCATATCAACCATTGTGGGTTATTTAATCCCTATTCCTTTTTATTCATATACATTAGATATATGATATCTAACGACATTTTGTGGATAACATTTTTAAACGAGCCTAAGCTTATTTTTCAGAACACAGAAAAATGGTTTCACTTATTTTAAATTGAACAAGTCCTGGAGGCAACGCCCCACAAAGCAGCCACCTACCCGGCCACCTACCAACAATCACGAAAACTATCAAAGGTAAACGAACCAGACATGCGGGACAATGCTGGAGAAGTAGGGACGAACTCATAAGTAATGTGCTCCTGTGAACCCTTTCATATGGACGAGCAAAGTCAGGGCGACCTGATCGAACCTACATACAGCAGCTATGTGTAGATACGGGTTGTAGCCCTGAAGACCTGCCGGAAGCGATGAACAATAGGGAGGGGTGGCGAGAGAGGTTCAGGGATATGCGTGCTGATGCCACGACGAGATGATGATGATTTCTATCTAATACGAATACTTCTACTTACATAAAACAATTCCATTTCAAACAATTCAGTTTTGCGTGTCAACAAACGTAAATTGTTCAAAGTGTTGATATGTATATCTAACAATTCAATTAAACATCAACTATTTGTTTACACACAGTACAGTTCATCATAAGTATACAGTTTTAATGTCAAACAGTTTTATTTGAGTCATAGAGAGGACCCTGTTATGTGTTACCACTCCAGGCCAGAGTCGACCTGGGAGCAACAGCAATGAAGTTGTACTCTGCATTTCCGAAAGCCCAAGCATTACTGGAGCCACACCATCAGATTGTTTAGTGTCATATCTAGGACGCTCGTTAGAGGAGTCTTAACCCTCTGTAGAGATGCAACCGCTGTATTCTACAGACTCAGGTTGTTGGGCCGGCAACAAATTGAGTGCAAATTATTTCTTTCATATATGAATGTCATACCCTCTATATGTGTATGTGTACAAAAAACTGAGAGCAAATTATTTGTATTATCTGAGAATACATTATATATATATATATATATATATACATATATATTGGCAGAATTGCTTCATCAATACAACTTTCGTTGAATATAATACACATTTTCTGTCTACATATTTTCTTGTTGATCCTTTCAGTGTTAATGTACTTAAATGTCTTTAGCTACTGACACTATTTATAGAACAATTTTAAAAGTAAACGCTACACACTGCAACGGCCCAGATGCTCTTCTTCTTACAAAGTAGTAATGTACTTATAAAAGTTCCATCTCTTCTGTAATACATCCTCCTCTGATGATGGCTCAAAGTCGGCCAGAAAGTACATAGGAAATAAATAATTATGGAAAATATATCAATCGATTCCCGTCAAATACAATTAAATCAAGACGGCAATATGAAAGGATCAAGAAGAAGATATGTAGACAGAAAAAGTCTATTATATTCAACGAAATTTGTATATATATATATATATGTGTGTGTGTGTGTGTGTGTGTGTGTGTGTAGAAAAAAACTGAAAGCAAATTATTTGTAATATATAAGAATACATAATATATATATATATACATATATATATATATATATGTGTGTGTGTGTGTGTCTGTGTGTGTGTGTGTGTGTGTGTGAAATATCAATATACAATGAACACATTTCTCTAACAAGACGTTCAATAATCCTTAAACAGTTTGACCTGCCGTTAAAATCAATCAGTAAATCAGTAAAAAGTTACTTTGAAAGGTAATTCACCTCCAAATGATCATAATATTTGCATTAACCATCACTCGTTCTTGTCAGGTCACTACAGAAATATTGGCTGTTACAGATGAAGAATTAGCTTAAATTTCAAGCCATTAAGCAGTTCACCGCTATCTGCATCAATCTGGAAAAAAATCGGTTACCCATTATTTCCCACAAGTCAACCGAACAGCAAGAACTGATATCAGAAACCCACGTGATTGGTTCTTGATATTTTTTCGATAGATAAATGCTTAGTGATGGAAAATCGATATTTTCAAAAATATAAAATTATTCAGACAATGGATAAGAAAATACAATAAAAACTCTTAGACACAAACTAAAATTAACAATCAGCCAAGGAATGTTTTAGTGGTAGTTCATGGTTGGTTTAATTATTCAATGCCGACGTCAGTCTTTATTTTTTTATTTATTTTATTTATTTTTTTTTGCAAGCAGTTATCTGTCTTCAAGTATTTCAAGTGATTACATGATTTCTAGTAACTAATAACTAATTCTTGGTAAAAAAAAAAAAAAATGATAGCGTAAAGTAACTGCTCTGCATATAAACAATTTATACGGCTTTAAGTATTCATGTCCGATATTAATCATCATTTTTACAAAGTGACATTCTTGGCCCATAGATGGACAAAAAAGACATAAGGAATCTGTATTAGAGAGAAACTGGAACTGGTGAAAACGAAGGTTTCTATTTTTTCTCCTCAAGCACACTAATTTTGTAGGGGTTCTTACTCTTCTTAGGAATAGAGTTGGCGGTGTATTTTAAGTCCCAGTGACACGGCGTGCAAGTGTGAACGTTAGCATGTAACACACACACACACACACACACACACACACACACATATATATATATATATATATATATATATATATATATATATATATATATCGGCAATTAAAACTGTCTTTTATCCAATAGAATAAAAATGGAACTTATTGTTATGAAACAATTTTAAAAAGATGAGAACAAATTCTATTTTTTATTACTCTGCTGATCAGCATTTGAGCACTTTTCGATTAATCAAACTGTTTAAATGATTTTTTTATTTATCAGTTTCATATATATATATATATATATATATATATATATGAGTGTGTGTATACTTTTATATATGTATGTACATGAGCGTGTTTAGGTATATATTAGCCTGCAAATGTGCGTCTGTGTGTACGTGTGTATCCGTGAGTGTGGGTGGGTGGGTTTAGTATCTCATACGCTTTGAATATTAACAATTTCAAGGTTGACCCTAATTGTAAACTGCTTTATTTTCCTTCTTTTCTTTTTCTTTTTTTATTAGAGTGTAACTTTACCCGACACGAACAGAACCTTACACCGCTACGGTTCTCGGTTCCCTACATCCTATGTGTCTGTCGGATCTGTTGATAACCTCCACCGTGATGAAAAGAAGTGACGAACACGGAAAAAGCACTGTCTTGGTTCGCTAATCCAAAAGTTTGTTCGCTGCTACACATGTTAGTAGTCATCGAGAAGAGATAAACAGAGTAAGAACTGAGTCGAACTCTTTAGCTAGACAAAAATAAAACTTCGTGGGAAGACTGAAAGCAGACCCACGCCTTAGATTCTCTTTCTCGTTTTCTGTTGTACTTCTAACACGGGGTTCGTCCTCACAGCTTTGAGTCTGGGTGGGAGGTCCTTTTCTAAACTAACCTTGAAATGTGAGTCGCAAATTTCGACTCCCTCCACATTGTCGTAGCTGGTCTTCAACTGCCGTCTTTACATCGTTTCGTCTCGTAGCCACCAGACTCATTTCCTGCTTATTATCCTGCATCCACTGTCTTAACGGCTTTTTCGTTTGAATTTCTTCCAGCCAATCAGAAATCGTTGTCGATTTGTTGCCGGTACATTTCAATTATTGACCCGGGAATATCGGCAACCTGCCTTTCTCTTTCCTGATCGTTTCTCCCTTCTCATTGAGCCCCCCTCTCTCTCTTTCTCTCTCTGATATATATTTCTTTTCTTTTCCACTATCCTATGGTCGACTATTATGAAATTCCACCGGACACCCTAATTATTTTATAAGACACATATGTTATCAAAATTGTGATTGCCTTTCTTTGTTTTGTTTTATTTCAACCTTTGTGGGTTATTTAATGCTAAAACCAATGATTAGAACGGAAATGGTACTGTCTAACATATTGGTGGTTGGAGGGATTAAAGAGGTTCAAACCTTGTCCGAAATTGAACACCCTGGAGTCCTATCCCGCTTGTTATGGTGTCTCAGTGTAACATGTCTGCTACTGCATCACGCAGACTACACCCTCAAAATTGTTATAATCTCTATGATGAAGATGTAAAGGAGCACACAATATTATGGTACAATATAACTCACTAGTCGTATACTTCAAACAAAAATTGTCGAGCAACTCTCGTGTTCATTATCACTAAGGTCGTTTCTCATTAGGCGAGCCATTCTTCTGGCTTTTGGCAAAATTTAACTGAGTTTAATCAATGTCAACTAAGTAATTTAACAAAGTTTACAACTGGTACCTATTTAAATAATTATATCTTAAGGATATTCATTTTTAGTTACTTGATTTTTTTTTCAATAAATTCATTTCTCTCAGGTCACTTGACAAGTGATTTGGTTCTCAAGTATCGCATGAATATTCAAGTGACTTTATGCAAACTAAGGATCTAACAACCTTGTATTAAATTTCCATTAGTTTAATGAATATTTATTAAGCATTACGAAAATGGATCCAGCAAGAGTAACGTAGAAGAAATGTTATTGGTACGTTTCTTATAACTAAAGCTGATCGCAATGACAAGACTTTGTACGTGTTTACTAAAGCAACACTAAAGAGGAAAGGTATTTTAATATGCGGATGCGAGAAGGTGATTTCAGAATTTTATCTACTTACAGATGAATATTTAAGAGACTTTACTGAAAAAGCGTAAAAACAAAAGAAACAAAAATCTGAAACATTTTTAGTTAAAGATAGCAATGATTTACATTTTTATCAAATATACTAAACGATCATTCTGAAACAGAAGTAAAATAGTAACCGATCATTGCTATGTCTGTAAGGACCAAAGGTCCAGAGGAGTAAAAACACAAAATCACAAAATTATAGTTCGACTTTTAGCGTTTGAAATTTTCGTTGTTCTATCCTCTCTGTTCAGTCACTGAAGCTATGGAAGAAAGAAGAAATGGACAATGGACACAACGTGACTAGTGTCTTCGATAAACAGGACTCTTCTCATATCGTTGCTTCGGTTCATTGTAAACGTTTGTCACTACGTACTCTAGTCACCAAAAGAGAAAAAAAGCGACCGAATTACGAAATACACGTTTTAGGTAATAAGAGGAAATAAGGTAATAAGAGGAAATGTCTGCTCTTTTGGAGAGGGTTAAGGGGAAACCGAAAACTGAAGGTGGAGGAAGAGCGAAGGGGTGGAGTTTATTCATGGAATCCAAATTAGGAGATAATTGATGTTAGTAATATAACTCCCACCACCACCTCAGCATTAGAAAAGAAAAAAACCGAAAGAGTTGCTCGATAAGTCACCCCGCGACAAGCAGTTACGAGACTCCACATCAATCTGAGCCATGACCTTGTACTAGACTACTGAAAGCAGAGACAGATAAAAGCCTTACATAATACGATACTTTTAGATCACCTTGTACCTGACAGCAAAGACTCAAAAACCAAAGACACAAAAAGACTAACATAATACCATACGTTGAGATCACCTCGTAGCAGTCTACCGAAAGCAGCGAATTAGAGAAAAGCCTTATATAATACGATACTTGGAGATCACCTTGTAGCAGACTACCAAAAGCGGAGAAGCAGAGAAGAGCCTAAAACTAATATATTTTGAGGAGCCTCGTACCGAGATACTGACAAACTGTTAAACCGTGGACAAGGCCTCCGTGTCACATGACTGATTAAGCACCGTGAAGCGTGAATGCGTGTACTATTTCAAAGACTCTTATGCTAAACAAAATATTATTGTTTCGCTACAAATCTGTGTCCCGTAATTTATTGACATTTCCATTATTTTGATACGATATCATCTGTCCATTCTTCTATTGGCAACTCTCATTAGCGATCGATTTGCTGACTGAATAAAAAGACACAACGTGGGTGGATAAGCAGATCAATCGTGCCGTCCGGTGACACAATCAGCCAAATAGAACTGTCACCGAATAAAAGACAAAGCAACTAGCGAGTGAAAAGAACGGCTATAGTGACACATACATGCAAACAAATATATATATACATTTATATATATACTTTATGGAGTCCTCAAAGTGCAATGGTTATCGTCGAAGGGAATCCATATGAGGTAACAAATTCAAATCCTGGGCCTGAGAAAGGTTAGCAGCAAACTATCCTCACTAAATTTTCAGGCAAGTTAAGCTCTTTAGCCCTGCTACGGCAACGATTTTAGGAGAATGAAAACTCTGAATTCAAACTTGCTTACATCCTCTCAAAAACTGATCTTGTATCGCATCCTACTCCTGTGAAGGGGTTGATATATATATATATATATATATACTGCGGTACACTGAACAACCACCCTGCTAGCACAAATAAGAAACTATTTACAAAAGCAGTCATGGAGTGCTGTAACAGTTCGGGTTTCAAATAGAATGTTGCACAATTACATCTTCAAATAGGACGTTATATCATTACACACTAGATGCACGGTTGTTACTTCGCTGTGAGAGAAAGTGACGAACGCACAAAATGCTCTCCTGGTTCACTAACACAAACGTTTGTTCGCAGCTACACTGTTTTTGTAGTCGTCGAGGAAAAATTTACCGAATATGAAAATTGACTCGACCGCATTAACTGGACAAAGAAAAACAACAAGTTATGTAGAAAAAGAAAGAGAGCAGACACAGACCTTGAATTTTCTTTCTGTTTTTCTGTTACAGTTCAGACGTACTTGTTCGCCGGTTTCGTGTCCACAGCTACGTGTCTAGTGTGGGACACATTTTGGAGCTCCCCCTAAAATGAGGACCGTCTTCTCATTTCCGTATCTAGTCTTTAACTGACTGTCTTTACCACCTTGGATCCGATTGCTAACTCTTACCTTATCACCTATCTTGCACCTACTGCCCTAACAGTCTTTTCTTTTTGAGTTCCTTTTAGCCAATCAGAACTCATGGTTTATTTGCGGGTGATACGTTTCCACTTTAACCTGGGCGTCCCAAGTTATTTTACAGGGCTTGATCAAGCGTATCAATTGGAAGAGAAATCAAATTCTGTCCACTCCCGCCCTAGTACCTTTTGGTTACAACGCTAAACAGTGACTCATAATATCAATGTTTCTACTTTGGAAGAAGTGAATGATGCTAATAAACATTTCATTGTTATCTTTATTACTTAAAGAATATGAACCAAAAATATAATTCATTTCAAAACTAGACGGGAAACGTATTTATTCTATAAGAGCATTTTATTCGTTTTTCTCTTATGCACGTCCATTTTTGGTGGTCATGGTTGCTTATACATATACAAATACTAGGAAAATTTTAATTATATTTTTAACAAATAGAATAACATAGATAGATAGATAGTGTTGTAGTCTGACGCTATTCCTATTTCCTTAGAAACCAGAAGTTTAGCCAAAGAAAATCCTGAACTTTTGTAAACCCATCATAGTTTATATACAGGTCGAAAATCAGATTCGAAAAGATTGGCCTACCTGACTTTGGGTGAAGAAGATCAGATTATGGCTCGTCCAGCATCTCTTGCCTCCTTCTTCCAGTAGTTCCCAAACGATCAAACGCCTCCAACTTCTTTTTCCGACCGAAGACAGTGAAAACGACAACCCAGCCATTGCTTTTCAACGGTCCTTTAAAAGTTTAACTTGAATCATTCTTTTTAGGCGTTTAAGTCTTCCCATTAACTCTCCTGTTTTTCTTAGGGTTACTTCAGATCTTATCTCCAGACTACTGCCCTTGGAACAAGGACGTATTAACAGCCAGCTAGATGCAACGAACACTCAGAGCAGAGGACCAGTACACGAGCAAACGACACCGTTCGGACAACAGTCGATTCCATTTGCAATGCATTGGCACGTTGGCCATATGACACGACCTTCGAGCGGCTAGCTTCACGACTTTAATCCACGAGCTAGCGAAACCACTTGGACCGACGACATTTCATAAACTCTTCGAAGCTAACGACGCCTAAACCTCGGTTAACTGCCGAAGCAATACCAGGTACGTTGATTAATCTGCTTCTGCAATTTGACACGTCCGACTCTCCGGCCGTCTACGGATACCTATTCACGTAGC